>JARFXV010000947.1:90000-417500 GCA_031761425.1 Cosmopolites sordidus | reverse complement strand
AAAACATCTCTGCAACAAGTATCTCCCAAGAAAGAGACAACCGAAATACGGTCATTCCCCAGTTTACTGGTGGACATCAGAAATTGCTGAAAAGAGAAGACGATGCATAGCTCAAAGAAGATCACTTGTACGTTCTAGAAAACTAAAAGACAACAACGATTACACAAAAGAGCAGGCATATAAAACAGCAAAGAACGATTTGAAAAAAGCAATAAAAATACAGAAAAGTAAAATGTGGAAAGACTTAAGCGAAGAGCTAGAAAATGACATCTGGGGCAAAGGATATCAGATTGTAACAAAAAAATTTAAATTGAAAAGACATAGGACAATAGATAAACGCGAAACACAAGAACAAGTGGACAAACTGTTTCCAAAGCGCCCAGTAACTAAATGGCCAGACATAGACCTCCTGGAGAGAGCCATTACGCTTTTCACATCAGAAGAAATTATAAATGCAGCAAAGAAAATAAAGACAGGCAAAGCCGCAGGACCAGATCACATTCCTCCAGAGATCGTGAAGGTTGTTACCTTGCATAATCCAGATAATATTGCCAGTGTTATGAACACGTGCCTAGCCAAAGGCCATTTTCCAGATATATGGAAGGAAGCAAAGCTGGTACTAATTGAGAAGCCAAAAAAGGAACTGCTAAATCCTACATCTTATAGACCCATATGCCTACTGGATGCTGCTGGAAAACTACTAGAGGCGCTGATCAAAAGCAGACTGGAGAAAGAAATAACAGACCGTAAAATCTTACACGACAACCAATTTGGATTTAGGAAAGGGAAATCAACTTTAAATGCGCTATCGAAGATTATGGAAACTCCTGAAGAAATAAAAACAAAGGCCTACAATAACCGAGAATTCTGCGCAATGGTCACGTTAGACATAGAAAATGCCTTTAACTCAGCCCCCTGGGAAAAGATAGTAAATGCCTTATATCAGGCAAAAATCAGCCCGTACCTAATTAAAATGATTCAATCATACCTCTCAGACAGATATATATTAACCCAGTGGGGGGACAAAATATCAATAACCTGCGGAGTACCGCAAGGATCGATCATCGGACCTTTACTATGGAATATTTTCTATGATCAAATCCTGAGAATCAGCACAGAGAAAGGAGTTACCATGGTGGCGTACGCTGATGACTTGGCTGTGGTGGTAAGAGCAAGGACCAGGTCTGTTCTGGAAGAAATGGCACAGCATATTGTTAACAAAATAGCCCTGGAGATGGACCAAATGGGCATTAAAATATCACCAAAAAAAACTGAAATGGTAATATTGGAGGGGAGAAGAAAACTCACAAACCTCCAAATCAATATTCAGGGTGCCACAATAAACAGTACAAGAGCAATTAAATATATGGGGATTCTCATAGACAAAGATGCTAAAATGACCACTCACGTCAAACTGACATGTGAAAAAGCAAATAAAACATTGATGATACTAAATAAAATAACCCCAAAAACAGGAGGACCAAGGGCCTGGAAGAGGCGTATATTGGTGGAGGCCACTATATCAACCATTTTGTATGGGGCGCCTATTTGGGCAAAGGGATTAAGGTATAAGCACTACGAGGCAATGCTCGAAAGAGTAAACAGAAAAATGGCAATACGCATTACAAGTGCATATAGAACCGTGCCCACAATGGCCATCCTAGCCGTTGCTGGTCTACCACCAATAAGACTCCGAATCATGGAATGCATATCAATATTCGAAAGCGGAAAGGAATCAAAAACCCAAGTAAGACAGAAATTACTGGAAGCCTGGCACAAAGAATGGAACGACTATGAGGGAAAGGCAAAAACATTTATCCGAGACGTGAGAGAGTGGCACAACAGAAAATTAGGGGAGACAAATTTCTACACAACACAAGCAATAACGGGCCATGGATCCTTCAGATATTATTTACACAGAATGGGAAAGTCAGAGGACAAGGATTGTCGCTATTGTGGGATGGTGGATACAAGGGACCACACAATCTTCCACTGCCCGAGATGGGAACCGCTCCGGATTGCTACTGCTGCCGAATGCAACGTAGACGTGACGGAACACAACATCGGCGTTCTGCTTTTGGAAGGAAAAAGACAGTGGGCAAGAATAATGGGCATGGTGGAGAAAATAATGAGGACAAAAATAGAGGACGAGAGAAGACGTAAGGCAAATTTGGACTGACAATCTGTTGTGTGTCCTGAAGTAATGCCTAACGGCGGTTTCCAGGCCACGAGCAGATATCCTTGAGGGGGAAGGGTTTTAGTCGGTAGGCATGACTCCAACAAGGGCATGAATCCGACATTCCCATGTCACTGAACATCGAACACATGGATGTCTTTAGAAGATTTCCCAATCCCCTCAAAAAAAAAAAAAAAAAAAAAAAAAAAAAAAAAAAAAAAAAAAAAAAATATATATATATATATATATATATATATATATATATATATATATATATATATCATATATATATATATATATATATATATATATATATATATATATATATATATATATATATATATATATATATGTATGATATATATATATATATATATATATATATATATATATATATATATATATATATATATATATATATATATATCATATATATATATATATATATATATATATATATATATATATATATATATATATATGATATATATATGATTATATATATATATATATATATATATATATATATATATATATATATATATATATATATATAAAGAGCCGAATGAACCGGTTCCTAAAATTACCTATACACCGATCTCGGATCCCAGACAGTTCTCGGATCCCAGACGGTTCTCGGTTATGTTGGATCTTAGATAAACACAAGGACAGAAAGGTTATGTTCTATAACGCAGAGAATATGGTTTGAATCTTATGGTGTGTGTTGCCTGCGTCGGGTCGGACGGTTTCATCGGTCGCATTTGTTTTCATAGATTGAGTGACGTTTGGCAATTTGACGTGTCTTAATAGTGAGTGAAGTCCTTTATCATAATGTATACAAATGCCGAGATGACTGACATACACGTCATGTACGGACTTGGTGATGGCAATGGAATAAAGCTAGGCGATTGTAAAGTGAACGATTTCCAATCCGTAATGTCCCCGACCGAAAAATCTTCGAAAACATTCATCGACGTCTTCGTGAAACAGGCACATTCAAATGAACTGATGGGGTCAGGAAGATCACTGACTGTAAGAACGGTACAATTGGAATAGAATGTGCTGGACATAATAGCGGAAGAGTATGGTAGTTCTACGCGAAAAATTGCAAATACTTTGAATGTGAGACACTGGGCCGTTTGGAAAATTCTTAAGGACAATTAGTTGTATCCATACCACATTCAACATGTTCAGGCACTACTACCTGTTGATTTTCCTCCACGTATTGCATTATGTCAATTGATATTACAAACTTTACACATACGGATATCGTTGGATTGGTCGAAGTGGGCCACACACATGGCCTGCTCGATCCCCGAACTTAAACCCCTGGATTATTTGTTCTGGGGATATCTGAAGTCATTAGTTTGTGCTACTCCATTGAAGAATTTGGATGATTTGCGAAATCGGATAATTGCTGGGTGTAACTCAATTAGAAACGACCCTGGTGTGTTTGAAGGAGTTCGACAGTCAATGACGAGAAGATTGAATGCTTGTATCAAGGCTGGAGGAAGTCATTTCGAACATTTATTGTAGATTGAGCAACTTTACATGTACTTTTTGATAATAAAATGTTGTTAATGTCGTAAATTTTGTTGACCTGTATCTTCGAAACAAAGGGGTTTTTCAAAAATCATCATACAACAAGATATTCTTAGAATAAGTCAAGGAATAACCCCTTTAATTTTTGTCGCATGTTTACTTAACACCCTGTATAAATATATAGAATAATACACATAATATTAATGTGTATTAATTATAATACACATATATTAAATATAACATATTAAAAATATTTTAAAAAAAACATAGTTCAATAATAAAGTTCAACATCAAGTAAGACACATTACAACAAGTAAATCAAATTTTAAAATTAATTTTTAAAAATAAAATTTTTTAAACAATTACATATTTACATCAACAATTACATATATTACAAAAATGTGATTGAATTTATCTTTTTACTTTTCAATCGACTTCTTTTTTTTGTCACAATTTCACCAATTTTACTGAAAATTCATTGACGTGGCACTGAAGTAGACATAAGACAGAGCCTTATTTAGACAAATTCATATAGTCTTGGATACATATTTTTTCTTTGAACCACCATATTAAGGAGTCCTCGTGTCGATCGATTAAGGGCTTATTTAAATATTTTTCTATTTCATTAATAGCTGCTGACGTAGGGTTTCTGAAGCTTTTTACATTTATTACTTTGTTTTCAAAATTTTTCGATATGAGAGAGTGAATTATTGTAAAAATAATAAATAATTCATATACGGGCATGTTGATATTCTCAGAAATTAAAATGTCATGCTATATGCTACTGTCAATCGTAAAGTATTTGTTTATCGGACTATGCAACTAAGTTATGCAACCAGTTATACGAGAAAAGATTCAGTGGGATCCGAGAACCGGGATCCGGATCTTTGAATTGATTCGGAACCGGTGATCCGACTCTCCAAAAAGATCCGCATTTCTCATCACTAATTAGTAATCAAAAAATGTTTGGCAGCGGTGGGATTCGAACCCACGCCTCCGAAGAGACTGGTGCCTTAAACCAGCGCCTTAGACCGCTCGGCCACGCTACCGATGAGATTTCGGTTTTAGTAGCGTCCTACTCGATTTTTCTATTTATATAAAAATAGATATTTCAACCCAGTTTTTCTATTCTAAATCTGACAATGTATATGTTCGCTTTTACTATTCGACCTTGTTTTCCTTTCCATCACTACCAACATATTAATTCGCTATTATACATTTCTTAAATTTTATTACAAATGATTAAACTTCATTTTCCTTTTATTCTAAAACATTCAGGACATTTTTTTAAAGGTTTATAAGACGATGTAAAAATGTATAGTGTTTTCTTTAAGAAAAACATGAAAAAATGATCGAACTGTTTTGACTTTTTGAACCCTGTTGGCATTTTATTTTGCGTCGACCAAAGATGCATTGGAAAGAACACTTCTCAAGAGTGTTTAGACATCATTGAATACAATTCTTTTAAGTTTCTTTAAAGGTTTATAACCGCAGATGAAACCAGGATTCATCATAATACAGCAGAGATTTCTCTGTAGTCTCAAATTTGAAAAAATGGCTGGCGCGACTTCAAACTTCAAATGAAGAGGTAAAAACTGCCGTGGCTGTTTATTTAGGACAAAATACTAATTCGACAAATAGCATTATGTTACTGTATTAAACAAAAATTGGGGTGTGTGCGTATGACCACACGATAGAAGTGTAAACATCTAATTTTCCAATTTTAATATATATATATATATATATATATATATATATATATATATATATATATATATATATATATATATATATATATATATATATATATATATATATATATATATACCAGGTGTCCCATTAAGGATGGATCGCGGCCGTATCTTGAAAACTATTTATCCCACAGCTTTGGGGAATAAAAATTGTACTAAAAATGATCATGAGAAATTCACCAAAAATATTTTTAAGCTTCTAAAACGACCGCAAGAGGGCGTGACGAGCTAAACATTTTTAAAAATAATTTTTTTTGTGTATTTTCAAGTGTTAACCGAGTAAGAAAAATTCTCAGTTAAAATTAGCGAACTGTCACTTACAACTTTGTTTTACGACATTTTGTCGTAATTTTACGAATAGAGAGGTGGGGGGGGGGGGGGGGGGGGAGTTTTACCTATTGAGATAAAAAGTCGTCTAATGTCCTTTTGCCTTAACCGATTTTCCTCTATTTGGATTCATTTAAAAGGCAATTGCTGGGACAATCAGATAATCTGGGAGATAAATTATTTAGTTTATAAATGAAACCGAGAGGTGGCGTTACATTCAACAATAGTTTTTTTGAAGTTTTGTTCAGTTTTTTCAAATGGCTTTAAGGAAAAAAAAGTTGGACTAAAAATGATTATGAGAAATTCACCAAAAATATTTTTAAGCTTCTAAAACGACCGCAAGAGGACGTGAAGAGCTAAACATTTTTAAAAATCATTTTTTTTGTGTATTTTCAAGTGTTAACCGAGTAAGAAAAATTCTCAGTTATAATTAGCAAACTGTCTCCTACAACTTTGTTTTATGACATTTTGTCGTAATTTCACGAATAGAGGGGTGGGAGGAGTTTTTTTTTTAGGGAGTTTGAATTATTTCAATCATGTTTTCTCGTGTGGTAGGACGAGTTTGAAAAACAAGCTCTTTTAGTCTTCCCCACAAGTAAAAATCGAGGATTGTCAATTCCGGTGAGCGTGCCGGCCACGAAAATAAACTACCCCGTCCTATCCAACGATTTGGAAACGAAGCATCCAAGAAGTTTCGAACCACCTGCCAGAAGTGGGCAGGGCTTCCATCATGCTAGTACCACATTTGTCTTCTTGTTTCCAACGAAACATCTTCCATTAGTTCTGGCAGTCCATTTTGTAAAAAATTTAAATATGTTTCACTATTCAAATGTCCAACAATAAATATATAGAGACCAATAATTTTGTCTCCCAAAACATCACACCATACGTTCACACTCCATCTATTTTGGTGGTTGATTTCTAACATCCAGTGTGGATTAGCAACTGCCCAGTATTGCATATTATGTAAGTTAACGCCTCCATCACTACTAAAAGTAGCTTCATCAGTCCATAGTATGCGTTTTAAGAATTGTTTATTTCCACTACACATATTTTTTAACCAGTGAAAATAGTCTAACCGTCTGTCGAAATCGTTATCCAAAAGGGCTTGGTGTAAGACAACATGATAGGGGTGCAGCTTGTTATCTCTTAAGATTCGATGAACGGATGTCTTGCTAACACCTAATTCTTCAGATATTTGTCTGATACTTAAATGGGGGTTGGTTTCGACATAAGCCAAAACATTTACGACATTGTCTCCATTACGAATCGAACGTAATCTGGTGCGGACGGGATCCGGATGCACAATTCCTGTTTCTCGTAAGCGTCTTGCTAGGCGTGTAAACACCTTTTTCGAATAATGCCTTCTTTCAGGATATTGACTTGCATATTGCCGCTCTGCAATACATGCATTTTCAAAACATTGGAAATACACCGCCAACACGTCATAGGCCTCTTTATTCGTAAAAGGCATTGTTAGATATTATTATAATTATTATTAGTAATCAATAAATGCAATGTTGAAAATGTAATGCATTTCAAAACTGACAAGTTAATTTGACTTTTTGTTTGTTTCCATGGTTCCTTTCTTACACTCTTTGTGTAATGTACCTAAGGATTGCATGCGTTTATTTGGAAACCCGAAAACGCATAATTTCATTCATCTATTCATTTAGTTTAAAAGAAAGAGTAGGTATATTTCAATATTCTGTCAAGTAGTATTTAAGCATCACAAAAGAGAAAATGCAAGAATTGGGGAAAGGCATTTTTTCCGCTTATGTAATTAAATTAGAAAATATTATCACGGTCAAGATTAGAACATTTACGATGATTGGTACTGAATAAATAATTTTATTTTTTAAATAAAATTGTTGCGGTTGCGATTGCGACCTAAATATTAAGACCAATTTTTAACTTAATATTACGGTAAAAATTAAAACTATCTGATTTTTTTCAGAAAAATCGAAATATCTCTTGACATATCAGAGATATCGATTTCGGGTTTTCACTGGACGATTCCTTTTTAAATTACCTTTCTTGCCATGTAGTAAAAGCTGTACCCTTCCATTTGAAAAAACTGAACAAAACTTCAAAAAACTATTGTTGAATGTAACGCCACCCCGCGGTTTCATTTATAAACTAAATAATTTATCTCCCAGATTATCTGATTGTCCCAGCAATTACCTTTTAAATTAATCCAAATTGATTCATTTAAATGCCTTTTTTTCCGTTTGCCTAAATCGAAAATCGATTTCGGCAAACGGACATTATACGACTTTTTATCTAAATAGGTAAAACTCCCCCCCACCCTTCTATTCGTGAAATTACGACAAAATGTCATAAAACAAAGCTGTAGGAGACAGTTTGCTAATTATAACTGAGAATTTTTCTTACTCGGTTAACACTTGAAAATACACAAAAAAATGATTTTTAAAAATGTTTAGCTCGTCACGCCGTCTTGCGGTCGTCTTAGAAGCTTAAAAATATTTTTGGTGAATTTCTCATAATCATTTTTAGTACAACTTTTTTTCCTTAAACCTGTGGGATAAATGGTTTTCAAAATACGGCCGCGATCCATCATTAATGGGACACCTGGTATATATATATATATATATATATATATATATATATATATATATATATATATATATATGTTCGCAAAGGTTTCCGTGGTCGGTAATATTAGAATTGCTAATTTAGGTCCGTTGAAACCTACTTGCTGGTTCCAATATGTTGATGACACCTTCGTCATTTGGCCGCACGGACCACAATCTTTAAATCTGTTCCTTTCGCATTTGAACAGTATACCCCCCCAGGTCCAATTTACAATGGAGACTGAAGACAATTCTGCTCTCCCTATTCTCGGTGTTCTAATATCAAAAAGGCCAGCCTCTCCTATTCTGTCTACCGTAAACCCACCCACGCAAACCGATATCTAAATGCGAACTCACATCATCATCCATCCTAATTAAATTCGGTAGTCAAAACTTTAGTCGCGAGATCACTAAGATTATCGGATAGGGAGCATAGGCAAACAGAACTTAATTCATTAGAAACGACACTAATTCAAAACGGCTATGACATGTGTCAAATAAAAAGGCATATTAATAAAGTTCAGGCAACTGGTCATACGAACCAATCTACTAGAGAATTGTCCCAAAATCCCAAAGTTCTTCCGCCATACATCAAGGGAGTTACTGATAAAATTTGCCACTTATTCAGATCCCGTAATATCGAAACGATATTTACAACAGAAAGAAATATATCCAGTTTCCTCATACCAGTGAAGGAGAATATTATACAAGAGTCACACAGTGTCTATGAGATTCCTTGTTCTGGCTGCTCCCAATTATATATCGGTCAAACTAATAGACGTATCCAAAATCGTAAAAAATAATTGATGTATAAGTTCTTTATATTGTTGAAGAAATGCGAGAACTTACCTTGATAGCAAAATAAATTTTTAGCTATTAGTGAAATGCAGCAGAAATTCTAAGCACTTTAAATATTCACAGATCATATAAAATAAGACATGCGTATTATATTAAAATACTACTCTTTACTAATAATACTTTAATATAATATACTTTACTATAATATAATATTAATCTTTCTTCTGAATCTTGAAAGAACAAGGTCTTGATCTGAAAACGCCGGCAATTATTAAAGCAACATTAACTAACACAAGGTCAAAAGTTAAATTCATGGGTGACATCTCAGAGCCCTTCGAAATTAAAACTGGAGTGAAACAACGGGATGGACTCTCGCCACTCTTATTTAACTGTGTTCTAGAAAAAGTAATACAGGAGTGGCGTGAAAAAAAGTCAGCCCTGAACTGGGGAGAACCAATATCAAAACTGATTGTCTGGCGTTTGTTGATGCTCTAGCAGTTTTGGCTCAAGATATATTAACGTCACAGAAACAGATTGAAATCCTAAAAGAAACAGCAGAAAAGATAGGACTCCCAATTTCCTTTGAAAAAACACAATGTAACACCTGCACCAGATTAAGAACAATTTCTAAAAACAAAATATAGTAACATCAGACGAGTCTCTCAATTCAAATATTTGGGTGAAATAATCATGGAATATGGGTTGGAAAAAGCTGCCAATAAGAGCAGATGTTAAAAGATGGAAACGGCATTGAAACTTACACAAAATATTTAAAACAAAAAATGCCTATCTAAAAACACAAAACTGAGACATTACAACACAGTTATTAAGCCAGAATGTCTATATGGGGCAGAAACGCTCATTTTGAATAGAAAGAGAGACATCGAGGACAGTGAAAAGAAGCAAAAAAAAAATCAATAAGAAAAATCTTAGGCCCCAAACAAATAAATAGCACAACATGCCGACTTCGAGAAAACCAAGAAATCAAACAATACACAGATATACATAGCGATATGAGAAAAAGAAGACTTAAGTTTTACGGACACATAAAGCAGATGAATTCGAGTAGGCTAACTAGACAAATAGTCGAATTTTATAAAAATAGGAGTAGAGCTAAACTAGAAATAATTAAAGGGATTGCTGTAATTAAAGAGGACCTAAGATCAGCAAATATTACACAACGTTAAATTCAGGATAGAGGTTGTTTCAGAGACAAGGTTGACGTTTGGAAGGTTGGCCAGAGAGAAAAATGTAGGAAGACTGGAACAACTTGGAAGGAAGGCTTACAACAACAACAAACGCCTCTAATTGTACTTCGCGTGGGCCACCAAGGTCCATGCGTAAATAATAATAATAAAATACAGTGCGTCACCGACCCGAGCGCGGTTGGGGTCGAGTGGAACCGAGTAAACCCGATTCAGCGTCACCGACCCGAGTGTGACGGTTCACTTACGTTCACATCTCAACAAAAATGCACCCAAAGAAATTTTCACTTCAAAAATTAATTATTAATAAATCATTCCTAATTAATTAATTGGGAAACATTGTAGGTTATTGCAGAGTTGCGAAAAATAGAAATGTTTCTTTCTTATTTTTTCTTCGCTGGGTCCGAAAACAACTCCCGTAAAAACATATTTATAGATGACGCGGTGCTAATTTTAGCTTTAAAAAATAGTGTTTATGGCACGCTTTTCCATCGGTAGCGTGTCCGAGGCGCTGGTTTAAGGCACCCCTCTCTTCGGAGGCGTGGGTTTGAATGCCACCGCTGCCAGACGTTTTTTGGCAACTATAGGGAACATTTTTTGCGCCCGATCTTTGAAATCAAATAAAACAACAACCAAATTAGATACTATGAAACTATTTGTTTTATGTGAAATAGCATTCAATGGCGTTAATGTTCGTAATTTCGGACAAATATCCTCCGCGGCTGCATCTGACAAAACGCATTCTATCAATCGACTACTTATTCAAGCAATTTCATCGACATATACCAAAGATTATCATCAATATAATCCCGGCATCAACATAACTTCTTCATCTACACGTCTCTTATATTGTTGTTTTTGTGCCAGCTTTGGGATTGTTCTTTGGTGCATTGGTGGGTTTGTTCCTTCGAAATAATTACAAAATAAGCTTTAACTGATACTACTTGTTTAAAATAAATGACAAATTACAGCGATTTAAGAAGGAGAACGAGATATATTTTATCTACGAAATAAATACAATGAACGTTATAAATCCAGTGCAAATTTAAAAGGTTTTTAAAAACACAGAAAAACAATGTAGTATCAGTGTAAATCTTTTAACAAAACCAAAGTACGTGGCTTCGATTATTCGGCCGACCAGTTTATTTCGAAAAGCTTTTATGCAAATCGAACAAACGTGCGGAAATTTCGTTTGAACAAATCTGGCTTTATTTTACAAAAAAATAAAATAAAATAAGCCCCCTGTGTTGTTCGGTCTCCCGGTTTGGAACGAGGTGTCCGTGTGGAACTGAAACTAAAACAGTGGGGAAAAATTCCGATTGTTTTTAGAACTTAACGCTTTTCAAAGCGTTAATTGACATTGACGGGTTGGCGGTTTTTTCGAGGGTTAAACACGTGCGAAAATTACTGCGTAAGGGTACCTTTAGATACCCGATGAGATGCATCGCAACTCCTAGAAAAGGGTGTTTAATCCGGGTATCTATGTGACTAATGATCCAAAAATATAACAAAACTATCTCCTAAATTTGTCATACAGATTCTACTTACTGTGTCAAAAATGGATATGCGATACAAAACTACCCGTCTTGCATCCAACACTCGAATCGCGCAAAATAAAAGCCAGTAACAATTAAATGACCTCTATTTTCAACGCTTTTGACTACTAATTGCTTATTTTTTTACATCGCACTTGACTTTTCCCCGAAGACTTCTTCTTCCTTTTTTAACAAGGCAACAATATCCGCCTTCGGAGAATTTTGACGTAAAGCCAGATTTGACTAAGAAGAATATAATTATTCTAAACTAAATGGGTTCTAACATCCTCCCATCTGCGACATGTTTAAACCTATTAAACATGACTCACAACATTTCTAAAGACCTTAACCAAAAAAACAGTTACTATAAACATAATATAAACAAGATCTAACATTAATCAGAAAATTTTACGGGTGGTTTGATCTGGCACCCACTTCGCGTAACATTTAACTTCACTTCAGGTGCTCTGCTTTTATACACACTCGTTCCCGAATCACAGTCACTTCTTCCGAGTACGGTCACTCCCACGTTTTCACTCTCCGTTTCTATATAGCTATTGTCCTCGGAGCTAGGTAAAGCTTCCACACCAGTACAACCAGTAACTTGTTAAAAGTCTATTCGCGAGAATGTCCGTTCCAAGAAAGTTTGTTCTGTTATCACTGTATATGGTTTTTGGACGGCCGCGTCTGGCAATAAAACGTCTCAAAGCTTGTACAAAACTTTCGACTGACAAAGATGTGCAAAATTTAAAATATATTGCCCGATATATAGCACAAGTACAAAGACAGATCGATGCCTTTTCACCCCCTTTTAGATATAAAGGACCCGCAAAGTCTACCCTGTTATTTCAAATGCTGTTGCATCGCGGAAACGATCTACTGGTAGAGAAGCGGCATTCGCTACAAAAGGCTTAACATCATGCCTTCTACATATTATAGATTTAGATTTGGCCGATTTAATTGCACCTCTGCCCCTTAAGATCCAGTAATTTTCCCGTAAAATACTTATCAGCTTCTGTGCACTGACGTGACTTGACCTAACGTGTTCCCAAAATATAAGACGATTCACAATATAGTGTTTGGCAGGCAGTACGACTGGAAAAATGAATGTTTTCGTCATCTATTCTATTGCTGATTCGTGACCTTAAACATATCAAACCATCCCTATCTTTAAAAGCATCTAGAGTACTTAGTTGTTTATCGTTTTCATCTTTAAGGAGCTCTTGCTGTATCATTTTAAATACAAACACTTCCGCCTCTTGGGTCTCTTCATACGCTAACGATCTTTTTCGCTTACTGCCTTTGGTCGTTATATTGTATGCAAAACGAAATATCCACGCAATCATTCGTATAATCTTCCAATAATGAGAAAAGTAGTTCAGATGCTAATCACTTGATGTCATTGTGCTGTGTGCATTGTTGATCAAAACGGTAACTAAAAATTTCTTTCTCTCCTTATTAATTTCCTTTTCGTTACAATTCGGATTATATGTTGGCCAGGTAAATGGATCTTGGTAGAGCCATCGTGGTCCTTCCTACCACTTGCAATCCATTAGCTGTTCAGCAGAGCATCTGCGCGAAGGTAAGTCGGCCGGATTAAGTGCCCCGGGAACATGATGTCAATGTTCAGGCGCAGTTGTTATTCGTATGTCCACTACGCGATTCCAAACAAACGTTGTCCATTCTTCTGGCCTCTTGATCCAGCAAAGCACTGTTGTAGAATCCGTCCAGAAAAAGCTTTCCACTTTAATCTCGAAATGTCTTTTCAGATTCGTATACAAGCGAACTGCGATGATTGCAGCCATCAGTTCCAAACGAGGTATCGATAGTTTTCTTAAAGGTGAAATTCGTGATTTAGCCGCAAAAAGGCGGGCAATATCTGTCCATTCGAAACACCTCTCAAGAAGATAACTACAGCATAAGCATTCTCGCTGGCATCACAGAAAGTATGCAATGACCATTCACCTTCTTCATGAATCGCATTTATCCATCTAGGTATTTTAATAGCTGATAAGTGTGGTATTTCTTTAACCCAATTTCGAAATTTGGTCTCTACCTCAGGATCAACAGGTGTATCCCAAGTTAATCGTTTTTCCCACGTCTGTTGCAGCAACAGTTTCGGCATCAAGGTAGTAGGACAGGTAAAGCCGATGGAATCAAACACACGTTGAGCTAATGAAAGCATTAACCTCCTGGATACTGGTTCGTTTAAAAGCTGGTGTATATCTTCTCAGTTAACGCTTAATGTATCACCAGATTTGTCCCATATTAACCCCAGTACTAGCGTGAGGTTTGCCGAGCAATTTTATTGGATTTGATGTGTGTACTCCCACCCTCTTAAATCAAATATTCCTTTAGTCATAATAACACTAGATTCTTCTATAAACTCACCTTCAGTTGCGGCACTCGTTACGCAGTTATCTACGTAAAAACTCTTCAAAAGTTTAAAAATAGTTGCTTCTGAATAATCCTTTGAGATTACCCTTTTCATCATTTCAAATAAATGATATTCCAACGTAGCACCCAAAAGAAACGAACTACTGGTGACACCGAACACTATACGAAGATGTCGATATATTTTCAGATTGCTTTCCTTATCACTCCATAGGAATCGAAGGAAATCCCGGTCAGATTTCTGTATACTGATTTGCAAAAATGCTTTGCGAATATCTGATACGATACCAATTCTATTTTGCCTAAATCTAATCAAGCTAGAGGGAATTTGTTCTATCAAATTTACTCCCTTTTCCAAACACTGATTCAAAGAAGCATGATCTTTTTCTTTGGCGGAAGCATCAAAAACCGGCCTTATTTTCGTTGTCACATTGCCCCGCTTAATTATTGCTCTATGGGGTAAATAATGAGTTTCGCTTCCAGATCCGTTTCCAGAGACCTCTTCAATAATGTTTTCTTCCTACCATTATAGAATCACCTGGCCATAAGACTGCAAATAATTTTCGCTGGTTAACTTCTTCACTGTATTTTCCAAACGCTTTTTCGCTACCTGGTAGTTATTCGGTAATGCTGGATGTCCTTCTAATGGCAATCTGATTTCATACCTTCCATCCGAATAAATTGTTATAGTTTCTAAAAACAATCTCTTTGCTACCTGTGTAGTCTCCTCACGTGTCTTTGTCTCGGTTGGATCAGTTATATATGCCTCCAATTCCCACAAGTTGCTAATAGGAGCATTTCTCACAAAGAGTGATACAGTTGTCATGGATAGAATATTGACTTTTCCAGAGGAATTTTTCCCATCAAAGTCCAGCCGAGGAATGTTTCGATGACAACCAAGCCGCATTTTAGAACATGCCTTCTTCCCGTATACAGTTTACTTGCGATGTCTAAACCAATTAGAATTTCAGTGGAGTCAGAACCTCGGAAATCTGAAACCTGGATACCAAGGCTACTCAATTCTTTCATCCAGGGACCATCAAATATAGGAGAAACATTTGTGCAAATGACTGGCTGGTCCAACGCTTCAAATGTACATCTATAACTGTTGTAGTTAAGCTTTACACTATAGCATTCACGTTGTTGCAACATCTCACCTCCACCAAATAAATCGTGGACCATGTTCATTTGTTTCTTAGATGTATATCCCGTCCATTCAGCGGTAGGCTTTAAAATGTAAGTTTTTTGAGAACCCGTGTCTATCAAGGCTCTTACGAATCGTGACTTCCCTGCATTTTCCATCTTTACGCGTAACGTTTGTAAAAATACGTGTGCACTCGTGCTATTGGTCAGCGCGTGGTCAGCGTCAGGAGGATCCTCCTGTTTGTCGTCTTTTTGTTTAAACTCTTTATCATCAGATTTATTTACAGACTGCTCTGGATACATTAAGGCTACATGTAGTTTACCACATATTGTACATTTTAACCTTGTGTGACATTTTCGAGACGGATGTCCAAGTTTGAAGCAACGAAAACAAGTCCTTTTTTCAGTTAAAATCTTTCTTTTTTCTTTTAAGTTAAGATTCTAAGCTTTGAAACAATTGGTGCTTTCATGAGAATTTTGACAGAAAATACATTTATTATTAACAACGCTACAATTTATTAAATCTGTCGTAGTCGGAACACTGGACTTCTTATGGGCCTTTATCTTATCATCAAAGTTACGACTCGAACCTTTATTCATTCACGTAGTACCCATGCGAAAACCTTCAACTGCTAAAGTAATATGCTGTTCATTATCAACTTCATTTTTCAGAAATAACATAAGACTTTTAAGACGATCTTCTAATGAGGAACTCTCTGTGGCCTGCGATAAACTTTTAGATCCGTTAATAACGGGCAGACGTTGCCATACTCGCAACAAGTTTGGCGGAAGGCATGATTCTAAAAGAGGAAACAATATTGCTGAATATTTATTGGATGTAATACCAAGAGTTTCTAAAGCTCGTAACCGGGTTTCCAACTTGTCGTATAATAAAGCTTAATTTAATTCAGTCAGACAGTGAACCATTCCTTGGTAATTGTCCTCAGTAGCGAGAAAACTATCAACTTAGTTGTCTGGCCTTGCTTCTCGATACAGTTGCTTGAACTAGATATAGTTCAACTCACTTATCGTTCACTTTATCGCTCAAATCTATATCCAAATCGTCATGTACCTTTTTAAATTGCGACCAAAACGGCAACCAGTCTCGAATGTTCCTATCAAACCCCATCAAATATTTATTATATATATATATATATATATATATATATATATATATATATATATATATATATATATATATATATATATCAGTCTTCAGACAAGCATTGAGAATGCCAAGTGTGACCTTGGCAAAATGTCTGCACGTTCCCAACAAATGGGACACAAACAACCGGATGTACTCCCGGACTAATAGTCTAGCGTATTCTTCCATCCGGCGAAACACAACGAACTAACATATATATATATATATATATATATATATATATATATATATATATATATATATATATATATATATATATATATATCATCAGCCCACATCGATCCACTGCAGGATGAAGGCCTCTTCAGCATGCTTCCAACCTTCACGGTCCTGGGCTTTCCTCTGCCACTCGGGTCCAATATACTTAACGATGTCATCAATCCATCGTGCTTTCGGACTTCTTCGCGGACGTTTGCGATCAAGCGGTATCCACTCCAGGATTGCCTTGGTCCATCTGTCGTCCCATCGCCTCGCTATATGGTCTGCCCATCTCCATTTCAACTGTTTTACTCTTCCAATGATGTCACAGACTTTTGTTTGTTCCCTGATCCATGCGCAGGACTTTCTGTCTCGTCTTGTAATGCCAAGCATACATCTTTCCATTCCCCTCTGTGCCACCCGAAGTTTTTGAATTGATTGCGATGTGAGTGTCCAGGTTTCACTTCCGTATGTCATAACGGGTAGAACGCACTGATCGAATACTTTTCTTTTCAGGCAAAGTGGGAGTCTGCTCTTAAACACTATGTTGAGCCTGCCAAATGCCTGCCAGCCACATTTAACACGCCGTTCCACCTCCCGGGCGGTATTCCCCTCCATGGAAATCCTCTGCCCAAGATATACAAAGCTGTCCACAATCTCTAAATCCCTTCCTAGAACTGAAATTCTTCTGTCCTGAGCGAAGTTATTGAACATAACCTGACTCTTTTTCAGACTTATTTTCAAGCCAAATGGTTCGTCAGCCCTTTGCAGTTCTTGTATGCGTCTTTGCAGCTCCTCTGGGTCTTGTGAAATGAGAATAATATCATCTGCAAATCTAAGATGGTTTAACTTTGCACCATTGATCTTTACACCATCCTGTTCCCAATCCAGTTTACGGAATACTTCTTCAAGGCCAGCCGAAAAAAGAATAGGCGATATTGCGTCACCCTGCCGTACACCTCGTTCTATATTAATTCCCACTTCAAGATCATCAAGGTGAATTGTGGCTGTAGCTCCATCATATATCGATTCTAATAGGTTTACATAGGCTCTCTCTACACCTTGGCTAAGCAGTGCATCCATTATCGCATGCTTTGAGATGGAATCAAATGCTTTTTCGTAGTCGATAAAAGCCAAGCACAGTGGCATGGTGTATTCGTTGTGCCTTTCTATGACCTGCTGTACAACCTGGATGTGATCCATTGTACTGAATCCACTTCTGAATCCTGCTTGTTCTCTTGGTTGTGCGTCATTTAGTTTTTTTAATATTCTTTTAGTAATTATCTTAGTGATATATATATATATATATATATATATATATATATATATATATATATATATATATATATATATTATATACATGGCACTACATTCCATAAGAATTGTAGAGGGCTCGATTCTTTTCAGCTCTAGAAACTTATTTCTTATTCTATCCTCTTGTATTCCCTTACCTGATTCTCCCACGTACTTTTCGATATCCCTTTTCTTCTGCTAGCATCTAGTCTCCACATTGTATTTTTCCTTACTACTTGGTTGTCTTTCATTCTTCTTATATAGCCAAAGCAGTGAAGTATTTGCACTTTCGTAGACTTCACTATATCTTCTCCTTGCAAAATGGTTTTTATTTCAGAATTCATTAACCTTCTGTAGTAATCTTCTACAACTTTCTTTAATGCATATATTCTTCTTACTATCTTTCCTTCGAATATTCGTAACTTTTCCTGTTCCAAGTTTGTTAAATTCATTATCTTCGTCCCATAGGTCACCACTGGCCTAATAGCTGCTTTATGTACCTTCATTTTTGTGTTTACACTTATGTTTTTGCTTTTCATAATGTTTTGAATTTATAATAAGAACTGTGTCCCATCTAGACTCTGTGATCAATCTCTATGTTTCTGTCGCTTTTGCTATTTATTATTATTCCCAAATATTTTAAGTTTTCCACTACTTCAAATTCGTAATTTCGTATTTATATTCGTTTGGTTTTACTCAACTCTTCTATTTTCTTGCCATATTTCCATATATTTGCTTTTTTCTTGATTTATTGTGAGGTCTCTTTTCTTTGCTTCTTGTTCAAATTTTTTGGATTGTTTCTTCCAGGCTTATTCTGTCTCTAGCTAGCACAGTAAGATCATCTGCGTATGCAACTGCTTTTATCGCTTTATTGATGAGCGTTCACGTAAAATTACATCCAGTGTTAATATAAACAATGTTGTTGATAGCCCATCTCTTTGTCTCACTCCTATATTGATCTCAAAATCCTCTGTTTTTCCTGCCGCTGTTCTAACTACTGCTAGTGAATTTTTCATTGTCATTTCTGTTAGTCTTAATAGCTTGCCCGGTATTTTCATGTCCGTCATAGCTTTCTTTACTTGTTCCCGTTTCAGACTATCGAAAGTTTGTTTGAAATCAATATACACAATTTGTAATTCCATTCCATATTTCTGAGATTTTTGTATGATTTATATGTACGGCGTCTATGGTAGATCTGCCTCTCCTAAAGCCATATTGACAGTCTCCAATTTTTTCTTCTGTATACCTCATCAATCTGTTATTTATTATCATGGTCAGTATTTTATATACAACACTAAGTAATGTAATTCACCTGTAATTTGCACAACCTTTTGGATCTCCCTTCTTATAAATTGGCATTATTATCCTTTTTTTTTCTTCCAGATATGGATTATCAGCTTAAATATCATTTTTCTTAAGGCTTCTCCCCCGTATCTTATCATCTCATTAACTATAATATCTAATCCACCTGTTTTATTTAATTTATGTAGAATTATCATATTATTAAATTCTTCTTCTGTGGGTATATCCAGTTCTTCTTCTACGATATTGCCATATTGCATTATGTTTGTTGTGTTTCTTTTCGCATTTTGGCTTTTGATATATCTGTATAATTTTATTTTATTCTTATTATATATATATATATATATATATATATATATATATATATATATATATATATATATATATATATATATATATATATATATATATATATTTATTTATTTATTTAGTTATTTATTTATTTATTTATTTATTTATTTAAATAATAGGGTACTCCAACATACAGGTGACCTGTTCTATTACAGGATAACACAATTTAACAAAGCTTAACTTAACCTACAGAACATAAAGTGCTTATCACTTAAATTTAAAAACTAAAGCATTTAGTTCCTAAATAATTGCAAAACACAGTATGCAGGTCATAATACATACATTAAGAATATTATTAAACTGTTTTAAATTACTAGAGTAGAAGTCAAGAAAACTTAAACTGACTGGGTCCGTCGCGCTGCCTGGTAGTAGAGGCAAGTCACTGGAAGCTTGCGTCCATCCGTGATAAGGCAAATTAAAGTCACCGACCACAAGTATATCACTTTTGTGATATTTCTCCAATACTCCTTCCAATTTGGTAAAGAATGCTGTATAATTATTTAAAGAGGCATACGGTGGAATATAAACAATACATATCAAGAGCCTCCTCTCTCCCCTCAAAGCGATAGAGATCCATAAGTCCTCCACAATATTATCGTTGCCGCACATATATGTTAAGGTGCTACCTTTGAACGATTCACGAATTCCTAACAAGACTCCACCACCGTCCCGCTTGCCCGTCGTTATGGGATTTATGTCCAATCGAAAGACCGAATATCCCTGAGGAAATAACTCACTGTCCGAGACTTCTGGTTTTAACCACGTTTTTGTTATGCAAATAATATCATAATCGGCGCCACAAATTGCTTGGAAGAAGTCAACGCATTTTGTTTTTAGGCCTCTTGTATTCTGATAGAAGATACACACAGCGTGATCAGCCATTGCAGTAAGGCAATCTTAAATCGTTTTACAGTTTTGAACTTAATGAGACGAGGTAGAGATGAAGATTGTTAAGGATAGGATGCTTCCAGTGTCTTTGTGTGGAAAATGCATTACTCTATGACAGGTTACTACATCAGTTTTATCAATCTCTACATTTATGGCGTCAGCGATTTTTATTACCAAGTCCTGGACGTTTTCCCCGCGCCCCTCCGAGACACCGCAAACCTCTATGTTGTTTTCCCGTGTCTGCTGCTCCGCAGACTCCACCCTGGCTCGCAAGTCGGCACACTCCTTCCTAACAGCTACCAGGTCACTCTGAATATTATCAAACTCTCTCGATACTTTTTTACAGAGCTCCATCTGCTTGTTGAAATCATCTATCTTATCACCGTAGAACTTACCTGAGTCTGTCAGACCAGATTGTTGTTGTTGCACAGACGAAACATCTCTTACGATTGAGTTCACCTTTGCGAGAAACTCCCGCAATAATTCACTGGTGTACGATTTTCTACATTTATTACAGGACCAAATCACCCCCGAGTCATCGGGCAACTCACCCAAAACCACTGGGAATTTAATGCACTTTAAGTGAAAATCGCGACGGCAGTGTCCACTACAACAAAGGTCTGAGTTAGCGCAGCTAACAGAAGTTGAACACGCAGCACAACAAGCCGGCATCGCAAAAAAGTCAGTGTTCAGTGTTCACGATGTCCAAAATTCAAGAGGTTAACAAGACAAATCAAGACGCTACTACGATTAATACTTTAGTACACACAACATTAAACATAGTGCAGCAAAGTTTATCAATTAATTTTCGCGATGACGCAACAATAATAGATTAAACACGGGAGCAGAACACCTCCTGCGTTCTCGATTATATATATATATATATATATATATATATATATATATATATATATATATATATATATATATATATATATATATATATATATATATACAAGGTGCCCCATTAAGGATGGATCGTGACCGTATCTTGAAAACTATTTATCCCACAACTTTGGGGAAAAAAAATGTACTAAAAATGATCATGAGAAATTCACCAAAAATATTTTTGAGCTGCTCAAACGACCGCAAGAGGGCGTGACGAGCTAAACATTTTTAAAAATCTTTTTTTTTGTGTATTTTCAAGTGTTAACCGAGTAAGAAAAATTCTCAGTTATAATTAGCAAACTGTCTCCTACAACTTTGTTTTATGACATTTTGTCGTAACTTCGCGAATAAAGAAGTGGGAGGGGGGGGGGGGGCAGTTTTATCTATTTAGATAAAAAGTCGTCTAATGTCCGTTTGTCTAAGCCGATTTTCCTCAGTTTGGATTCATTTAAAAGGCAATTGCTGGGACAATCATATAATCTGGGAGAAAAATTATTTAGTTTATAAATGAAACCGCGAGGTGGCGTTACATTCAACAATAGTTTTTTGAAGTTTTGTTCAGTTTTTTCAAATGGAATGGTACAGCTTTTATTACATGGCTAGAAAGGCAATTTAAAGAGGAATCATCCAGTGGAAACCCAAAATGGATATCTCTGACATGTCAAGAGATATTTCGATTTTTCTGAAAAAATCAGTTAGTTTTAATTTTTATCGTAATATTAAGTTAAAAATTGGTCTTAATATTTAGGCTGCAATCGCAATCGCAACAATTATTATAATAATTATTAATAATTATTATAATAATATCTAACAATGCCTTTTACGAATAACGAGGCCTATGACGTGTTGGCGGTGTATTTCCAATGTTTTGAAAATGCATGTATTGCAGAGCGGCAATATGCAAGTCAATATCCCGAAAGAAGGCATTATTCGAAGAAGGTGTTTATACGTCTAGCAAGACGCTTACGAGAAACAGGAATTGTGCATCCAGATCCAGTACGCACCAGGTTACGTTCGATTAGTAATGGAGATAATGTCGTAAATGTTCTGGCTTATGTTGAAACCAACCCCCATTTAAGTATCAGACAAATATCTGAAGAATTAGGTGTTAGCAAGACATCCGTTCATGGAATCTTAAGAGTTAACAAGCTGCACCCCTATCATCTTGTCTTACACCAAGCCCTTTTGGATAACGATTTCGACAGACGGTTAGACTATTGTCACTGGTTAAAAAATATGTGTAGAGGAAATAAACAATTCTTAAAACGCATACTATGGACTGTTGAAGCTACTTTTAGCAGTCATGGAGGAGTTAACTTACATAATATGCACTACTGGGCAGTTGCTAATCCACACTGGATGTTAGAAATCGACCACCAAAATAGATGGAGTGTGAACGTATGGTGTGGTGTTTTGGGAGACAAAATTATTGGTCCCTTTATTTTTAATGGACATTTCAATAATGAAACATATTTAAATTTTTTACAAAATGGATTGCCAGAACTAATGGAAGATGTTTCGTTGGAACAAGAAGACAAATGTGGTACCAGCATGATGGATGCCCTGCCCACTTCTCGCAGGTGGTTCGAAACTTCTTGGATGCTTCGTTTCCAAATCGTTGGATAGGACGGGGTAGTTTATTTTCGTGGCCGGCGTGCTCACCGGATTTGACAGTCCTCGATTTTTACTTGTGGGAAAGACTAAAAGACCTTGTTTTTCAAACTCGTATTACCACACGAGAAAACATGATTGAAATAATTCAAAATTCAATAACCAGCATTTCAAGAGCGGAAATTGAAGCTGCCGTTTTTAGTACTCGTCGAAAAATAAATGTTTGCATTTTTAAGGATGGAAGGCATTTTGAACATTTATAAAGGTGTTAAAGTGCAGATTCTGTTAATTATTAGACTGTTATGCTGTTAATTTTATTTGACTGTTGTTATTATTATTATCTTCGTTGTTGGCCCGTTGGCCTTTAAACACTCTCCAAATTAATATGGCACGAAGAATTTGGACCAGTCCTAAGCCTGGGTAAAGTGGTAAAGTAAAGTAAACATTAGGTTAATATTTTTGTAACTTAATGCAGGTAGTAGTGAAATAATAACTGATTTTTTCAGAAAAATCGAAATATCTCTTGACATGTCAGAGATATCGATTTCGGGTTTTCACTGGATGATTGCTCTTTAAATTACCTTTCTAGCCATGTAATAAAAGCTGTACCATTCCATTTGAAAAAACTGAACAAAACTTCAAAAAACTATTGTTGAATGTAACGCCACCTCGCGGTTTCATTTATAAACTAAATAATTTATCTCCCAGATTATCTGATTGTCCAAGCAATTGTCTTTTAAATGAATCCAAATTGAGGAAAATCGGCGACTTTTTATCTCAATTAGACGACTTTTTATCTCAATAGGTAAACTGCCCAGACCCCCCCCCCCCCTCTATTCACGAAATTACGACAAAATGTCATAAAACAAAGTTGTAGGAGACAGTTTGCTAATTATAACTGAGAATTTTTCTTACTCGGTTAACACTTGAAAATACACAAAAAAAAATTGATTTTTAAAAAATGTTTAGCTCGTCACGCCCTCTTGCGATCGTTTTAGAAGCTTAAAAATATTTTTGGTGAATTTCTCATGATCATTTTTAGTACAATTTTTTTTCCCCAAAGCTGTGGGATAAATAGTTTTCAAGATACGGCCGCGATCCATCCTTAATGGGACACCTGATATGAATATCAAAAAGTCAGGTGTGGTTTTAAATTTTGTAACTTTTAGTAACCCTTTAGTAACTTAGTAATAAAGTTTTATTTTAACAGATTTATTATTTATTTTAACAGATTGTGGAACTAGTAAAAAGAGTTGCTAAAAGGGTTACTAAAAGTTACAAAATTTAAAACCACACCTGACTTTTTGATATTCTCGACCATTTAGTTGTAGAACTTACATAGAGAAGTCAATTTAGCAAAAATCATTTATATAAAAGTGACAAAATAACAAAACCAAAAATGTTACATGTTACAAAAATTGTTGAAAATTATCACCATTTATTCGGTTAGCACCATGTTCGGCGTACTCATGGGTCATTATACCCGTCAAAAATAAAATCCCGGTGTTCACGAATAATATCATAAGCGTTTTCGATACTGTGTTGTAGTTCTTCCCCAGTATTTATTTCTCCATCGTGATAAATTCTTTTTTTTATATAGCCCACAGAAAAAATCGTATTGCATTAAATCCAGGGAGCATGCAGGTCGAGAAATGGGTTTAATGTTTTAGGCGTCAGAACATTTATTTCTTAACTTATCATCATGTAAAAACCACATATTCTCTCTAACATTTAAAGGGATATCTTGTAATAATTATAGCAGATTGTTTTCCTGTTCATTTGGTTCATCCAAATCAATTATTACTGTTGCTCCTTTTAAATGTCTTTCCTAGACGAACTGAATGTGAAGCATGCATTTAACGATCAGGTGGGAATTGCTGACGTGACGTTTGATACATTCAAAAGCATATGTTCTCGATGCTGGAAGAAACCGTATGGATTTTTTACAGTTTAACCTGTATGGGATTCGATTACTATATATGTTTCACCTAGAATAGAATCGCTTCAGAAGTGTATTAATCATGGAACGGGCCATTGTCGTTCAAACCTGTTCAGAACCTATTCAAAACCGGACCTGTTTCCTGTAGTTGGAACCTGTTCAAAAGCTATTTTTGTTTAATAATGAAGAACATAATTTTCTTCTTATTATTTGAAATGGTGTATTTGGTATTGTTTTAATTTCAATTGCTGCTCTTCTCAGTTATATCATTTAAGAATGTATAAGAAATATAAATTTTAAATGAATTTTTCTTAAAATATTCTTGTAACGTGGTTATAACTTTTGGTTCAATATCTTTATTTTTGAAATACATGCAATAAGTATATGTAGGGATGAGATAATCTTTTAATACTATCAAATTTCTTCTTTCGTGCGGGTCGCGTTGGTGCGGACGGTAAGTGCCGAAACCGCACTGGAGCGGTAGTTAGTTCGATTTCAGCTCTCAGATGGTTGTTTTTCTTTCTTGGTTGTTTCTTCTGTCTGTTTACTTCCTAAATGTTTGTGATTGTTTCTAGACAAGAGAGTAAAATCTGATTACGAATTACCTCTCAGTTACGCCAGTTAAAGGCTGGGTAAGGCCGGATGCCTTCTGAGAAGTGTTCTACGTTGGTCACTCGCCAGTCGGTAGGTTTCCTGATAGACTTATGGGTAGGCACATAACCAAGGGTTCCTAGTCCGAGGGGGGTGCTGGCCTGGGTTTGTCGGAAGCTGATGACCGTGGTTCGGAACCCACGTTACGCTGTAGGTAAATAGCCTAGTTGCTGATGCGCCTCTAACCCTAACACTTTACCTTTACTTTTATCTTCGTAATATCTTTTGTAATATCTTGATTTCATATAATAGTTAATCTCGATTTATTAAAAATTTCTTTGTCGCTTAAGTTTGGGTTTTGAATTGAATTCCTAATTATTTGTAATAAATATTATTTGATTTTTCATGCATTTGTATAATAATTTTATCGTTGTATAGTACGCTCTTAATCAAATATCTATATTTCAGTTTAATTTTTGTAAATTTCTGATAGCTATTATTCGGTCACAATACTCATGAAAAATATAGAAAATGACTTCTAAATTTTCATAAATGCAAATAGCTTTAACTAATGGTAAATTTACTTTAAATTGTGCCTTATTCTTCCCTATACATGTAACAATTGATGTATCTGACTTATAAGTTTCTTCTGGATTTTTTTACAGGAAATTTTCTACAGCGATTTTCTACTTTAAGGCCTATTTGACATTGCCTTTTCGACACTCCAACCCTACAGGCGAGGCTCGGCTCATCCCGTGGTTCCACGACGGCTCTGCTGCTGGTCAGATGATAGTGCTTTGGTCAGGTGACCGATGACGACGATGACGACGATTGAATGGATCCACCAGAAAACACCACCAGCCCGGTGGAATAGAGCCGCACAACAATCACCATCAGATAATTCGCCCCCCAAATTGTCGGGCCCCAAAAATGTCCCAGTAACCACCTATCTTTACTACTGACCACATGCTGTAAAAGAGTTATTTTTACAGCATGTGGATTTTCTACTACCTAAGCATGGTTGTTGTGGAAATTATTTACTCCATTTCTTATAAATATGACCTCGTCGGTGGCCAAAATAAATTTGGTAAAATTTGCATTTCTGTTGTTCTAATGATGTAAAAACCACTGACAAAATGTTTCTTCTTCAAGGATAACCTTCAGGTTGTAACCTTGGCAGTCGTTGATAATGATTGGTATAAAAGTGTTCTTGTCATATGTCTTTCACATTTGACTATGACTAACTGTAACTTGATCTGCTATAGACCTAGTGCTCGTTGTTGGCTCGTTTTCAACAATTTCTAAAATTTCTTCCTCGATCTCTATCAATTCGCATGGAGGAGGTCTTCCAGCATGACGTCCTCGTGTGCCTTTAAGTACGCTGTATCGCAAAGTCTTGTAACTAAATTTACAAACATTCGTGGAGCTGCAGCTGCATTTTATTTGCACTCCCCGTAAGTTAATATTATGTCTACTAATTCATTGGTTTCATAAAAATATGGCATTTTAAGGCACTATTAAGGAATTATTACCACTGATCAAATCGAACATCGCATTCAAAAGAAATATCGTACAAAAATACAAAAAACTAGTCATATCCAGTATCAGCAGTAAACAAATACTTTATGTGTTTACAACATAGTGGTCGAGAATATCAAAAAGTGAAGCCTGTTTTCAAATTTTGTAACTGTTAATAACTTCTTTATCTTGCAACTTTTATATCAATAATTTTTGGCAAAATGACTTATTTTTTCGAGTTCTACAACCTGGTAAAATAAATGACTCAACTTTGAGAACACCCTGTATAATTCAAAGACTTATTTATAAAAAGTAAAAAAAGAAACAATTACGTAGATATCGAAAAATGGCTTGGTGACTGGACCGTCTCAAAAGATGTACAGTTTTTCTGAGAGGACATCCACAAAATGCCAGACAGATTTGAAAAATGTGCAGCTAACGATGACGTATACTTTGAATAAACCATTTTTTATCTTTCTTCCAAATGAATGAGCGATTTAGACCAAGCGAGCGAGTGCTCATTCTATCCGTCCTCTTTCAAATTTGTTTTGTGTAAACAGTTATGTTATAGAGCATTCTTTTGATGCTCCATCTATGTTCGACGGGAATTCTCTAGAATGTTGTAAGAATGCTCGTTAGTTTGATGCAAATACTGCAAGAGCAGAGTGACCTAGAGCGTTCTTTCATGTTCGGACGTGTTCGTGACTTGGTGCGGTCTCCTCAAGCGTTCTTGTATTCTAATGACTTCATTGGTGTAAATTAAATATAATTATGTTATCTGTAATCTTTATTCCGAATCTTGAAAGAACAAGGACTAAATCTGAAAACGCTGGCAATTATTAAAGCAACATTAACTAACACAAGGTTTAAAGTTAAATTCATGGGTGACATCTCAGAGCCCTTCGAAATTAAAACTGGAGTGAGACAAGGGGATGGATTCTCGCCACTCTTATTTAACTGTGTTCTAGAAAAAGTAATACAGGAGTGGCGCGAAAAAAAGTCTGCCCTGAATATTGACCAGACCGTTAAACTGGGGAGAACCAACATCAAAATTGATTGTATGCCGTTTGCTGATGATCTAGCAATTTTAGTTCAAGATGTATTAACGGCACAGAAACAGATTGAAATCCTAGAAGAAACAGCAGAAAAGGTAGGACTCCAAATTTCCTTTGAAAAGGCACAATACATGACCTGCAACAGTCTAAGAACACAATTTCTAAAAACAAAATATTGTAACATCAGACGAGTCTCTCAATTGAAATATTTGGGTGAAATAATCATGGAAAATGGGTTGGAAAAGGCGACCAATAAGGGTAGATATCAAAAAATGGAAACGGCATTGAGGCTTACACAAAATATTTACAACAAAAGATGCCTATCCAAAAACACAAAACTGAGACATTACAACACAGTTATTAAACCAGAATATCTATATGGGGCAGAAAGGCTCATTTTGAATAGAAAGATGGATATCGAGGATATTGAAAAGAATGAAAGAAAATCATAAGAAAAATCCTAGGCCCCAAATAAATAGCACAAGTTACCGACTTCAAGAAACCCAAGAAATCAAACAATACACAGATATACATAGCGATATGAGAAGAAGAAGATTTAACACATAAAACGGATGAATCCGAGTAGGCTAACTAGACATATAGTCGAATTTTATGAAAATAGGAGTAGAGCTAAAGTAGCAATGATTAAATGGATTGTTGCAATTAAAGAGGACCTAAGATCAGCAAATATTACACAAAGTGAAATTCAACATAGAGGCTGTTTCAGACACAAGGTTGATGTTTGGAAGGTTGGCCAGAGAGAAAAATGTAGGGAGACTGGAACAACTTGGCCTGACGAAAGGAAAAATGCTCATAGCTAAAGAATGAAATTAGTATGGGCGCAAAGGAAGGCTAACAACAACAAACGCCTCTAATTGTACTTCGCGTGGTCCACCAGTGCCCATACGTGAATAATAATAATATGTTATCTGTGGGATCTGATTTTTGATAATTATAAATATAAAGAGCACAAACAAGATGCTTGACAGGATATCGTTACTACAATAGAATGTAGTGTTAAGAGAGTGAAAAAGAAAATGGAATCGTTTTTTGCCAGCAGTGCAGATATTACTTATAAATCATGATGGTTACCTTAATGTCACTACTAGTCTGTCATATGAAGGAATTGAATCTTTATAATTTGCGTTGCTTTTTTAAATCTTGTCATTAATCAGAGACAATAAATGGTGAAAATCCCCAAATGCAATTCTATAAAATCTTTTGTATTGAAGACTGTCGGACATAGTGTTGTGAACCCTAGTATGAAGAGTGAGCATTGGGCGTTCGCTCCCTTTAATTAAACACCCCTAGAGCATGTGCAAGAATTTTAGTTCTATTGTTCTGATTCGTGTTGGTTAAGTAAATTATTTTGATGTAAATGGTGCACAAGAATTTTTGTTTACACCCCTTTTCAAAGAAGAACGTTCTGGTTCTTGCTGTAGTTCTTTGTTCTTTTGGTCTAAATCCACCCTTACAATCTACGAAACGTGATGGAACAGAATTAAGTTAAGAACCTAATATACAGGGTGTTAGGTAAACATGCATCAAAAATGCAAGGGGTTATTCCTTGTCCTATTGTAAGAATATTTTGTCCTATGATGATTTTTGAAAAACCCCTTTGATTCGAAGATACACGGCGAACAAAATTTGCGACAACCATATTCGATATTTGTTGAAATCATTAATGTAAATAAAAGTAGGGTATACGTCAATGAGTTTATCAAGTATAAAATTTTTTTTTTTTCGTTCTCGATCACTTGGAACGGCTGTTTTATCTAGTAAGTGAATTTCATCGGTCGCATTTGTTTACATAGATTGAGTGACGTTTGGCTGTTTGACGTGTCCTAAATAGTGAGTGAAGTCCTCTATCATAATGTATACAAACGCCGAGATGACTGACATGCACTTCATGTATGGACTTGCTCATGGCAATGTATTACAAGCTAGGCGATTGTACAGTGAACGATTTCCAGCCCGTAATGTCCCCGACCGAAAAATCTTCGAAAATATTCATCGACGTCTTCGTGAAACAGGCACATTGAAATGAACTGAAGGGTCAGGAAGATCACTGACTGTAAGAACGGTACAATTGGAACAGAATGTGCTGGACATGATATCGGAAGAGCCTGGTAGTTTTACGCGAAAAATTGCAAATACTTTGAATGTGAGTCAGTGGACAGTTTGGAAAATTCTTAAGGACAATTTGTTGTATCCATACCACATTCAACGCGTTCAGGCACTACCTGTTGATTTTCCTCCACGTATTGCATTACGTCAATGGATATTGCAAACTTTACTTCGCATCCCTTTATTCCTGACACAAATTCTTTTCACCGATGAAGCCACCCACTTTCGCAAGAAACGCAATAAGAAATTTTCATAACTGATAGATAAAAATCCGCATGAGGTATGCGAAGATAGTTTTCAACATCGGTTATCGTTGAATTTTTGGGTTGGAATTGTAGGTGACTATCTAATTGGACCGGTATTTCTATCACAAAGACTTACTGGCGAGGTGTATTGCAACTTTTTGGAAGCAACGTTGCCTGAGTTTTTGGCAGATGTACCATTGGCAACAAGGCATTAAATGTGGTTTATTCACGATGGTGCACCACCACATTTCAGTTTGGTTGCTCGTGATTTTTTAACAGCAACATACGGATATCGCTGAATTGGTTGAAGTGGGCCACACGCATGGCCTGCTCGATCCCCGGACTTAAACCGCCCGAATTATTTCTTCTGGGGATATTTGAAGTTATTAGTTTACTCTACTCCATTGAAGAATTTGGATGATTTGCGAAATCGGATAATTGCTGGGTGTAACTCAATTAGAAACTACCCTAGTGTGTTTGAAAGTGTTCGACAGTCAATGACGAGAAGATTGAGTGCTTGTATCAAGGCTGGAGGTAGTCATTTTGACCATTTATTGTAGATTGAGCAACTTTACCTGTACTTTTTGATACTAAAATGTTGTTAATGTCGTAAATTTTGTTCACCCTGTATCTTCGAAACAAAGGGGTTTTTCAAAAATCATCATACAATAAAATATTCTTAGAATAAGTCAAGGAATAACCCCTTTAATTTTTGCAGCATGTTTACCTAACACCCTGTATAACAACTTTCCGATATCAAAGACGCAGTTCTTGTGGCGAATGCTCCTGCATTGTTGTGAATATACTTCTTGTAGGTTATAATGATAGTTTTTTTTTTTAAATAAATTTAGTGATTGTGATTTTTTTCATTGCCGTTCTTAATCCTACCAGCAACGTAGTTAAATATTAAATCAATTTAAATTTACTTAAATGAGTAATTTATAAACTAGACAAATGCAGAGAAAAATTAAAAATTACCCATAAAAAGAAATTGTTTTCCGTGCGTTAAAACAAAAATCGACAACGTTCGTTCTATTAGTTCGGTGTACTTGTGAAAGCTGTTTTGTTCGGCTGGAAAAATAAATTAAATGTAAATATTGCATATAAAAATGTGTTGGCTAAACAAAAAAAAATCCATTTTCTAAACAAACAAGTGGATGGTCCAGTTTGGGAGTTTTACATTTTACTGCCTGTTAATTTGGGTAGTTGTTTTTTCCATTTTGGCCGAACTTTGTTTAACCGCTTAGGGGGGACGGGTTATACACTATTACTTTGAAGATTTCATGCTGTAAAGTTTACCATACCTCAATTAGCCTACGAACAATGTATAGAATGTTAGGTCAAGGGTAGCATATTTACATTGCACTCGATGGAGTTTCTTTGCATTCGACACAAAAAAGTTAAATACATTAATTTTTGGGTGTTTTAGAAAATCTCGAATATCTCAATTTACAAATTCGACATTGCCAGGAAGTTAATGGTACACTTTGGTTAATGGACACTTTGAAAAACTTTTTTAAATTGTTTTTTAATAAAAAATTAAATAATTTTGATATTTTTTTTTAATCTAATATCGACAAAAGAAAACGAAACACCGTTTAACAATTTTTTTAAGTTCATCTTGAAAAAAAAACATTTTTTTTCCTTTGCTGGGTTTTTCCCCATGATCTAAACCCTAAAAAAATATCAAAAGCCCTTGGTTATGTATTTTAGCCCTTGGTTATGTGCCTACCCATAAGTCTATCAGGAAACCTACCGACTGGCGAGTGACCAACGTAGAACACTTCTCAGAAGACATCCAGCCTTACCCAGCCTTTAACTGGCGTGACTGAGGAGTAATTCGTAGTCGGATTTTACACTCTTAGTTAGAAACAATCACAAACATTTAGGAAGTAAACAGACAGAAGAAAAAAAGAAATACAACCATCCGAGGTCTGGAATCGAACCAACTACCGCTCCAGTGCGGTTTCGACACAGCAGCGGCAGGTCGCTGCTCTTACCGTCCGCACCAACGCCACCGGCTATCAATAATAGTTTTTACTGACGGTGACATACTACATAAAAAATATATAGGTGCGGTTTACTGTGTGATTATTGTGTACTGAAATACTTAACGTTTTTATAACGTTTTTAATTGTATTTTTTGGAATCAAGAACCATATTAAATTTAAATCTACCAGTGGCGGCTCGCGAGGGAGGGTATTGAGGGTTGTAAGGGTACCGATCGTGGGGTTCGGAACTGACAAACAGGAGAGGAGCTGACCTGTTATCTTTGGCGGAAAGATACGGGCTGGACCTCCTTGTTCCAGACGAACCGTCGGGGTACCGCAGCTTCTTAGATTTCTTTATCATAAAGAATCTAACGAGTCAATGCGAAGTTCAGGTTTTTCTTGAGCTTACCTCAAGCAGTATCTGGGAGTCTGGCATCTCGGACTCATAGTTAAGATGCTCAGACTCGGTATACCAACCGACCTAGTCAAGCTTTTGGCATCATTTCTGACTGGACGCACTTTCCAAGTGCTCGTCGATGGTGCTCTTTCATCCGTTCAGCGAATCGAAGCGGGAGTACCGCAAGGTTCCCCTCTTGCCTCCGTAATCTTCAATGTCTACATGGCGGACTTTCCAAAGATTCTGCACGTGCAGACTGCATTTTGTGCTGATAATACGGCTTTTTATACGTCGGCCCACGCTCCCTGGGTGATTACATCCAGGCTCCAAAGGCAGACGTTGAAAGCCTCGAGTTGGCTGGTCGAATGGCAACTAGCAATCAATCGCAGCAAAACCCAGGCTGTCTTTTTTACCCGAAAAAAGCCGATAATCCGCCAGAATATCCTTATACAGGGAATTCCTATCAAGTGGGCCGAATCGGCTCACTATCTGGTACTCGAGTTCGACAAGTTCTCAAGAAAGTCACCGGGAAAGCATACCGAATGTTCCGTATGCTGTACCCCTTAATCAACAGAAGAAATAAGCTTACGCTCGACAATCAACTAACCCTGTACAAGTCCATGGTCAGTTCAGTTCTTATTTACGGACATCCGGCCTGGTACCCGGTCCTCCCAACCTCATCGATTAAAAGATTTCAGTCTCTTCAATCACGTGCGCTTCGCACTATAGTAAACGCTCTCTGGTTTGTAAGGAATGCGCAAATCCACCGAGAGACAGATATTCCAAAGCTTCAGACGTTCCTGTCCAGACTACTGGACAAATTCCTAGCAACGGCATCCCTTTCGGACAATCCGCTAATCAGAGCCACGACAGCCTCATTGCCGGCCGTTGCCCCAGTGTGATCACTCACGTCGGTCACGACAATCCTATCTAAAGAACGGCAAATAAACCCTCCGGATAAACGACATTGTCGCGACATCCGGAAAAAATTAAAGAATACAAGTCAGGGCCTTCGGATCAACTTACCATCCAGGAAGAATAAATAAGTTCACCGACAAAAATGTGTACAATAACCCTTTTTTGTCATAAAACCTTGATATTTTTTTGAACTTTTCGAACTTCTCATAAACTTTTTCAAATTTTCTGTATTGATTTTCAATTACAATAAAATATTTGAATGGTTTAGTCTTCAGGAAACGATAAGTATCTACTTATTAATTCTTTTATCTGTGCAACAATTAACAACCCATTCTCCAATGTCCTTGTAAGTAGTTACAAAAGAAAATTTGAATGTTTTCCTAATTCACCTCCTGTATAAGGTTTCAATAGCACGAAAACTTAAAAGGAGAAAGGGGAAAGCAAACTAAAATTAGCAGTACTATTTTATTCTATGCCTTTAAAAGCCCACGAACCGTCATTGAAATCTACCGAAGGCATAGCAAGACAGAACAGAAATAAAACATGCCACAATAATTCAGACAATACATATAATATTTGCCGCGTTGAATTTAGATAAAATACTCTTCTCAACAATGTCAAACTCAAGTACTGTTGTCATTAAAAAAAAAACAAATTATTCTTGGATTTTCAATATACGATAAGAAAAATAACATTTCCTGTTTGTATACAAAATTTTATTTAGTAATCTCAAATCGTTCTCGAGATATTTGACCGTTTCCATACATAATAGCCACCCTGTATAACAAAGATAGACAATCGGTAAAAAAATTTACTAAAAATCATGTTTTTTCCTCGTATCAAATCAAAAATCGACAGCTCTGTTTTTGCGCATTTGTGGAGGATGTTTTTGTTTTACGGGAAAAATAAATTAAAAGTAAATATTTTATTTAAAAATTTGTACGTTAAAGAGAAAAATCCATTTTCTAAACAAACATGTGAACCGTCCAGTTTGTGAATTTTACATTTTACTGCCAGCTAATTTGGGGTAGTTTTTTTTTCCATTCCTGCTGAACGTTATTTAACTGCGTTAGGGAAGGGATTATTTTACTTCGAATTAAAAGTTTCAGGTTACGCAAATGTCGTTTTAAAAGGCTGATCAGCCACATGTATGAAACAGAATAAGTCACTCTCACATCTACAACATTATCTGATATTGTAGTATATTTTGTTTGATTATTTATATTTTTGTATTGTATAATATTGCTGCTGTTATCGTAAGAGATATTTTTCGTATAATACTAAAAAGTGCCTGGACGCGATACGCGATATCTTCTTCTTCTTCTTATGCTCTTATTTTTTCTTTTTCTTCTCCTTCTCTTCCTCCTTCTTCCTCTCTTCCTCCTTCGTCTTCTCTTCGTCATTCGTCTTCTCTTCCTTCTTTTTCTTTTCTTCTTGTTCTTTTGATAGTCTTCCTGAGATGAAGATGACCGAATTATCTTTTCATCTTCCAGCAGGTAACATATCATTTTAGGAAATTATTCGTACTTAAAAACGGACGAGCTGTTGGCCTGACATTACTGCGTCTTCCGTCAGCAAGAAACTATTCTGCAAGTGACCGCTCCACTCTTTTTGAGCTACAGTTAGGAGAGTTTCGGGGATGACAATTATTTTTCTTACCGCGCAACACATATCGCTTGGAATGGAGCGGAGTTAGAATTAAACAGGGCCTGCAATGGAACTTTATTTGCTTTAACATTTATTCTAGATTTTGCTTTGACGATCACGATTGTGGTAGAAGGATCAGGCGATTTCGAGGCGAAAGGCGAAATTGAACTTTCGCTTTAGGGGGGCTTACACTAATCATTTGATATAATTTTTCAAACATGGGCATCTCCTCTAGTGGGGCTTACATGCCCCACTAGAGGAGATTAAATACGTTATTTAAACGAATGATTTTAGTTTTTCGTTAGGCTTTATCTCCAAGAAAACGCTAGAGAGTATGACAGCTAGACAGCTTATCAAACAGTGTAAATTAAAAAATTTCTAGAAGCTATCCTCATACTGCTTTGCAAAATCTCCACTTTTACCGTGGATAGAAGATGTATTGTTTCTTTGCATGTATCCTTCTAGACCCACCAAAAGCGGAATATTGAAAACAAGAAAAGGAAAGCATTTACGGTTAGAGGAGCATCAGCATCTAAGGCTATTTAGCGACTGGACCTACAGCTTAAGGTGGGTTCCGAGCCACGGTCATCAGCTACCGACAAACCCAGGCCAGCACCCCCCTTAGGCTAACAACCCTTGGTTATGTGCCTATCCATAAGTTTACCAAGAAGCCTAACGACTGGCGAGTGACCAACGTAGAACACTTCTCAGAAGGCATCCGGCCTTACCCAGGCTTTAACTGGCGTGACTGAGGAGTAATTAATTGTTGGGTTTTACACTCTTGCCTAGAAACAATCACAGACATTTAGGTGTGGATATGTGTTGGCGTGTGTGTATGTGATTGTATATAATTGTCTGTGTAGGATAGGAAGTAAGACGGAAAGAAGGATTCAAGAAAAACACCCATCCGAGGGCTGGAATCGAACCAGCTCCCTTTGGATTGCCAGGCAGGCGACTAACCCACCAGACCACCGCGGCCGGCAATGTAAACAGAGATAAGAACCACATGTTTTACAATTGTATTTTGTTAGGTGCGTTTTTTTCTTCATTTGACAGCGTTTACAATGCTTTCGATTATTTTGCTGATTACTTCCTAAACCGCTATCATCGTTTTTCATATCTGGAGAATTTGTTTTCGACCGTAACTCTTTTAGACGAAACGACATTGTCATAGGCAAAGAAGGTTGGTGAATGAAGAATGGTTGAATCATGGTGGATCATTTCCATTACCCAAATTTATTACCTGGACATTTATACCGGCAACATTTAACAATGAAAAAAAAACCATCGGCCATCGACGGATGTTTCTAGCTACATTGTAAGCAAAACACATTTTATCAACAATGTCGACTGCTGCTTTGGTTTTATTATAATAAGTGATTATTTCTGGCTTTTTCTTTATTCCAGTTTCTTCATCTAGAACACCGTCATGATGCATGTTGAAAATCGCTACCACATTTTTTTATATAAATAAACAAAGATTAATATCTAAAAATTTCCAGTATATTTATAATTGTATGTATGACATACATACAATTTTAAATATACTGAAAAATTTTTAGATAACAATCTTTGTTTATTTATTTAAAATGAATTTCCATCAAGTATCGGCAAGTATACAAGTTTTTCTTCCCTCCTATGCGAACCCTTCCCTCCTATGCAAACACACAGGAAAACATTTCTCGGTTTTTTATATCTCTTAGGGGCATAGGAATTTGTTCTTGTTCTTGCTCTTGTTCTTTTTTAGTTCCAACGATTGACAAACGATGATCTGTTAGTATCTCTAGAAGTGAAACGTCACTAAACCAATTGTCGGCGGTAATGTTGCCACCTGAATTAAGTATGGGAGTGATCCTATGCTCAACCACGTCTAAACTTTTGTTGCTTAACTGATAAGGACCATCGGGCTACTTTCTGGCATAAACCTTCATGTTACCGATATAAAACATCTGAGAATTGACAAGAGCAAAAACTTGTATTTCATATTTTGCGGGTTTTGATGGGATATGTTGGGCAAAGGAACATCTCCCTCTAATAGCTTCAAGTTTTGCATCTAGTGTGACATTCTCACCGAGTATGAAGATTGGCAATTTACAACAAACTGTTCAAAAATTTCACGTATGACCTGGTTTTTCTGTTATTAAATCTGATTGAAACAAAAATTTGAATCTTTTAAGACTCATTGTCATATGATATATTTCAACACCAAATCCGTCTGTCTCCCAGAAATCTTTTAAATTTTATCTTCCACCTTTGTAGGGCCCGGTCCCCAAGAATGCTTTAGTTTCGACTTTGTCGGTAAGTGATGTATCCCTGATATCTATTTTTCTAAGTCTAACATATTTTCACTAATAAGACACTGCTAAAATACTTCTAGCATTTTTCGCATCGCCGGTAACAGCTGGAAGTTTCATAGTTAAATTATGCTTAGCAGTTATTTTTCTGGAAGGAAATGGGACTTTTTCTTGTAGCTTTATAAAAGTTTTCTTCGTCTTCTTCCACACTAGTAGAATCAACATCACTTTGTTCAGACTCTGAATTTTTCTGCCTCTCTTCTACCCCTTCAGATACATCTGTGCCATGTTCCTCTTCGACATTATAATCAATGGGTTCGGGATTTCGATTTTCGTTTGCATTTACATCGTCATCACTCCATTCGCCAAATGAAAGTTTATGTATTTCTTCCCCTTGACCTTTTCACTTTCCATATTGTAAAACTTCTTGTTTCTAGCCATTTTGCCTAAAAAGAAAAAAATATCGCTGTACTATATTTACTTTGTAAATATACAAAGGTACTCACTTGCACATCTATTAGATTCAATACCTTTTTAATTTTTATTAAACAATGACTGTTATCAAGTAGTAAAAAACAATGTAAACATATCAAAACCACAAAGAAAAAATCAAAAGTATAAATTGTATAATACTTACTAGAGTACTTGCAAAGTATCCGTCAGATACACTATAGACTTAACGGTAACTTACACTAACATTGACAGCTCAAAACGTACTAACCTTATTCGTTTTTACAAATTAAGAATATATTAGGAGAGGCTACCGCCAGAAACGAATGGCCCTGAAATTAATCGAATTCGACTGAGGCTTGTATTTCTTTGATAAGGCGCGAGTACTGCATAGATTGTTACATTTGCTGTATGACATTTGCTGAACCACAACTTTTCCGGTTCAATACCATTCAAATTAGGAGTGATATATTCATTGATAATCTCACTGTAACGATCCTCATTAATGGTAATGTTTTTTCCTGCTTGATTTCCAAGGAAATATGGTCCAGTGATGTCACTGGCGTACAATCCGCACCATATTTTTTTCTGGATACAACGGTAATTGCTGGATCATTTCTGGAATATATTTACTCCAAATGCGGAAATTTTGTTTATTAACGTAACATTTGGCCAAAAATGAGCTTCGTTGCTGAACAACATCTTGTGTTTAAATTCTGGGTCAAGTTGTAATTGATTTTGATTCAATTCACTGAACGGACGAAGGAAACGATGGTCCTCCGGCTTGAGTTCTAGGACAAGGATTTTGTAAGTCACCAGACTAAGATATTTAAGCAAAATATTCCACGTAGATGAATAACAAAGTCCAAATTTCTGCAAACGGCGACGAATTGATACATTTGGATCTTCATCAACACTGCTACTAAGCAGCGTTTCTTCGGAATGCACAGTTTTCTGCGTCGTTTTTGTTTGAATATCGAGCAGCGTGAAATGAGTTCGGGATTTGTGGATTATTCAGTGAATATACCGCTCGGCTTGGAGGATTATGTGCCTCGAAGTAGTCTATAAGCTCGGCGTTTAGAACACTGTTATCGATGAAAAATTTCGACAATTTGCAAGCGTTACTCTGATATTAAATATTCCATGATTATTTACCAGGCTGTTATGAATAATTTTGATACTAGAGACGCGCAAACTTACAGTCCATTCGACTCCAACCGGGAGTTGGGACGCACTAAAAAATCTCCCGTTATGAATTTTTGAGACAATTATGTTGAAAAATAAAATTGTTTGAAACGTCCTTGATATATCATCCTTTCATGTCAGGAACAATAAACCTGTGAACTTTTCTCGTATGTGGACGTTCAATAAATAACAAAGGTATTTCCATTTAGTTTTCCTTGACAAATATTTCTTTTTTTTTATTTGATTGTGTACAAAAAACAAAGACCGTCCCCGACCAGCAGCAGACGGTCCCGACTAGTAAATTTATTTTTCGGGAATCCCACAGGAACCATTAGTTATTAAAGCCTAACCGTCGGCGACCAGCACACCAAGCCCTCTTCCTCGCCCCGTCCCCTTTTAGATTGTGCCTCGCCACTTTCCAATTTGCCGGGCTTCTGTCTGGGAAACGGAGAAGAGCTCCCGATGCAATTTTAGTGGTTTTAATTATTTAATCGCAGTAACAATTAGACCGAACTACCTGAAATCTGGCCGAAAGCGGCCGCCTCAAAAGCCACACGTCGGAGTAACAGGAGCATCTCGCAATTACCAGTTGTTGGATTATGCTTTTGATTTCGCGATAGATACTGACGTTATAATTTATTCTTAGAGTATTTCGGATGATTATTTATTACCGTATATTTTCAACATTCATACGCATTTAAGAAGAAGTACGAGGTGTACGACAAAAGAAATGGAAATGGGAATGTAGCGTTCGATTTGACAACACTATTGGATTTCCCTTTTAAAGGGAGTTAGGCAGATATCTGATGTATCTTCAGTACGAGTTTAAAACCTCTAGAGTGATTTGGAGGTCGATAGCAATCATTTTCATCAACCGAATTTTTCTAGTGCGTTATGAAAAAGAGTGACTAATCTCGAGGAACGATGACCAATCAAATTTCGTTTCAAACTTGGGCAGAGTGCGACGAAAACTTATGTCAAACTTCATCAGACTTACGGAAACAGTTCTTTATCAAGAGTCCAGGTTTTCAGGTGGTTTAGGACATTCTCAGAAGACCGAGACTCGATTGAATATTAATCTCGCAGTAAAAGGCATTTTAAGAAGTGATAATAATATCCGCAAAATCCGAGATTAACTCACGCAGCAGTTCATTACATTACATTTGGATCTATCATTTAGGGATGCAGGCGAATATGGTTGCAAAAAACCTATCACAAGATCTAAAGGTCAAGTCGAAGGAAACATGTCGTAGATTTTCATCTTGAATTTTTGAATACGCTTCGGAAACGAAGCGCTAGAATCTGGAATGGCACACCACAACGACTACGACCAAAAAAAGCTCGAAAGAACAAACTGAAGATTAAAAACATTTTTGATAGCCAGAGCATGGCCCGACAAACCGGTATTTGCTCCAAAGGGTTCTTGAAAGATTTCGAAAAAGGTAGAGGAAAAAGGGTGCTGCTTCATGATAATACGTCTTACCACACAACCTCAATTTAAAAATTTGTCATAAATGGAAAATCTTATATAAGTTTTATAACAAAACTATATTTATTTTATTTTACACAACATTCAATGCACAGTTTGTTAATTGCATATTTTTCAGCCATCGACAAGATGTGCAATGGAATATTCGAACACGAGTACCTCGCAAACGGCGTGAGGTATGGATATTTAAATAATGTCTGAATGATTCTGGCGCGTTCATTTATTTTTTTCCTTTATTTGGAAAAAAATATATATGATCACGCCACAATCGAATGACTTACTTTGTATATTACTTACAAATGTAAAGATTGTGACATAATACCAAAAGGTTTACGTTTACATATACCTTATAACACAAACAGAAGCATATATATTTTACATAGGGCTAGTTTAGCACTTTTAAGAGATTGCATCAACATCACATATGCACTAAACAACAATTAAAGACTGACATTGATAATACATTACAACAAAAATACGAAAAAGTAACTGAAGTAGATTTTAATCATATTTATAATAGCGTCTATCCCAGTTACATATATCACTTCAATATCCAAAAAAATCCTCAAATTAATAAATTTAAAAATGTAATTATTGAAAAACACGGAACACATACAAAACACATTAATACACATACAGACAAAACTTTTATTAATAAAACTGTTTTCAAATAAAATATTATCTGATTCTGAAAAGTATGTACTTTCCAAAGGACTAAATTTTAATGTTACATCGAAAGATGTTTCTAAATTAGACCTTATTTCGACAGTAGAATCTGTTGCTCAAAAATTACCTTTGGAGAGTGCAAATGAATATAGAAATAGATTAAAACTTATCTTAGAAAAATAATTTAAAATCAAATCAAATTTATACCATGAGGAACGGTTAGCTATAGATAAATTAAAAAAATACACATCTATTAAAATATTACCATCAGACAAAGGTAACGCCACAGTTATTCTGGACACTACAGAATATAATAACAAAACTAAAACTTTAATTCGTGAGGGAAATTACACTAAAATACCTACAGATCCAACATTAAAAATAGAGAGACAAATTTACAATACATTGTATAAACACAAACGTGAATTTACAGATCTAGAAAGATCACAACTTACACCATATTATAGTAAACCACCTCATTTCTATGGTCTACCAAAAATACACAAAACTAATATACTACCTCGCTCTATAGTTAGTAGTATAGATTCCCCATGTTATAAACTAGCAAAATTTTTATTAAATATTTTAAATCCACTTTCGGGTAGAACAAATTCACATATTAAAAATACTTCAGATTTTTTAGATACAATTTCGAGCATTAAAATTACAAACCAAAATTTAATGGTTAGTTTTGACGTGGTGAGTTTATTTACTGTAATGTACCAGTTGATAAATCACTTTTAATAGTTAGAAAGAGATTAGAACATGACACAACATTAAAAGACCGCACTAAACTAAACATAAATACAATTTTGGAATTATTAACTCTGTGCTTAAAAACCACATATTTTCTATTAGAAAATGATTATTATCAACAAAATTTCGGAATGGCAATGGGTTCTTCTCTTTCTCCTTTGATGAGTAATATCTTTATGGAGGAACTCGAGAATGACATATTAAATACATCTCTTAAAAAGCCATTAATATGGCTTAGATATGTTGATGGTATTTTTGCTATATGGAAACATAGCATTGACGATCTAAATATTTTTTTTTACAAGATGCAAATTCTCGAGAGCCTACAATTAAGTTTACTTTAGAGATGGAGAGGGAATAAATTGCCATTCCTCGACACTTTAATACTAAAACAAAACAACGCATCAAAAACTACAGTTTACAGAAAACCGACAAACACAGATAGGTATCTCAATTTCTTTTCAAATCACTCAAAATCCGTCAAAATAGGAGTAATTAAAAGTTTATATGACAGAGCAAAACTTGTTTGTACCGACAGTGATACACTATAAAAAGAAACAAATCACATAAAAGACATTTTTATAAAAAACAATTATTCAAAAAAATTAATAGATAAATCGTTTAAAACTTTTGATACTAGACAAAACAGACAAGTTAATAATAACAATAATAATAACTCTCAAACAATTAACCTCACAATTCCTTATATCCGCGGTATTTCTGACAGAATTAAAAGAGTAAGAAATAAATACAACATAAGAACGACATTTAAAACAAAAAATACTCTTAGATCTCTATTAACAAAGACTAAACCAAACAATATACAACAAAATACCAAAAATGTGGTTTATAAAATTCCCTGCGAATGTGGCAAATTCTATATAGGTGAGACATCTAGACCGTTAGATGTTAGAATAAAAGAGTATCATAAAAACCTTCTTAGAAAGGGCGATTTTAATAAATCTAGAATTTGTCAACACGCATGGGAATCGGGTCATAAAATTATTTGGAATAATTCCAAAATGGTATTAAAAGGATCGGTAACAAAATACAGAGGATTAAAAGAAACTGCTATAATTAATTTAAATAAAAATAACTGTATTGCTATGCCTTCGGTAGATTTAAATTCAATATGGTTCCCGATTCTAAAGAATACAATTAAACACATTTAAATATTTGAATGCACAATCAGTACAATAAACAATCACACAGTAAACATTACTTATATATATATATAATATATATATATATATATATATATATATATATATATATATATATATATATATATATATATATATATATATATATATATGGTAGTATGTCGCTGTCATGAAAATCTATTTTTGTCAATGTAAGTATCGTTGACATACACAAAGAAATATATTTACTTTCACTCGTTACTTTATATATTACTAATTAATATAATTCATTTTTTAGTTTAGTTTTTAAAACGGGGGGAGAGGACCCTCCGAAACGTTAACGTTAAGTTTGTAAAAAATTTTATAACATTTTTATATCATTAAAATTTTGTTCGTTAGGCAAATTTATTACAAAAAAGAATCACAGAGAAATTTGTCTCCGTTAGGTTTTTTGTTTTTACCCAGTGATTCTTTCTTTATATAAGAACAGGTATTTTTGATATTTTTTGAGTTTTAGATAGTGGCAAAAAACCCAAATAAAGGAAAAAAAAAATAGGTATGGATATTGATCAAGTGTGCCTTTTTTTACGTGGAAATTTTGACTCTTCTCTATTTTGAAGTCAAAAGATTTCCAGCTTTATAAAGTAAAAAAAAATATGACCGAGTTTATTTCTCACAAAGTAGGTATGAAATGCCCGCTAGGAACTAGGTTTAAGCTAGTTTAAACCTGATATCTCCAACCGTTTTTAAATTATCTCAATTTTTTGAAAATTTAGTTTCAGTTTCAAGATCCTGTATTTTTTTAATGACTAACTTTTGCCAATACATTTATTGATTAAATCCTCTTGTTTTGATCTCTATTACCACTAGGTGCTTTATGGCGGATAAGTTACAGGACAACCTGTATATAACAACGATAGTTTCTGTTAGTTTCCCCTAAAATATATGTCTTGTTTTTATTTATTTGATTGTGTATAAAAAAAGAAAACCGTCCCCAACTAACAGAGTATATTTCTTTTTCGTAGATCCCGCAGGAACCATTACTTATTAAAGCTTAACCGTCTCAGTTGGCGACTAGCGCCCTCACTCCCTCACTTCGCCTCTTTCCAGACGGTTTCTCGGCACTTTCCAATTTTCCGGGCTTTTGTTTGGAAAACAGAGAAGGGCGACCGCTTCTCCCCATTTCGGTTTTAGCGATTTTAATTATTTAATTGCACTTACAATTATACTGAGCTACCTGAAATCTGACCGAGAAAGCGATTTCGTTAGCTCAGTATAATTGTTTCGTTTTTGTTAATGTGAAACTAAAAATCATCGAGGATTTTTAAATATTTTAAATTAGCCAAAATTCTTCTTTTATTTTTTTTATGTTGGATTTAAAGGTTATGCACTTACCATTAATGTTTTGAAAATATGACATTGTAATTATTTAACTGTAACGGCGTTCCGAATGTCATTTTCACGAAAGTTCAGTAGGATTTCCGTATCCGCGGCTCTATACAGGATGTGAAATTATCAGACGCAAATTGAAATATGCATACACAAACATAAAAACTTGAAACGTGCTAAAACTTCTATGCCTTAAGACTAAGACTGGCCATCAATGCAAATGTGTCGGTCTCAAAAATATCTGATTCTTATGTAATTATACCTGCTGAATTAAAAAATCACCATAAAAATGACGGATTTGTTCTTGCTTTGGAGATACAGTGACATGTCATTTTTTATAGTCTACATTTTCAGTTTGGGGGAAATTATTTTGTTGTCACACCTGTTAACTGAAAAAACACAACATTTTTCAGCTATTTGTAGGTTATAAATATAATTATTGTTGTTGGGACTGTGAGTTTTATATTGTTTTTGTTATGATTAGTGCAGAATTTCTTTTGAGGTGTAATAATCAAAATGCCTCGAAAATGTGTAAATTTATTAAATAAGTGTTGTTACATTTGTGGTGAAATAACATTTTCATCACAGAAACGTAATCTGACGCCTATTGTGAAGACTGCCTATCACCATTATTTTGGTATGAAGACAGGAGACCAGGATAAGTCATGTGATCCACATATATGTTGCAACTCTTGTTCCGTTATACTAAGAGAATGATTTAAAAATAAAAAACGATCTATGGCTGTGACCAAGTCTACAAACCATACAGAGGCCTGTATTTCGGCTTGACTCCACCTATAAAGGTGGAATTGTACCGGAAGTAAAGACGAACAGTTCAATACCCGAATCTTTCTTCGGCTATTCGACCTATTCCACATTCAGATAGTTTACCAGTTCCCACTCCATCCCGAAATTATGAGCTTGAAGGAGAAAATGAACACAATGTGGAAGAAGAAGAATCCCACAAGCCTTACACATCCCATGACCCTGATTTTGAGGAAAAATAGTATATATCATATAAACTGAGTCAAGCGGAATTGAGTGATCTCATTCGAGGCAATTGCAACCACCTTTACAATGGCACTACCATCTATGGGGAACTCTTTGACTTTTCAGTCTAGCTTTGTAGAATAAACTTTGTTTTCATAATTCAAATGAAGGGAAGCAGTGGAAGAGCATTTTTGTTATTTGCATTTGTTGGAGTTTGCACGACTAAGAAAATTACAGAAAGAACACGTTTTAGCCAATTACGAAGTTTATAACGTAGAAATAATTTCATTAGCAGTGTCACTTTCGCTAATTCTTCCGCATTTATCAGAGGGCGCCCGGAATTCATAAGGCAGGGCTGGAGCTCTACACATATGGATATTTTCCAACGATAAATAATTCTCCTGGCGCCCCTAAAGATAACAAAAGCCACTCCCAACTTCGTCTCGTACTTATGCAAACTTCCCGAGTCCAAGCGAGTGTCGTTACGGCGACTTTGCTGTTTCCAAAAGGCCCGTTCGGGGCACATTACGACACACTTGCAGTGTTTAAGCCCTTCGCGCCGTTCCCATCGTTCCTAATAAAGCCATTAAAGTAAAACACCGGCATATGTTTCTTGCCGTTATAAAATATTTACTTACCAGCGCATATCCGTCTGATATTTCTAATGCTCACCTTCGTGTACTATGTATGAGGGGGGTTGTTAAAAAAGCTTTTAGTAGATAATAATTTGTCTAAATTAAAGAGTTAATAATGTACAATGATACTCATGACGTCATTTAATCATAGTTCTAGTTATTTTTTTGCTTAGACTCGAGAACAGAATAAAGTCAGATACAGGATTATCCATTTCGTGGTTCCGAAAATACAGATCTGTATTTTGACAACTGTCAAACTTAAATGTCGTGTGATTTGTTTACTTTAAGGTTTGGCATTTTTCAATACGAATTGTTTAACAACTTAACAGCGCGTTAGAGATGTTAAAAGTTTTTACAAAAATGGTGAATCTGCCGTAGCCACGTTTCGAGCCTTACAAGCAGAATGTGGTCGCCATAATCGTCCTTATGAGCGCACAATTTTCAATACAGTCTAAAATACTGGGTTCGTTACGAATGTGGTAAGACATATGCATCGTCGTAGCGCTTACTCGATGGAGAATGTGTGTGGCTAAAGATCCAAATTAATCGATTCCTCGGCGTTCACAGTCTGTGGGTTTGTCTTACGGCACATTATGGCGTATTTTGCAATTGGACTTGCATTTTCATCTCATTTCTTGTTCGGCGGATACATAAATAAGCAAAATTGCCATATATGGAGCTCTGGAAACCTTCAAGTAATTGTGGAAAATCTATTGCATCTGCGAAAGGTGACTGTTTTGTGCGCGTTATGACCTAGTGGTGTCATTGACCCATAGTTCTTCAGAAATGAAGAAGGACTGTTAACGTCAATTCTGAGCGCTATAGCCGTATGATTACCGATCATTTTTGGTCAGAAATTGAAGATTTCGATCTGAACGATATGTGGTATCAACAAGATGGCGCCATGAGCCACACAACACGACAAACTTTGGCTTTATTGCACGAGAAGTTTCTAAGCCGTCTAATTTTGAGATTTGGTGATGTCAATCGCAGCGAAGATCATGCGATTGGACGCCGACTTTCTTTGAGGGGATACACGAAATATCGTGTTTAGGTAGACAATCCTTAAAGCCTTTAGCAGTTGAAAACGAACATACGTCATGTCATGGCTGAGATACCAGCTGAAATGTGCGTTAAAGTCATCGAAAATTACCTCAAAAGATTGAGTCGTGTAAGCGGTCACGTGGAGGATTATTAAAATGTTGTATTCCACTCTTAATGGCAAAGTCCAAGTAATAAAATGAAAAAAAAATCATCCAAATCTCAATTCTTTGTGTGCTTTTTTAGTTTTAGTTTCAGAAGCACCAAATTGATAACCCTTTATTTTTCCGATAAGTAGAGGTGCGATCACATTTCTAACAAGTACTTTCCCTTCTAGCAATATTTGTTTTTTTTTATAGTTTTCGAAAACAGATATCTTTGATTTTTTGTTTTAAGGAAGGTGGTTGAGGTTTAGGTCGTTATAAAATTTTACGATGATGTGACAATGGCTTGTTTAAGTTTATCATAAGAAGCTCTTCGAACCCATCAAGAATTCAGGGAGATGTAGAAAGAAACAGGCATAGTGGGCGTTATAAGAATCCAATGAATAAGATGGATAAGCCACATGGAAAGACTATCAAAGGTAGAGATATCTAAAATATTGCTATCACACAGAATAGGAGGAAAAAGCAAAGGATAAACAAAAATAGGATAGTTACTAGCCAAGTGCTGAACCTGCCTAGGTATACGAGCTAAATTATATACGAGATGTGCCTATTAAATAACGAGACTGACGCTACTACAGAAGTACGCATGCGCTACAGAAGTACGACTCCAGTGACTAACAGCTCTTTAACCTGAAGCCTTTTCTTTTGAATGCATTAGTGGTCTCGTTTCTAGAAATAAATCCGTATAACCCTAGCATTAGAGTTGTTTTTTTGTTTTGCCGCAAAAAAATATATAGTCTAACAATAGAGCAACGAATTTTGAAATTTCACTTTAAACTTGGAAAAACCGCTACGGAAACTTATAATTTATTGAAAGAAATGTATGGCAAGGAATGTTTATCGCCTGTACGTGTTTTTTAGTGGTTTGAGCGTTTTCAAGATGGACGAGAAGACGTTGAAGATGATCCACGCCTGAGTTGCTATTGCACGTCGAAAACGGATGACAATATCGAAAATATCGGTAATCTGGTTCGATTTCACCGTTGGTTATATCCAAAATATTGGATGTACTACGTTATATGAAAAGCACCACTCTACTTTGATGTTACCAATACTGGTAACCAAAGTGTTATAAGGATTGAATTCTTCATTAATGCGGCTTCTCACATACAATTTGCTATCAGAATCAAATAAATACATTTTGATTACATCACTAAAAATAATATTTTAACGAATCTTTACTACAATTTCTTTATGCAAATTTGAATTGAAGCTTTATATTCGATTTACTTAAAAACGGAACTTTCCTAGTTACTCTGCCATATAGGTTCTTCTGTTGTAAACGTCCTTTTATGGTTCCGGTGCTGATCCTTCAACGTCTAGCATTCAATACGATTACACTGGGGAACAATTTGAAAAATAATTTTTGTTGAGTTCGATATTTAAGCTGTTTTATACGTAAATTGATATGTTAATTCGTCAAGTTTTTTCTCTACAGTTGTTGCGTATCCGACTAAGCTTGGCGAATCACAAAAGTCACTACTGGTGTCCTACCGGCGAACCTTCTTCAACCTAGGAGTGGGGGCGTGAGTGACGTTGCGTCATCCAAAACTAGTTTGGTCAGTTACGCATGAGATGCTAAAGTACGCGGGTCTGTGTCGCTCTGATATAGTGAAGTCAAAGTATGCATACACAACTACGGATTTTCGTTATGTCTGCCTCTGGTAGTTCTCGTCGTAAGTGCTTAAACAGCCCTGATTCATTTTGTTATATATGTGGCAGTTTTACCATCCCCATTCAATGGACTAATATTAGTACATTTGTCAGGCAAGCCTATTTTGCTTATTTTAAAGTGAAAATAGTTGAACAAGATACATCATGGATCCCTCATAAAGTGTGCAAGCAGTGTGTAGAGAGTTTACGAATGTGGACGAAGAGAACACGTAATAAACTTTCGTTTGATACACCAATGGTTTGGCGAGAGTCCAAAGATCGCTTAAGTGATTGCTACTTTTGCATAGTGAAAATATCAGGATTCAACAAGAAAAACAAACATAAAATTGAGTACCCTAGTTTACCGCCAGCTATACGCCCTGCGCCTCATTCAGCTGAAAGTCCAGTGCCAGTTTTTCAAGAATTACCTTCTTTAGAAATACAAGAATGTGAATCAAGTGAAGATCGAAGTGACTCCACCGACGAAGAATTCAAAGTTTCCAATGATTCTGTTCGTAAAGAATTCAATCAACATGAATTAAACGATTTAGCACAAGATTTGGCAGTATCCAAAAAAGCATCGGAATTATTAGCATCAAGACTACACGAAAAAAATTTGCTTGACAAAGGAGCTAAAGTCACTTACTATCGATCCAGAGAAAGTGAATTTAGGCAGTACTTCAGAAATAATGACGGATTTGTATATTGCCAGAATGCAGAAGGTGTAATGAAAGAATTGACCATTTCTAACTATAACGCAACTGTTGAAGTGTGTTCTCGTACATAATGGAAATTTATACGGTTCAGTCTCAATAGGTCATTCAGTTTCTTTGCGTGAAGAATATGGCAACATAAAGAAAGTCATTGACTTATTGCAATATAACATGCACCAATGGATCATCTTTGTTGACCTTAAAATGGTCTGTTTCCTTCTTGGTCAGCAACGCGGGTATACCAAGTATCCCTGTTTTTTGTGTATGTGGGACAGCAGAGCTCGTGAGAAGCATTGGGTGCAATCGAACTGGCCGCCAAGATCTGACCTAAGATCTGGTGATCCAAACATTTTAAATCAGCCACTTGTCGACAGAAAAAACATTATATTTCCGCCTTTGCATATAAAACTAGGTCTCATGAAGCAATTTGTTAAGGCTTTGTCAATTGAAGGAGACTGCTTTAAGTACATCATTTCGGCATTCCCTAGCCTGTCATATGAAAAGATAAAGGCTGGTTGTTTTGAGTTGCCACAGATTCGGCAACTCCTTATAGATGAAAATTTCACTGAAACAATGACCGAACTTGAAAGGAATGCTTGGTTGGCTTTTAAAAATATTGTTAAAAACTTTCTTGGAAATATACGAGCCCCAAATTACATCGAAATTATTCAACAACTCTTGGAGAGCTTTAAAAAGCTTGGTTGCAACATGAGCATCAAACTGCATTTCTTACATAGTCATGTTGCTAACTTCCCAGAAAATCTTGGTGCTATTAGTGATGAACAGGGCGAGCGATTCCACCAAGATCTAAAGGTTATGGAAGCGCGGTATCAAGGTAGATGTGATGTCAGTATGATGGCTGACTACGGTTGGAGCATCAAGCGAGAATGTCCACAAACTGAACACTCCAGGAAAAGCTATAAGAAGACATCTTTACCATAATATCTTTTATTTATTTTTTGAATAAACGCAATTTAACTTTTAATAATATGTTAACCTCTATGAATAAAATATTCTAATCTATTTGGTCAGATCTCACCTTATTTCCTTTCATATGTACACTTTTAAGGTAAAATAAGGGGTATGCTGTAGCTTAAGAATTTGACGTGATAGAGAAAAACTGTGAATATATTTGAATTCAGAGATCCAAGTCAAGAAAATTCTTATTCCCCAGTGTAATCTTATCTTTGTCGTTTTCCCAAATTTTTAAGCGAAAACAATACCTAGATATCTCATCTTTCGCGCACTTTATCTCTATTCCATTAACATGAATAACTCTAATGGGATAGTGCTGAAATCAAATCGGGGGAAGGAGAAGATCTCAGCGTGAAATGTCATTGTTGTCAAGAGTATTAATTAATTCTTGTTGAATAATAATGGCAACAGTTGGTTGAGTTTCTTAGTGAAGGGTCTGACGAATAGATAAGTAGAGGAAATGACAATATTAATTTGAAAATAAAAACTATAGACTTACATTGAGAGCAAGTCTTTTTATTGCTAGAGCGGACTTTTTGTATTAGGCTTTACAATTCAACTTTCAAACTAATTAATAATACTAGAATGTAACAATACTAAGGATGTTGAATAATACTGGGATGTAGAATAATACTGGGATGTAGTACAGGTATTAAAATTAAAAAATGAAATTAATTTTAAATAAAAAAGCAAAGATTATTATTTAAAATTTCCACAACATTTAAAATTGTATGTATAGCAATTGTTTCGAACATAGTGCCTTTTTCAAATTCGAACTATGTTAAACTAATAGTAAGAAAAATAATTACAACCTTAACTATCCATCGACCTAATAATGCCATAAAAGATGATAGTGAGGACACTAAGATGGGGACATAAAAGATGATAGTGGACCATTTTTTCAACCTCTCGGGGGGCAATATAAGTTTAATAACGACGAACCATTCAAATCTAGCTGGTTAGAAAAATATTTAAATTTTTCTTTTTATTAATTTTTATTAATTTCATTATTTTTTTTTATTTATTTTTGAAAAGATTTTGAAAGATTATTATTGAAAGTATGATTTCTTAACATTAATTGGTTAGCCTAATGAGAATTATTTTGTCGTTTAGTATAACTCCTTTTATGTTCATTGAGCCTAGTAGATACAGTTGAGCTGGAGGTGGAAGGAGGAGTTAGAGAGGTTTGAATTGGAGATTATCTCTTTATTTGGTGTGGATTTCTTTCCAGTTAAGCATGTCTTCATATTTGACAATAGAGAGAAAGAAGTCGAAGAGGGTCAAGTCCTGAGAATAGGAGGAATGCGGTATGGTTTTTTTTTTAGAATATATTGGGTGATTGGTAACAGTTGGATTGCTAAAGATAATATTGTTTGAAAAGGACACCTAATCGTTAAGAACATTTCAATATCCACACAAGTATGTTCCTCATGTAACGGACAAAGCTATGCATATTACAAAGAAGAATTAAAAGACGAGATAGACAAAAACACTTGAATCAAAATTGTTTAGTGTGAATCGCAAAACAATATCGAACTAATGGCTAATAATGCAGTACAGTGTGAAAATTTTATATATTTTGATATAGAACTTAATATTATTGATTGATGTGTCCGTTACTTTGTGACAGTTCATTTATTAAAATCGAATAAAACAATTTTATACTTTGTTATCTATCAATTTTATTTTTAAATTTGTGTGACACAATTTTAAAGTCACATAAATAGTCACACAAATTTAATAATAAAAGTGATAGATAAGAAAGTATAAAATTGATTTATTCGGTTTTAAAGAACTGAATATGTTTGAAAAAATTAAAATTCAAAAATAATCTTGTTTTGATTTTATTAGCTAAACTTGTTACATTGCACATACTAAATATTTCTCAAAAATACATATATATATATATATATATATATATATATATATATATATATATATATATATATATATATATATATATATATAAATGTCTCAAACAAACAAAAATCTCCAGTGAGACCATTGATTTAATGAAGAAACGGCGAGTAATGAGAAATGCAGGTAGTCCTTTTGGCAGGGTCGAGTACACTGAGCTCTGCAAAATTATAAGAAAACGTATCAGAGAGGACACGCGCCGATTCAATATGCAGCTAGTGCAAAAAACCCTGGAAGAAAACAAAGGAATTAACAAAGCTAAACAGAAGCTGAGAAACAAAAGAACGCAAATATATGCTTTAAAGCGTGAGGATGGCACAGTGTGCAGGACGCGTACCCAAATGTTAGAGATTGTCAGAAGGTTTTATTCCCAGTTATATGAAGATCACAGCCAGTCAGGGACAGCAATACCCACGGAAGAACAATATATAATACCAGATATCCTAGTGGAGGAAGTAACAAATGCTATAGAAGTGATGGAGAACGGCAAGGCTCCAGGAAAGGATAGTGTAACTGTCGAAATGCTAAAAGCTGGTGGTCGGACGTTACATAAAACACTGGCAAAATTATACTCAAAATGCCTCAAAGAACAAAAAGTACCTGACTTATGGAAAAATGCAGAAGTGATCCTCTTACATAAAAAAGGAGCACAGGAAGATTTAAAGAACTACCGTCCAATAAGCCTCCTATCAGTGATGTACAAAGTTTTCACTAAGATAATTTCTAAAAGAATATTAAAAAAACTGAATGACGCACAACCAAGAGAACAAGCAGGATTCAGAAGTGGATTCAGTACAATGGATCACATCCAGGTTGTACAGCAGGTCATAGAAAGGCACAACGAATACACCATACCACTGTGCTTGGCTTTTATCGACTACGAAAAAGCATTTGATTCCATCTCAAAACATGCGATAATGGATGCACTGCTTAGCCAAGGTGTAGAGAGAGCCTATGTAAACCTATTAGAATCGATATATGATGGAGCTACAGCCACAATTCACCTTGATGATCTTGAAGTGGGAATTAATATAGAACGAGGTGTACGGCAGGGTGACGCAATATCGCCTATTCTTTTCTCGGCTGGCCTTGAAGAAGTATTCCGTAAACTGGATTGGGAACAGGATGGGGTAAAGATTAATGGTGCAAACTTAAACCATCTTAGATTTGCAGATGATATTATTCTCATTTCACAAGACCCAGAGGAGCTGCAAAGACGCATACAAGAACTACAAAGGGCTGGCGAACCATTTGGCTTGAAAATAATCCTGAAAAAGAGTCAAGTTATGTTCAATAACTTCGCTCAGGACAGAAGAATTTCAGTTTTAGGAAGGGATTTAGAGATTGTGGACAGCTTTGTATATCTTGGGCAGAGGATTTCCATGGAGGGGAATACCGCCCGGGAGGTGGAACGGCGTGTTAAATGTGGCTGGCAGGCATTTGGTAGGCTCAACATAGTGTTTAAGAGCAGACTCCCACTTTGCCTGAAAAGAAAAATATTCGATCAGTGCGTTCTACCCGTTATGACATACGGAAGTGAAACCTGGACACTCACATCGCAATCAATTCAAAAACTTCGGGTGGCACAGAGGGGAATGGAAAGATGTATGCTTGGCATTACAAGACGAGACAGAACGTCCTGCGCATGGATCAGGGAACAAACAAAAGTCTGTGACATCATTGGAAGAGTAAAACAGTTGAAATGGAGATGGGCAGGCCATATAGCGAGGCGATGGGACGACAGATGGACCAAGGCAATCCTGGAGTGGATACCGCTTGATCGCAAACGTCCGCGAAGAAGACCGAAAGCACGATGGACTGATGACATCGTTAAGTATATTGGACCCGAGTGGCAGAGGAAAGCCCAGGACCGTGAAGGTTGGAAGCATGCTGAAGAGGCCTTCATCCTGCAGTGGATCGATACGGGCTGATGATGATGATGATATATATATTATTGTCTATCAATAGTGCTTTTATCACTATCATTGACCTCTTGTCTATCGCGATAAGTTTACTAAAAAATTAAATTTTGAAATATTATTTCCATCTATTTTACTATATCATCTATATCTATATTACTATATCACTATATCGATCACGATCTATATTACTATATCACTAACATATTACACTATCACTATCAGGTGTCAGCCCTCAATAAAGCCTTTTTAGCATATTTTTTGGTCATTGCCTCGATCGACTTCTTTAGTGTTTGTCACTTCTTCGGATCAAGTGGTGACAGGAGCTACAGGTAACAGGTACCGAATCGGATTATTTGCTTGCGTTACTTCTTTGACGATCACGTGGTACCGAACACCACAGCTACCGGTCATGGTCTATACTTCTTCTTGGGCACTACGAACGATCTCTCGGAACTAGCGTGGACTTCTGCCGACAGAATCAGCAGAGACAGAATCTGGTCATACATTTCCTAATTTTACGATTAAGTTAATTTCAAACAACATCTGGTGGACAATTCTCAACAACCAATACCCTCTTCATTAAAACATGGTTAATGATTTAGTTGATGGCGGTGCCAGTGGAGAAATTCGCTAGATGATTATAAAGCTGATGTGCTAGATGATTAATAAGATTTTTTTCTAATTTTTTTTTTCGGACTGCGCAAGATACCTGTGAAGTGACCACTCAATTTCGTTTTTGGGCCGTAATTAGCACCTAGCAGTTAGCATTACATTACTAACTCTCTCATATTTTTTTTTCGAAAAACCATATACCATAACCATACATTACTTAGCTCTCTCATGTCCAAATATTCATGTAGAATATGTCGTACGTTTTCTTCACTCTGCGATCAGCCAACACGATTTTGTTAACTACGAAGGTTGCTCATTGTTGAAACAATTTTCATAGCACGTTTTTCATTCTGATTGAGGTATCTCCAATGCATGCATTCTGAACTAAATGTTCACGTAAAATCTTGTGTATGCTTGTCATACTAATTCCAGGGATGCCTCAATCTGACGGTATATCACATGACGAGGTTGCTTTATCAGTTCGTACACAGTATCGATGTTTTCTATTCACTAAACCAGTGATATACGGTGGTTTTAGATGATGATTCATCGCCAAAAGTCAAAGTGAGTTGATTGATGCACTGTTGTTGAGATAATCTCGTCGAAAGTCGTAGTAAACCATGAAAATTCTCACTAGTTGATTCCATTTTTTGAGTGAGATAAAATTTTCAATTTACTAAACAACACAAATAGAGTTCGCATGATAAAACGTTCTGATTAAGTATACATTCAACAATGTTAAACTTTACCATTGTGCTAATTCCAGATACATAAATAGCAACCCTTGAATTTCTCGAGTAGTGACTTCAACCGGGTACCCTGACCATGGAGTGTCATTTATGCTGGTTCAAGCACATCGAAACTCAATAAACCACGTAGAAACCGTGATATGTGAAGCAGCAGAGACTCCATAATAATTTGTAACATTTTATCGATTTGGACGACGGGTTTTCCACACAAAAAGTAGTGTTAAAAAACTTTTTTTTACAAAAGCAAAAATATCAAACATATCTGCTTTCGAGGGCTGTCAAAACGAAAATAAATGTCATATTGGCTTGATATTAATGCACTCGCCCTCAACAATCTAGTGCCATATTCTGGAAAAAGATCAAGTTCTTCAAAGGAAGACCAACCAGTCACATTCAGGGCTTACTATACAATGGAACCTGGATCACCACTGGCGCAGATCAAGCTGAGTACTTTGCTGACCATTACACTATAGTCTTCAGCAACGCTGGCCTCCCTCCCGAATTTATCAGATACAAAAAACAAAATGAGTTCCCTCTCAACCTTAGCGAACCCCAACCTTCTCACTATAATCTTTCTTTCACTCCAATAAAGCTACACTGAGCTCTGTCCAGATGCCGACCAAGTTCTCCAGGTCCTGATCTAATAGCCATTCCTCTCATTCGACAGCCTATCACGCTCCACTATCCAATTCCTTCTCAAAACTCAATTCTGATTCCAATCCATAAACCTGGCAAACCCCGCTCTCTTACCTCAAGCTACCGCCCAATATCACTGACCGACCACTTGTGCAAAATCCTCGAGCGAATAGTACTTAGACGGCTATCCTGGCCCTTGGAGAAAAAATCTCCTGTCGACAAACATCAACTGGAATTTCGCCCGCATAGATCCATTCTAGATCACCTAGGTGATTTCGACCAGAACATCAAGAAAGCATTCATACGAGGTTATAGCAGCCTTTATGGACATAAAGTCCGATTTTGACATTGTACGGAGATTCCAAATATCTATATATAGGGTTATATATAGGGAATATATATATATATATATATATATATATATATATATATATATATATATATATATATATATATATATATATATGTATATATATATATATATATATATATATATATATATATATATATATATATATATATATATATATATATATATATATATATATATATATATAGGGTTATCGAGGCAGATTAATAAAATTTATCAACAACTTCTTAAGCATTTGCCGCTTCGCTATCAGAATCAGAGGTAAAATGTCTTCTTATCATCTACAAAAGAATAGGGTACCGCAGGGATTCGTTCTTAGTCCTACCCTATTCAATATAGCCGTCAATAGCATCTCTGAAATCCTCGAAAATAAAGCAAAGTTTCGCCTCGACTCGGACGATGTTTTGTTCTATTATTCTTCCCCCAGCCCGCGTGTCGACGAGAGAAAAATCCAGAGGGTTAGCGGTGAGCTCTCGGCCTGATCCACCCGCTCCGGTTTTAATTTCTCCCCAGAAAAATCCACCATCGTACATTTCTGTATCGGACATTCCTAGATCGAGAGATCCTAACTCCTAGTTCACCGGAAGATTCCTGGGCCTAAAATTCGACTACCGCCTAAACTGGAAGGCTCACCTCACTGATCTAAAATACAGATGCATTAGATCGCTAAGCCTAATCAACCTAACAGCCATCCGGCCAAAGATAGACTATGGCAACATAGTATACCGCTCGGCTCCAACCTCTTACCTTAATTCCTTAATTCGATCGATTCCATCCAGAACAAAGTCATCAGATTGTTCTTGGGTCTTTTTCAAACCATTGGCTGTTCTGCGAGGCTTAGATAGAACCACTAGCACATCAACGATTTCAATTACTTCTAAACTATTCCAACAGCCTTTCATCCAGACCATTCCTCCCTCACGCTTCGTCATTCTTTAATTCTCGAGTATCCCACCACATCTTACTAGGCCTACGCCTCTTGAGAGAGTGGGCCACAGTTTTCATTAATCCAGGACTAAATACAAGCTCCTTCCCCAGGACTATTATCCAATTACCCCTTCTAATCATCTCCCATAGTCCTTACATTCTGTGCCTTTTAACTTTTCCATGCTTTGTTTGGACAAATCATCCACGAAAAAGGAATAAAACATTTTTTTACTTTGTTATCTATCACATTTATATTTAAACAAAATTTGTGTGACTACAGTTTCGTAAAACGATTTTACGTTCTCAAACACTACTTTAAAACTACTCCTGCACTCTCCCATCCACTCCTGCACTCTCGTTTCAGCATCAGTATCCCATAGTATCCCATAGTCCATATCCCCCTGGACTAGATTCTCCAAAACCAATATTATTTTCACTGATGGATCCAAATCTGCAATTGGTGTGGGATCTGCATTCGTGCTCTTCCCCATGGAATCCTCTTCTTTCACAAACTTTTCGCTATCACCTAAGCCCTCAATCTAGCTCTTACACGGCCGAGACCCTTGCCATTGAAAAATCTCTCCAATATACTCACCCGACCCCCAGCCAAATAGGCTGGGGGTCGTGTGAGTATATCTAGTGAGTCGGGACAAATATATTCGGAATCCACAATACCCTTAGAACTCTGGAAAAGGGATTAGACAATCATCCCGTTGCCTGGACCTCATTGAAAATATCCAGGCCATCGGATCCAGTCTTCAATTTCTCTGAATCCCTAGTCACTGCGGTATTCTTGGAAACGAGATGGCAGACACTGAGGCCAAATTAGCTGCCACAGATGGATTACCATGTCCCACTCAAATGTCATCCGACCTACTATCCTTTATCAAATCTCTTGTTAGAGAACACTTACAGAGTCGCTTAGAGAAGTCAAAACAACCTCTTCCTCAACAATTTTCCGACCTTTTCCTCTAAAAGAATCTCCACCATCTGGTTCAGTATGATATCTGGACATTGTGCTCTCACTCACTAGCACCTCTTGAGAAACGACCCTCCTACTATCTGCTCTTCTTGCGGTGAGCCTCAGAGCGTCGGCCACTTTCTAATAGAATGTCACGCCACATCAAACATCAGGATCACACTCTCCCTCCCCAGTGACCTCCATACTCTCTTTCGATCCGGTTCCCTGGATGAAATCCTCCTCTATCTAAGAGAAATATTTATCACTGATCATATCTAGTTGTTGCTCTCGCTCTTTCTCTTTCACATCTCTCATCATCCATCCTCTCCATTCCTCAATCACCATTACGCGTTCACCCCTCCACCATCCAAAACGTGTCCTCTTCTTCAACACTCGCCCTCGTTAATCAAACTGTGGTCGCTAAATAGTCCCGATCACCGATACGACCCTCATGACAATCATGGACCGGTAATAGAGGGGAAGCTTCTTTTCAGAAAGGTAATCATCTCTTCCGATCGCACCGCCACCTGTCGGGAAAACATCTCACCATTAACTTAATTCTCATGGTACTTTATAATAAATACAAATTGTCTTTAACGTAGAAAGTTATAAAAAAAAACATTAAAATAAACCTTGTGTGGTTATGAAAATTGAAATATTTTTCCATTTTGATGTATGTATATTCGAAAATTGAAAAGTAACATGATTTTATGCGAATATAAAGTATGACAACAAAATCTCAAAGGAGTACCAAGTGCTATTTTAAACTTAGGCAGAAATAGAGGGGACCATAAAAATGGAAAGTCGTAAATCTAAACAATAAAAATCCACCATTTTATTGTTTTTCTATTATCATGCAATATGTCGGATTCTTATCCGTCTATCTTTGGAGATTGTAAAAATTTTATTTTTACCCAATTTCGCGAATAGTCCTTGAGGGGTCCTTATTCACATATTATGCATATTGTATCAAAGTCAGCCGTATATTTTGTCGATACAAAAATGTTTCCTGACATTTCTACGGTTTCCAATCGAAGGTTTCGTAATACAAGGTCTTTTACAAAATCGAGAATAAGAGTTAATGGACTACTTGTAAGTAATGTTGTTTACAATACAATTACAATCGTAATTGATATTCTTCAGTCATCTCTCTGACAATCTTTGTCAATAAGTCATCGGTCTAACAAATAATACTCACTTCTTTTTTTGCATATTTCTACTTTATTCATGAATATATTTTCCTTGAAGAACAATACAAACATTTCTATGCTTTTCTAACATTTCCACCTTTTTTATAGAAGTATTTCTCTTTGCCTTCAAAAAATCCTTCAGTTTCGGCTTTCTCTTTGTTGGAGCGAAATTTCTTCACAGATAGCATTTTTTGAGATCTGAGAACAGAAAATAATTAGTGGGGTCCAGATCTGAAGAATACGATGGATGAGCAGGCAATGTAAAGTGCAATTTTATACGACCCCGTCTTTCAAATGCATTAATAATTCTCTGTGATATTCGCTATTGATGCTTTTATCTTTCTCGATATAATCGATGAACAGTCTCCCATGCGCATCCCAAAATACAGGGCCTACATCCTTGCTGGTGGTTGTGTTTTTGGTCATTTGATTGATCAACTGACTTGACTTGACTGATTTGACTACAGAGTGGATACATGTCCCATCCATTATCTGAAAAAAATCTTTTTTTTTCCGCTTAAACAGCTCCAAACATTAATCAGAATCATCAATACATTGTTATTGTTGGTCGGCTGTGAACAAATGCGCTGTCTATTTCGACAGCAATTTAATCATTTCCAAATGTTTATACGATTTTCCTCGAGATACGAGAGCTCAGATTGCTTCAACGGTATTTTTCTTCATCAAAAAGTACTGCTTAATCAAGACACAAAATTTTTTTTTTTACATTGTTTTTTTAAGTTTTTTTTTGTTCTTGTATTCTGGCCGATATTCGTCTGTTTGTGTGTCCTATGTATGTTCTGCTGCAGTCAGAACTATATACCCCATGATTTTCCAGTCTAACTTTGTCCTTGGGGTTTTTTAGGATGTTTGCGACAGTTTTGTGCTTGTAGGCTGTTCTGATCTTATGTTTCCTTAGTAGTCTGCCTATCCTATCTGTGATTCCTTTTACGTATGGTAGCATGACCTTTGGTGTATTTGGTCCATGATCCTCTATTGTTCTTCGTGTTTGGGTTTCCAGACGGCAAATGGCCTTCCTGATACAATTTTCTGAATATTCATTTTGTCTAAGGACTGTGGAAATTTTTGGTAGTTCTTCACTTTGTGTATTTGGTAGTGTCAGTCGGAAGGATCTGGAAATTAAGGTGTTTGCTACTGCTTGGATTTAAGAAGGATGATGATGGGATTTAGCGTTGAGGTATCGTTTCCGATAAAACGGAAAAACAAAAAAAGAAGTTCGCTAATTTAAAACAAATAGATCCTGAACGTCCAAATGAAATCCGAGACAACAAGAAATTAGCTATAAATGAATCTATTTAACTGAGGTAGCCGATTCCCTGATGGAAATTCATCTTAAATAAAAAACCAAGATTAATATCTAAATTTCCACTATATTTAAAACTTGTACGTATGACAATTGTGTCGGCATACTAGCCTACAGCATACAGATATCATCATACAGCATATCTAGCATACAGAGCACTCGAAAGTTTAAAAAGAAACGAGGATATCACTATATTACTGGCGGACAAAGGAAACGCAACAGTCATAATGAACATATAAACATAGAAGACATATAAACCAGTGAACAGAGATCCGACAACCTATCTAGAAAAAACGACCAAAAGCAAACTCAAAGCATGGAAACTAGAATCGGACATTCAACGATGAATAATTCCAAGGGAACAATCAAGCAGATGTCCTAAACTTTACGGTCTACCCAAAATACACAAACCAGAAATCCCATTAAGACCCATAGTAAGTCTCTTTGGTTCTCCAACACACAATTTGGAAAAATATCTAACAAGTGTCATGCAACCAAGCGTCAAACTTGCCGAGTCCTGTTCAAAGCTCAGAACATTTGAGAAGGATGATTAAAGATTTCCAACTAGAGGATACAGACATACTGGCAAGTCTGGACATTGTCTCACTATATCCAAGTATTCCCATAGACGAGGCCCTGGACCTAATTTCAATGAACGAAGACATTCCACCATATGTGGGGGAACTCTCCGAACATTGCTTATACATATAATTATTTAATATATTAATTATTAACATATTAATTAATACATATTTTTCCTTGAACCAGCAGATCTACAGACAGACCGACGGTACCCCAATGGGATCATCTTTATCACCTGTTATAGCCAACCTGTTCATGACCGACTTCGAAACAAAGGCATTGGGCAACGCTCCTTTGAAATCGCTCCATGAAAACGCTACCCGGATGATATCTTTATAATATGGCCTCACGGAAACGAACTTCTAAACAATTTCCTAACCCAGTTAAACGGAATTCACCCCAGAATATAGTTCACTCTGGAAGTCGAACAAGATAGAAAACTACCGTTTTTGGTCCTCGTTATCACAAGGAAACTTTCTGGAACTCTCGAATACACAGTGTATAGAAAACCAACTGACACCGATCGATACCTCAACGCTAAATCCCATCATCATCCTTCTCAAATCCAAGCAGTAGCAAAGACCTTGATTTCCAGATCCTTCCGACTGACACTACTCGATACACGAAGCGGAGAACTACCCAAAATTTCCACAGCCCTTAGTCAAAATGGATATTCAGAAAATTGTATCAGGAAGGTCATTCACCGTCAGGAAACCTAAACACGAAGAACAATAGAGGATCATGAACCAAATACACTAAAGGTCCTGCTACCATACGTAAAAGGAATTACAGATATGATAGGCAGACTACTAAGGAAATATAAGATCAGAACAGCCTACAAGCCGCACAAAACTGTCGCAAACATCCTAAAAAACCCCAAGGACAAAGTTAAAATGAAAAATCATGGAGTGTATAGTATATCGTGTTCTGACTGCAACAGAACATACAGAGGATCAACAAACAGACGAATATCTTTCGAAAAATCGAAGTTCTTTTTTTGTTTTTTCGTTTTAAGATTTGTATATATATATATATATATATATATATATATATATATATATATATATATATATATATATATATATATATATACATATATATATATATTTAAAGCATATAATCTGAAATGGTATTTAATCGATATATGGTATAGAAACAATTTCACTTTCAACAAAATTTCTTACTTTTTTGAGAGTTTTTATACCTCTGTCCATAAATTAATTTCAATATTAATAATAAAATTGCAATTGTAGCTTCTATCTTGCGATCTCACCAACAAAAAATTGCATTAAATCGATATGCGAAACCTAACCGAATAAACTGTCGGCCATTATTAAATTGACGAACACAAAAATAGTTTCGATCATTTTTTTTTATTGTTTCGGTTTGGCAAAAAAAGAATATTTTGCATTCGGTATATTCGTTATTCATGCAATTATTCATTTTAACACCTCCATAACAAAATACTCTGGAGAATAAATTTAATGCATTATTTATTAATATTTTTTTATAGTACTATGTTTCAAAAATGGCGAGAAAAATATTTTATAATAGAATAATTAATGTAATCTGTAAGAGAAATTTTTATTATATAATATATATTCCCCTATTTTTTTATGAACTTTTTGTCTCTATTTTTTCAATTCGTTTTAGTTTTTTTAGTTTTTTTTAGTTTTTTAGTTTTTTCTCCAGTCCAGTGAAACGATCCATGGCTACTAAATTTTAAAAGCCTGTCAAGCGTTTGACACCGGTCACCTCTCCCGCTATGTGTTTTTGGCTCGTAACAATCAAAACAAAAACGAAAAACAATCTGAGACAACTGTTATTAGCTTGTCATAATATACCGGCGATAAAAGTGATTAAAATAATCATGTAGATGTTGAAACCTTGCAGTTTCTTCTTTTCCCTTTGGTGCTACAGCCCATTAATGAGCCTTTACTTCATTCAAACTTTGCCTGCATCCAGATCGAGATCCCTTCTCAGTTTTTGATGTGCAGTAATTTCTTAGCATCTCTAGATTTCTATAATCTAGAAACAGTTGAAGATAAACCTTTTTTAGTAAAATCATTCATGTCAACCAATGAAAAAAACTTTACTGAAATCAAGGATCTTGTTCCGAAGGCTTGATTCAAGTTTTGATTTTAAAAAGTCCAGATTTGTGAAAAGAACCATTCGTATATATCAGTGTCTTCATCCTTTTCGCATTAATATTCTTCTGGATATCTTCAATCAATGCTGGCCTAGACTTTAATGTCGTTTTTAAGAAGCATCGCTTCAGTGACCATCGTTACAGCTTCTTGGACTAGTTGAACTAGACTTCTTAGACTTGGACTAGAATAAAACGTTCCTTTCATGACCAGTTTGTTTAAAAATTCTCGTAAATTTCACCAGAGACCATTACACAATCCAGAAACAACGTACAGTGTGGATTCTCGGACCATTTTTTATAGAAGAAAATTTAATATGGAAAATATGTATATTTTTATGTTAATAAATATTTGTTATTTATAAAATTAATGTAGTCATGCTTTTTTGAAGAAGCTGTTTTTTCCGTAGACTATTTAATTTTCCATTTTCATAAATCATTTCGTATTCGAACGTTTTTTCGTACCATTTGGAGTAAATCGAAACCATACAACTAAACAATTCCACGTGAAACATTAAGTTTCACTTACAGCTTATAATATCGTCTAAATACAAATATAACAATTTCAACTGCACTCTTCAAACGCGCGATGTCCACCTCATACAAATTACATAACATTTTAAACCTCACTATCGGCCTTACTTACATCGACGAATTGGGACTATATATTTTTTTTATGTTTTATATTATTTTTTATTCCTTCAGTGTGACAAAAACGATAATTTTTCTTTGGGATGTTCATTATGCTTGAAATTATTCGACTTGTCGAAAACGCACCAACTCGAGGACCAAATTATATACATTTATTGTTTATGATGTTTCAAAAGTGTCGAGAAAATATTGAATAATAATTTCAATCTACAAGAAAATCAAAAACATTGGTAGATAGAGTAGGACAAAAAAACGAGCGATTTTCGATACTCGACGATATTCCATAGTACCATATTCAGAAATCATTTCACATTCTTTCTTTTCTTGTATAAAAATCTTTTTATATCTATTGTTTTTTATACGAGTGTCCATAAATTCGTTTCAATATTAATAACAAAATTACACCTGCAGTCTTCTAGCTTGCGATCTCCCCGGTATAAAAATTGCATTAAATCGACACGCGGAATCCCAACCGAATAAACTGTCAGCCATTTTTAAATCGACTAATACAAAAACAGTTTCGATCATTTTATTATTGTTTCGGTTTGGTGAAAAAAGAATATTTTCCATTTGGTATATTCATTATTCATGCGATTATTCATTTTAGCACCTCGATAATAAAATACTCTGGAGAATATATTTAAAGCATTATTTATTTTTATTTTATAATGCTATGTTTCGAAAATGGCGAGAGTCGAATAATTATTGTAATCTGTAAGAGGGATTTTTATTATATAATGTATGTTCCATTTCGTTTTAGCCTTTTGCGATCTTTCATTATTTAGTTTTACTAACATTTACATCATATTAGCATGTGATAATATGCCCGCGATAAAAGTGATTAAAATAATCATATAGATGATGAGGTCTTGTAGATTCTTCTTCTTTCTTTGGTGCTATACCCAGTTATTGAGCCGTGACTGTTGAAGCTTTGTTTCCACTCGGATCGATTTCCAGCACTCCCTCCTTTTGATGTGCAGTAATTTAGGGTCCTTGTCCTATTCTAAGAATATTTTGTCCTTCTGAAGATTTTTGAAAAACCCCTTTGTTTCGAAGATACAGGGCGAACAAAATTTGTGGGCGACAACCATATTCGATATTTGCTGAAATCATTAATGTAAATAAAAGTAGGGTGTACGTCAATGAGTTTATCATCGGTATCGTATTCATCGGTCGCATTTGTTTACATAGATTGAGTGACGTTTGGCTGTTTGACGTGTCTTAAATAGTGAGTGAAGTCCTCTATCATAATGTATACAAACTACGAGATGATGTCGAGATGAAAAATCTTCGAAAACATTCATCGATATCTTCGTGAAACAGGCACATTGAAATGAACTGAAGGGTCAGGAAGGTCACTGACTGTAGGAACGGTACAATTGGAACAGAATGTGCTGGATATGATAGCGGAAGAGCCTGATAGTTCTACGCGAAAAATTGCAAATATTTTGAATGTGAGTAACTGGACAGTTCGGAAAATTTTTACGGACAATTTGTTGTATCCATAGCATATTCAACGCGTTCAGGCGCTACTACCTGTTGATTTTCCTCCACATATTGCATTATGTCAATGGATATTGCAAACTTTACTTCGCATGCCTCTATTCCTGACACAAATTTGTTTCACCGATGAAGCCACTTTCACAAGAAACGCAATAAGGAATTTTCATAATAACCATGTGTGGGCAGATGAAAATCCGCATGAAGTTCTCGCTGAATGTTTGGGTTGGAATTGTAGGTGACTATCTAATTGGACTGGTATTTTTATCACAAAGACTTACTGGCGAGGTGTGTCGCAACTTTTTGGAAGCAACGCTGCCTGAGTTTCTGGAAGATGTACCATTGGCAACAATGCATGAAATGTGGTTTATGTACGATGGTGTACCACCACATTTCAGTTTGGTTGCTCGTGATTATCACTGGATTGGTCAAAGTGGGCCACACGCATGGCCTGCTCGATCCCCGGACTTAAACTCCCTGAATTATTTCTTCTGGGGATATCTGAAGTCATTAGTTTACGCTACTCTATTGAAGAATTTGGATGATTTGCGAAATCGGATAATTGCTGGGTGTAACTCAACTCGAAACGACCCTGGTGTGATTGAAAGAGTACGGCTGTCAATGACGAGAAAATTGAATGCTTGTATCAAGGCTGGAGGAAGTCATTTCGAACATTTATTGTAGATTGAGCAACTTTACATGTACTTTTTGATAATTAAATGTTGTTAATGTCGTAAATTTTGTTTGTTGGGTTATATATATATATATATATATATATATATATATATATATATATATATATATATATATATATATATATATATATATATATATATATATATCACGGGTCACGGGTGGTGGATAGTGAAAGTTCCATTAGATATTAATGGACAGCTGCGAATATCCCAAAATAAGCAGCCCCGAACCAAGGCAAAAAGAAAGCTAAATCCACTTAGCGTCTGACTTGTATCAAGCGCCTGAGTGGTCAGCGTCTGTTCACCAGTGGTGCGGCTGATATTTAAATTATATATACTCAAGGTGTACCGAACCCAACGTCAAGTGGGTGCCGGGCAAAAGGCCAGGTTATACCAGTTCTGGCAAAAATAAGAAAAAAAAATCCATGTCATCGTATTAAGTGAAAATAGGTATATTTTAGAAAATCTTGAAATTTGTCAGGCTAGGCTATATCTCAGGCTAGGTACTGTGATCACAAATTTATCACTTTTGTAGTGTTATTTCTAATAACGTGATCCCAAATAACCTAAATAGTCACAAATCAAACGTTGTTAATTCACTAAAAAGAAGTTTTATTGAGTCGTAGTTTAAAAAATCATGTCAGCTAACTTAATCAAATAAATAAATCAATAAATAAATAAATAAAAATAAAAATAAAATAAAAAAAGAAATAAATAATAAAATAAATAAATCAAATACTTCATCTTAAAAAAAATTAGGGTAGTATACCTGGACAAGTTTTTTCAAAAAATGGTTCATTTAGTCAAGATTTCAAAACGGTTCAAGCAATTTTCTTTAAAAAAAAACAGTATTGTTTATTTTTTTGCAAAAGGACCCTATTTTAAAAAAGCCGTACCATGAAAAAAAAACTTTTATGTGCTCAAAAAAAGGGCTTTACTAGAGAAAGTGAGATGGGCAGATGTGATAGAGTGAGATAGATAGTGACGCTGTTCGACGACAAATTAGAGAGAGACAGATTGACATTCAACTCTAAGATGGCTTATTTTGTGAAGATTTCAAAAATATATAACAATTGGTATTTTTTTTCCACAAAAAATATTATTGCCTTTTTTTGCAAAAGAACCTTATTCCAAAAATACTCAACGCAAAGGTAATGTGTGTGAGTCAAAGTAATAATTGGTTTATTATTTTATTAACCTAACGAGGGTCGCGCAATGTACTGTGAGACCGGGTGCAGTGGAATTTGCAGATACGGTCCCTCAGACCGTACGTGACGATTCGCGCTAATTTTCTAAATTGTCTATAATTTTACGTCATCATATTACGTATGTTACGTCGTCATATAAAATGCGAGTTGACAAAAAAAACATTACTTTACTCAGATAGACTATAAAAAGAAATAAAACGCCTAGATTGCTGAATAAACAAAAAAAACGAAATATTTTTGTAAAAGTTGTGACACGAAGCTGTGCTTGGAACATGATAACGTAATTGTAGTGACTGTTATACTAGGTTTCAAGAAAACTACGCCTAATTTACTAGAATATGGATTACGATAAGACTGTATCCTTAGATATTTTATATAAATTTATTTCATATAAATTATTACTTATTTTTAAATACTATGTTTTTTTATCGAATATAAAATGAAATATATGTGTAAAATAATTTACCCAACAAAATGTATTAATCATTATTATAAAAACTTAATATCTCAGTGAAAATTAACTATTATTTATAGTAAATTAACTGCGTAATGTCTGAATGATAGTGGCGTGTTCATATATATATATATATATATATATATATATATATATATATATATATATATATATATATATATATATATATTTTTTCTTTATTTGGGTTTTTCGCCACTATCTAAAACTCAAAAAATATCAAAAATACCTGTTCTTATGTAAAGAAAGAATCACTGGGTAAAAACAAAAAACCAAATGGAAACACATTTCTGAGTGGTTCTTTTTTGTAATAAATTTACCTGACGAACAAAATTTTAAAGATATAAAAATGTTATAAAAAATTTTACAAACTTTTAACGTTAACGTTTCGGAGGGTCCTCTCCCCCCGTTTTGAAAACTAAACTAAAAAATAAATTATATTAATTTGTAATATATAAAGTAACGAGTGAAAGTAAATATATTTTTTTGTGTATGTCAACGATACTTAAATTGACAATAATAGATTTTCATGACAGTGACATACTACAAAATAAATATATGGGTAATGTTTACTGTGTGATTGTTTATTGTACTGATTGTGTATTCAAATATTTAAATTTGTTTAATTGTATTCTTTAGAATCGGGAACCATATTGAATTTAAATCTACCGAAGGCATACAGTTATTTTTATTTAAATTAATTATAGCGGTTTCTTTTAATCTTCTGTATTTTGTTACCGATTCTTATAATACCGTTTTGGATTTATTCCAATTGATTTTATGACCCGATTCCCATGCGTGTTGACAAATTCTAGATTTATTAAAATCGCCCTTTCTAAGAAGGTTTTTATGCTCTTTTACTCTAACATCTAACGGTCTAGATGTCTCACCTATATAGAATTTGCCACATTCGTAGGGAATTTTATAAACCACATTTTTGGTATTTTGTTGTATATTGTTTGGTTTAGTCTTTGTTAATAGAGATCTAAGAGTATTTTTTGTTTTAAATGTCGTTCTTATGTTGTATTTATTTCCTACTCTTTAAATTGTGTCAGAAATACCGCTGATATAAGGAATTGAGAAGTTAATTTTTGAGAGTTATTATTATTGTTATTAATAACTTGTCTGTTTTGTCTAGTATCAACATTTTTAAAGGATTTAACTATATTTTTTTTGGGTAATTGTTTTTTATTAAAATGTCTTTTATGTGATTTGTTTCTTTTTGTGGTGTATCACTGTCAGTACAAACAAGTTTTGCTCTGTCATATAAACTTGTAATTACTCCTATTTTGACCGGTTTTGAATAATTTGAAAAGAAATTAATATACCTATCTGTGTTTGTCGGTTTTCTGTAAACTGTAGTTTTTAGTGTGTTTTGATTTAATATTAAAGTGTCGAGGAATGGCAATTTATTCTAATTTATTAGAATGTAAATCTTGTAAAAAAATATTTAGATCGTCAATGCTATGTTGCCATATAGCAAAAATATCATCAACATATCTAAACCATATGAATGGCTTTTTAAGAGATTTATTTAATATGTAATTTTCGAGTTCCTCCATAAAGATATTACTCATCAAAGGAGAAAGAGAATTACCCATTGCCATTCCGAAATTTTGTTGATCATAATCACTAATCACTTTCTAATTGAAAATATGTGGTTTTTGAGCACAGAGTTAATAATTCCAAAATTGTATTTATGTTTAGTTTAGTGCAGTCTTTTAATGTTGTGTCATGTTCTAATCTCTTTCTAACTATTAAAGTGATTTATCAACTGGTGCATTAGTAAATAAACTCACCACATCAAAACTAACCATTAAATTTTTGTTTGTCATTTTAATCTGAAATATTTTTAATATATGAATTTGTTCTACCCGAAAGTGGATTTAAAATGTTCAATAAAAATGTTGTTAGTTTATAACATGGGGAATCTATACTACTAACTATAGGACGAAGTGGTATATTAGTTATGTGTATTTTTGGTAGACCATAGAAATGAGGTGGTTTACTATAATGTGGTGTAAGTTGTGATCTTTCTAGATCTGTAAATTCGCGTTCGTGTTTATATAATGTATTGTAAATTTGTCTCTTTATTTTTAATATTGGATCTGTAAGTATTTTAGTGTATTTTCCCTCATCAATTAAAGTTTTAATTTTGTTATTATATTCTGTAGTGTCCAGAATAACAGTGACGTTACCTTTGTCTGATGGTAATATTTTAATAGATGTGTCTTTTTTTAATTTATCTATAGCTAACCTTTCCTCATGGTATACATTTGATTTGATTTTAAATTGTTTTTCTAAGATAAGTTTTAACCTAATTCTGTTTTCATTTGCACTTTCCAAAGGTAATTTTTGAGCAACAGACTCTACTGCCGAAATAAAGTCTAATTTAGGAACATCTTTCGATGTAACACTAATATTTAGTTCTTTAGAAAGTACATACTTTTCAGAATCAAATAATATTTTATTTGAAAGGTTAACTACAATTTTATTAATGAAATTTTTGTCTGTATGTGTATTAATGTGTTTTGTATTTGTTCCATGTTTTTCAATAATTAAATTTTTAAATTTCTTAATGTGAGTATTTTTTTGGATATTGAAGTGATATATGTAACTGGAATAAACGCTATTATAAATGTGATTAAAAACTCGTTACTTTATATATTACAAATTAATATAATTTATTTTTTAGTTTAATTTTGAAAACGGGGGGAGAGGACCCTCCGAATCGTTGACATTAAAAGTTTGTAAAATTTTTTATAACATTTTTATATCTTTAAAAATTTGTTCGTTAGGCAAATTTATTACAAAAAAAGAATCACTGGGAAATTTGTCTCCGTTTGGTTTATTGTTTTTACCCAGTGATTTTTTCTTTGCATAAGAACAGGTATTTTTGACGTTTTTTAGTTTTAGATAATGGCGAAAAACCTAAATAAACGAAAAAAAAATAACTGTGTATCAAGTATATACTATAAAACGCAGAATTGTGTGAGATTTTTTAGTTATATTAATTGTTTTGGCCTCACGGTAGGCGAGGCGTAGGCTAAGGCGTGAGAAACAATCGAACACAGACTTTCTGCTTATTTAAATTCCTTGTAAAAATTGTGTGTTAAATGAAATCGTGAACAAACAAAATTGTCGATTTTGAGTCTCAGAAATTTCTCGTAAAATTTCACTAGAGACCACTACACAATCCAGAAACAACTGTGTGATGTGGTATTGGTAAGTGTGAAATTCTCATTCTCATTTTTTATTGAAGAGAATGTAGCAGAAAAAAAAGATACAGTGATTATTTTTGTGTTAACAAATATGTAGTACATGTAATAAGTATGTGGACTATTTCGTTTTTCACTGTTTTCACGTATCATTTTGAGTAAATAGAAGACGGATAATGGAACAATTCCACGTAGGTAACGTTAGGTAGTTTTCCTGCATTTCATAATAACGTCAAAATATAAATATTACAATTAAAACTGCAGGCTTCCAACGGGCGATGTCCACATCATAAAAATTGCATGAAACTTTAAACCCCACTGTCAGACATTCATACATGGCCGAACTACAACTGCAAATGTTTTTTTCGTTTTATTTATTTTTATTTTATTATTTCGGTGTGACCGAAACGATTTCTTTCCATTTAGGATTTTCATTATGCGTTCAGTTATTCAACTCATCGAGAACGGACCACCTCAAGGACTAAATGTATGCATTTAAGGTTTACCATGTTTTCAAAGTGGCCAGAAAATGTGAGTAGTGAGAGTAACGGGAGAGAGAGAGAGAGACTCAGACTTACATGATCGTAAAAACGTATCCTATAAATTAACGTTAAAAAAAGAAGCAACATGGAGAAAAATCGGTGAAATTATGAATAAGGATAGTAAGTTCATTTGTCAACATTTCTTAAAATATATTTCGACTGTATTATGAGAGTAAGACATTAAAAGAGAAGTAGTTCGAAAAGCGAGTTTGTACATCAAAACCTTCTTGGCACTCATATCCCCCGCTCTTCTTAATGGAATCATATTGTGTGTAAGAAGCGAAAAAGTCATGTCTTGTAATTCATGTTGTTTGCTTTACCTATTGTGCACGTATTCTTTGCGTAACATGTTGTGCAAACAACACGAAACAAAAATAATTAGGTCCGCAGTAGACGTTAGTAGGAATATAAATATTTCAAAAACATGGCAGAGTATATCAAAAGCATTTTCAGTAACTTTTCTGGCACGACAAAGTCTGTAATTGAATACGGCTTTATTGTGATCTTCCAATGCTTGTCTTCTCGGGAAGGATTTCATAATATTTGTATGAAGTAGAAAAGCTTCGTCTCCAAGAATCACGCGAGGAAGAATATTATTTTTTGACTACGGAAATAATGCCGGCGCGGGAAATTTAAATTTGTTTTCATAAATGCCTTTGCCAATTTGAGATTTGTTAAAAATTCTCGCATCACCCTCTTTTTCGTAGGATCCAATATCTACAATGAGAAATTGCTAGTTGGTGTCAATAATGGCTAAAAGCACTATTGAACAATAGTCTTTATAATTAAAAAAAAGTGAACCACTTTTGTCTAGGCACATAACTCGAACATGTTTTCCATCAATAGTCTCGATAACATTCGGGAAGTGCGTCTTGTAATTCATGTGGTTTGCTTTGCTTGTTGTGCACATATTCATTGCGTAACATATACAAACAACACGAAACAAAAATAATTAGGTCCATTATAGACATTAGTAGGAATTAAAAATATCTCAAAAACATGGCAGAATATATTAAAAGCATTTTCAGTAACTCTTCTGGCAAAGTCTCTAATTGAATACGGCTTTATTGTGATCTTCCAATGCTCGTCTTCTCGGGAAGGATTTCATAATATTTGTATGAAGTAGAAAAGCTTCGTCTCCAAGAATCACGTGAAGAAGAATATTATTTTTTGAATACGGAAGTAATGCCGGCGCGGGAAATTTAAATTTGTTTTCATAAATGCCTTTGCCAATTTGAGATTACTTAAAAATTTCCGTATCGCGCGTTTTTCCGTAGGATCCAATATACACTATGAGAAATTGATAGTTGGCGTGAAGAATGGCCAAAAGCACTATTGAAAAATAGTGTTTATAATTAAATAAAAGTGAACTACTTTTGTCTGGGCACATAACTCGCACGTGTTTTCCATCAGTGGTCTCGATAACATTCAGGAAGTGCGACGCGTTTCAATATTCGTTTGTTTTTTCTTTTTTTTTGCTTTATTGGCTTTAGCTTGTTATACATGCATTTCAAGACTAACGGCAGAAATACAATTATATAATTGCGACTTATTCGAAAAGCAAAAGATAACCATCTGTATGACTCCCCAGTTGCTATAAATCTGTAACAAAATTTGTATGTAATTTATATAACAAGTCAGCGAACTGTAATATTTTCAAATTTGTATTCTATCTAGATGTTGTAGGAAAAGGCGGAAAAACATTCGCGATAATTAGTATAAACAAAAGAAACTGATTGCAAAAACAACAGGAAGTGGTGCTTCTGGAAAGCGTAAAAGAAATACAATTTTAAATCAATTAGGTTTTTTATACTCGGTGGAACACAAAAAGCGGTAATAATATTTTGTAACTATATAACTTTACTTCTTCTACATACTTTTATTTTCGATTACTAACTAGTAATGACAAAACATAAAGTATTGAGAGTCAATAGCATGTAAGTGATAGTGAAACGGTGGAACCTCATGATACAAAATCCTGCTATTTTATCTGAACATGTAGGACCTGCTAATGTGCATTCTGTTAGTAATGAGACAGTTTTCACTGAAAAAGAGGAAGAAAGATGTTTCTTCTGATATCCTAACGGTAATTAAGCAGAGTGCTGCAGAAAGTGAGACTTTATTTAAACAACTAACAATGGTTCCACCTACACCACCCGATGATGAAATAGATGTATTTTTCAAAAGTGTTACAATGACAGTAAAATCATTTCCACCACTGATAAGAGCAGAAACAAAAAGTAAAATTTTTCAGATATTTCAGCTGCTGAAATACAACTGCAACGTGCACAAAATCCTCCTTTGCGAATATCAACCTTCTCATATGAAAGTAGCACAATAACTACACCAATGCCTTCCCCCCATATTTCGGAACAACAAGATGTGCCGTCGACATCAGGCACATCGCAATATTTTGGAAACTAGACTGTAAACTAATAAAACGTTTTTTTTTGTGCCAATTTGTTAACGTAACTGAATAATGATTAGTTTAATAAAGTAGTTTAGTTGTTATTTTCATTCTGTGTATGTTTAATTTATAATACTAAAGAAAATTAATAGGTAACTAAACAGATAATGTAAACTAGTATGTATACACCTTAATATTACTGCCAGTTTTTCTGATGGTGTTATAGGATCTGGTATCCTATTGCAACACTTCATTTCAATATCTTGTTGTATCAAATTTAAAATAAAATTAAACTGATACCGCAAAATTCTAAAAAATTCTTTAAATTTGGTTTCATTCTCATTTAGAAGCTAGTTAATTAAAATAGTGGAAACCCTCTATCTGTCTATTTTTAGTTATTTGTTCCTATGCCTCTCATTTTGTAGCAATACATGTAAAATTAAACTCATATAGAAAAGGTATACTGAAGATGTATATACGAAAACAATCTTGGCAACTGTCATCTACCCGGTAGTGGTTACTGCTAACCAGTGAATATATAAAGAGAACACTTAGATTGTGGCGATTCGGTAGCAGCTACCCAGTCCACCAACAACTGGTGAATTTGTAGGAGAACGCTGCTTAAAAAGGTGACTTTTCGCTGATGGGATGAAACCGCAGTGGGTGCGGTAATTGGTTCGATTCCAGCGCTCGGATGGTTGTTTTTCTTTCTTTCTTCTGCACTTGCTGGAGGGCTTTGTGCTGGAGAGGCTGGAAACACCCTAGCTGTTTTAGAATGCTTGTTTCGTTTAGTTATATGAAGAACTGTTTTTTTTATGTTGTGGACTGGCTTAGTTAATGTCAGTGTTATTGTCAGTAACGTCTGAATGATTGTGGCGTGTTCACATATTTTTTTTTCCTTTATTTGGGTTTTTCGCCACTATCTATAACTCAAAAAATATCAAAAATACCTGTTCTTATGTAAAGAAATTACATAAAAAACGGGGAGAGAGGACCCTCGGAAACGTTAAAGTTAAAAGTTTGTAAAATTTTTTATATCTTTAAAATTTTGTCCGTTAGGCAAATTTATTACAAAAAAGAATCACTGAGAAATTTGTCTCCGTTTGGTTTTTTTGTATTTAACCAGTGATTCTTTCTTTACATAAGACCATGTATTTTTGATAGTTTTGAGTTTTAGATAGTGGCGAAAAACCCAAATAAAGGAAAAAAAAAATTACAGGTATGGGCCTCAGATTTCTTTACAAATGTAAAAATTGTGACATAATACCAAAAGATTTACGTTTACATATGTCTTATAACACAAACAGAAGCATATATATTTTACATAGGGCTAGTTTAGCACTTTTAAGAGATCGCATCCAACATCACATTTACCCTAAACAACAATTAAAGACTGACATTGATAATATATTACAACAAATATACGAAAAAGTAACTGAAGTAGATTTTAATCTAAACCCACATATTTTCATTTAGAAAATGATTATTATCAACAACATTTCGGTACTGACTGATACACAGTGATACACTACAAGAAGAAACAAATCAGATAAAAGACATTAATAAAAACAATTACCCAAAAAATTATATAGATAAATCTTTTAAAAATTTTGATACTAGACAAAACAAACAAGTTATTAATAACAATAATAATGACTCTCAAACAATTAACTTTACAATTCCCTATATCCGCGGTATTTCTGACACAATTAAAAGAGTAGGAAATATATACAACAAGACCGACATTTAAAACAAAGACTAAACCAAATAATATACAACAAAATACCAAAAATGTGGTTTATAAAATTTTCTGCGGATGTGGCAAATTCTATATAGGTGAGACATCTAGACCGTCAGATGTAAGAATAAAACAGGCCAAAAAACCTTCTTAGAAAGGGCGATTTTAATAAATCTAGAATTTGCCAACATGCATGGGAATCGGGTCGTAAAATAAAGTGGAATAATTCCAAAACGGTATTAAAAGAATCGATAACAAAATACAGAAGATTAAAAGAAACTGCTATAATTAATTTAAATAAAAATAACTGTATTGCTATGCCTTGGGTAGATTTAAATTCAATATGGTTCCCGATTCTAAAGAATACAATTAAACACATTTAAATATTTGAATACACAATCAGTACAATAAACAATCACACAGTAAACATTACTTATATATATTTTTTGGTAGTATTTGGTCAATACCATGAAAATCTATTGTTGTCAATGTAAGTATCGTTGACATACAAAAAAATATATATTTACTTTCACTCGTTACTTTATATATTACAAATTAATATAATTTATTTTTTAGTTTAGTTTTGAAGACGGGAGAAGAGGACCCTCCGAAACGTTAACGTTAAATGTTTGTAACATTTTTTATAACATTTTTATGTCTTTAAAATTTTGTTGGTTAGGCAAATTTATTACAAAAAAGAATCACTGAGAAATTTGTACCCGTTTGGTTTTTTGTTTTTACCCAGTGATTCTTTCTTTACATAAGAACAGGTATTTTTGATATTTTTTGAGTTTTAGATAGTGGCGAAAAACCTAAATAAAGGAAACAAAAAATAATGTCAGTAGTATTTAATAGCTGTACTTTGGCGTTTGTCGGCGTTCATTGTAATGATGGATGTAATAATAAGCTATGGCATTGCGTTTAGCTTCAAGGATGAGCTCACATCATTGGCAGCAAGTAATTTAGGAGCACTTCAGGAGGGTTGTAGGTACCTCCTGAACTACGGCGCATACGGTAGGACCTGTCGCTCACCGCTTCACGGTTGAGACTCATGCTTTTATGCAAAAAGCTATTAACGAGAAAGTTATAATATTAGTTAATGTTAAACATATGTAAACGTGTATACTTTTTTAATTTTTTTTAATAAACAATACAGCAAGACGTAGAATGAGAAGGAGATATACCTCGTTAGGTATCTTAGAATACTATAAAGAGGTCTCTATCCCCTTCAGGGGTAGGTGGTGGAGGGTCATGGTGGATTTCTCCTTCTTCTTGTTCTTCTTACCTTATACACACACATATACACTTACACCTACACACACGCACACACATAGCTACACTTAAATGTTTATGATTGTTTCTAGGCAAAAATGTAAAATCCGCCAACGAATTACCCGTCAGTCACGCCAGTTAAAGGATTGGGTAAGATCGGATTCCTTCTGAGAAGTGTCCTACTTTGATCACTCGCCAGTCAGTAGGCTTCCTGATAGACTTATGGGTAAGCACATAACCAAGGGTTGATAGCCTGACCATGGGTCGAAACCTACGTTAAGTTTTAAGTCCAGTCACTAAATAGTCTTAGTTACTGATGCGCTTCTAGTCACAAAATCTTCTAAAACCTGTTCTAGGTTCTAAAACCAGTCGATCATTCAAAACGTCGTCAATTATGTCAAAGAACAAACAGAGGATTTTTCTCAAATAATCATCTTTTCATATGAAGTACATTTTAAAATTGGTGGTTATGTTAGTAAACAAAATTGTCGCATTTGACGTGAGAAAAATCCACGATTGATTCATGTTTAGGATACTTAAGCAAATCTTTAATTTAGGTATATTTCTATCAGAATACTACTGGTGAAGCTGTAACTCTGAACTGAATTGTATTGATCCTGGTTCCAACATGATTGCGCTACACCTCACTGAGCTAATGAAACAATTGATTTGTTTAGAAAAAAATTTCCTGAACGAATTATTGCTAGAGACGGTGATGTTAATTGTCGACCAAGATAATGCGACTTGACACTGTTGGGCTATTTTCTTTGGGGTTACGTGACAAGCCAGTTATATAAGAACAATTCACAATAGATTCCCTAAACGATGAAAATATTCGAGTCATCAGATAGAGCAACGGTTATGCCAAAATGTCGTCCAAAATTTTGACATAAGATTAAACGTCTGAGGACTTGCAAGAGGCTTTGGTACATATTGCGTTTCGTATTTAAATATCATACACAATGCTTCAATTATCAATAGAAAATTTGTTGAAATCAACGCAAATTCTTTATTTTATTCAAGAATTAGAAAACCCCCTCAATTCAAAAGATACTTTATTAGCGGCATCCATTAGTAATATCGTATTTGAATACTGCATAAACTATTATTTTTTTTAAGAGATTTTGTGATTTCAATAATAGGACATAAATTGTTTAAGTAACAAGGAGAGTAAATCTCACTTCAATTTCTTCCTCTTTCATAATTTCCAGAAAAATCTAGGAAATGATTCTACAGGAAAAAAATTTACTGCATTAGCGCAAAAGGATATAATTTAAAATCGCGTTAGAAACATTAAGTTGCAAATTGGTTAAATGTACATAAACTATTTAATTTTCGACAAATTTTGTGGAAAGGTGGACTTACACTATCAGTTCGCTTAAATAGAAGCAACAAAGCTTAACAATTCAACGCGAAACGTTGGGAAAGTTTGCTTCAGCTTGTAAAACGGTTGAATATTAAAATTGTAGCTTCACTCCCTGGTTTGCGAACTTTCCCCCATAAAAATTGCAGTAAATCGAACAGGAATGCTCGGAGGAATTAACCGTTGACCAATTCGAAATCGCCGTTCTGGAATTTTTCATAATCCCGCTCGAAAACAGCTTTAACTATTTTGGTTTTCTTGTTATTACGCCTTGGAAAAATGGATATTCTCCATTAGCGACTTTAATTATTTAGGATATTATTCATTTTAACACAGTTATAGTAATATTGATTTTTTTTGAAAATTGAATTGAACTTTATCGATAATACGTCGCATTTCATTCAGACGGTGTTAAATCATATGAACTTGCTGGCCAGTTGGTCAATTCTTGTATTGGAATCTTCCAAGTGAAACATTAAACTCGAAGAGATTTATCACTTAGCCCTAAATCACTGTTTCAAAATTTTCCACGCGCGTTGTGTAAACCATGTTAGCATTATCAGGAGATATTTAATCGAGAAATTTTAAAAAGTGACTTGGTGTTTAGTGGTAAATCACTTCGATTTTAGTAGTCAATTAATGTCAACATTACACGACCAGGAAATTGTTGTAGTAGTATTGTTGTCCAAGTTGATGTAGTATATCAATTATTGCTCGAGTTGTGTAGCAGGTGTTGTGTAGCTCGATCCAAATTTGTTCAAGATCCACAATAAGTGCACTAGAAAAATACTCCACCATTATGTTATTGTAACGACTGTTATTAACAGCACCTTTTTCAAAAAAGAACGTGAACATGTCACGCGAGCCTCCCAAAATCCAAACCAAGTGCAATGATTTTATGAAAGAATTTTTCGAGTTCCAAATTTCTATTTGATTACCAAACCTTCAAGTTGAAAATGAGCCGCATTGAAGATGAGTTTTCAATCAAATTGAAAGTCTACTTCATATTGCTCTAAAGCTGTCGGCTGTGAGAATGGTCCGAAAACTTTAAGTTATGTGACACTTTAATTTTGTAGAATTGAAGGTGGAAGGTTTTTAATGAGTATCGCTGAGGGAATCTTCTTGAAATGTCTACTTGTTGTGCATGATGCAGGGTGGTCAATGTTCTTACACGATCATGTTTCACAATTATACTAACGAGATTACCGATCCAGTTACATAAAAAAATTATCAATCTGCGGAGAGTCGTCTCTCTTAGTGTAGTTTTTCAATCAAAACTTTCGAAAAGTTTTCGTAACGGCACTGCAAATTTTTCACGGGATTTATAATGCGTTTAAGCTATAATAGTATGCTGTTCTTTGGTGTAGTGTTTCACATTTTCCAATCGAATCAATAAATCCATAAAGCTGAGAATATTTTGACATCAAAATAGAAAACAGTCATAATTCCCACGTAAAAAAGATTATCCTTGCTACAACATTGATATCTCACGTCGATTGCGAGATATTCGTGTTCGAATGTTCCATTACACATTTTGTCGATGACTGCTACAAAACTACAAAATGTGCCTTGAATACGAGGAAAAAAACAAATAAGATATCAAAAATACTGCGGAGTTTATTTAAAATAACAATTTTTTGAAATTCTTCAATGGGGGTTGAAAGTGTCCACTGTTTACCTCAATACACTTCCTCAGGCTCTTTGTTAAGTGACACCTCACCTCACATTCGAAAAGATATTTTCTTCATTTCCAATAACATTGGCCGCTTGTTGATTTTTTTTTTATAAAAGTTTACCTCTTGTATAGATTTCGTAATGGTAAACTAAAGACTTCATATGACCCCACAAATAAAAGTCTAACGGATTAATGTCTGGGCTAAAAAGTGGCTAAGGAAACTCACAACGTCCAATTTAAATGATTTCGCACTGCAACAGTAAAATGCGGTGGCTCGCCATCTTGCATGAACCACATGCTCTGTCTTAAGTTTAGAGGTATATCTACCAAAAGGTCTATTAAATAATTTTCTAAAAACTGTACATATTGATTTCCATTTAGTCTTTGTGGAAATTCAAATTGGCCGATTAAAAAATTGTAGATAATGTCGCACCAAGTGTTAACTGAAGATTCGTGCTGGAAATGTCGCTCTCTTGGTAGATGTGGATCTAGAAAAGGGTCTTTTTTATGTTATTTTTTTGTAGTGGATTTTAACAAAATTCTGATCTAGCCGGCAAATTTTGTGACACTAAATTTTGAACAGGCGAAAAATGGTAGGGAAACAATTTTTCTTTATGGAGAACTCTTGAAATGGTAGATTTCCTGTGGATGTCTCCAAACGCCTAGTGCTTAGTTTAGGATTTTCCGCGATATTAACCAACATGTCCTCTTGTTGTAATAAAACGAACCTGTTTCTTTAACTGATTGGAAATTCTGGTATGATTCCGGTTGGGTAGCGCTTTGTGCTTGTGCTTATATATAAAACGCAGTGCATATCGCATAACGCAGTATATAAATCAAGGTTAGGAAACTGGGCATTTTTTACAAATTATATAATACAAACTTGGAGAATTTCGGATTTCTCGCCTTTGAAAACCGTTTTTAAATTATCTCAATTTTTCGAAAATTTAGTTTCACTTTCAACACCCTGTATGTTTTTAGTGACTAAAATTTGCCAACACATTTTATATATGCATTTTGCGGAGGATCTTTCATTATTTAAATAATTTGAAATGTAATAAGTAAAATAAATTAATAAACCTCTTTTCAATTTTTCCATTGAATCTTTCTATTTTTATTTCTTTAAAAAAAATCAAAATTCTCAAAAAATATTGCTCTAAGATATGTCCATTTTACTTACCTATAGATATATATTTAAAATCAAATTAAAATCATTATACAATAAAATAATTTAATGTACGTAAACCATTAAATTTTCAAGGGAATTTCTATGCAGAGGAACCGATCTCCACTTCGAGAAAATAAAAGCAATAAAGCTTAACAATTCCACGTGAAACGCTGGGCAATTTTCCTGCTGCTCGTAAAACCGTTCTAAGTTGAATATTAAAACTATAACTGCAGTCTCCTGGCGTGCGAACTCTCCGTCATAAAAATTGCATTAAATCGAACTGAAACTGAGAAGAACGAACCGTGGACCATTTCTAGGTCGAAGAGTTCGAATTTTAAATAATAGGGCTCGAAAACAATTTCGTCCATTACGGGTTTTTGTTGATAATTCCGGTTTGGAATAAATGGATATTTTCCATTTGACGTTTTTAATAATTTTACAATTACCCATTTTAACTCTTCAGTAACAAAGCACCCTGGTTCTGTAGGTATTTCCCCCTTGTAATTCGATATACAGTAACACTGATAAAAACAGTATTTATAACATAGCAATTTTTTTATGTTTATAGATTAATTCAATACAGTGGAACCAAATCTGCAAACAAATGTTTTCTATCACGCATACATTTTCTGTAACATGGAAATATTTGGATTGGGTTCGCTTCTACTTGATGGATATTCATTATAAATGATTAATACAAAATTATTTTGTGTAAATTTCTACATTATTATTACCGTTTGACGAGTTTCGCTAACACTATAGCTTCTTCAGAACTGACTATTTTTATGTTAAAATAGGTATAAATACAAAAAGTTTCTACAATAAAATATATGTTTTAAGAAATTCACACATATAGTATATCAAACTGAAACTGGTACTGTTGTACATTTTTCATATAAGTATATTTTTTTTAATAACAATCGTTTTAAATTTTCCATGTCACAAAAACACCGACAAAACTAAACAGAAACTAACACAGCTCAACAAAAACAAATAGCACAAGTAACAGAATTAAAATATTAGCGGGGCTGCGCTAATATTTAAAACGGAACGGTTTTTTTGAACTGGTTTTCCATTTACCTAACGAAAGGGAGAGGCAGATGATGCAATTCTACTGTGTATGAGGGAGATAATAGTTTTACCTGCTTTGCACGTGTTGGTTACACAAAAACAAATTTTTATCCTGCATTGAATATCGGCATAATGTATTCCGATACAAAAAGTTAGCAAACTAGTGAAGTTAGTAAAACGCTTTTATGGCATGAATGCATACTTTTAGAAAAAGGATAAACCAGAGATTTTTTTAAAGAATTCGAAGAACATGACACCTTTTAGATTTTTTTATTTGCAATTTAAATTTGAACAAATTCAATTAATTTTTTAAATTTAGCTTTACTTCTTCCAAAAACTTTGCGAGTCCATAAAGAAAATAGATGATTGATTTTCATAGAACCCTTTATACCTCTGAATTTTGCTGCTGAATTTTTCAAAAAAAATATTTAAAAATTAACATAAAAAAACCTGTGGGCCCAATAATGCTTTATGAGGATATAGCAAAAGACCCGTCCTATCGGCCATTTAACTTTCGCAAATGATGTACAAAACATCATGTCTGAAATATTGAAACATTTTACTTTTTTATTGATATTAAGTTTTTCTTTTACTCGCTTACGTAATCATCATTTTACTCTTATTGCTACAAAATATAACTCGATACTAAAAGATCAATAATATATATATATATATATATATATATATATATATATATATATATATATATATATATATATATATATATATATATATATATATATATATATATATATATATAAACATTCGGAGTACAACACTAAAAAATCCACAGAAAATCAACATCTTTTTGACGTGACTAGAAAACAGACCGCAAAGGTTATCAGGCAAAGTAAGAAGAAGTACATGAAAGAACAACTAGAATCTATAGAGGATAATTTTCGCAATTATAACACGAGAGACTTTTATAGGACTTTTGCCAGAGAAATTCGTGGATACACACCACAAAATCTTTGCTTCAGAAAGCGGAATGGGAGATTAGCGCTAACCAATCAGGAGAATTGTCAGGAGCTGGGCACACTATTTCTCTGATCTCCTCAATTGCTCCGAACGCCACCCAAGATTCCCCAAGGAAAATTGTATACATACCCACTCAGAATCACCACCACCAACACAGAAAGAAAACCACAGGCACATACGCAAACTAAAGAATAACAGGTCATCCGGTGAAGATGGTATTCCCGTGGAACTATCAAAAAACCTCGGACCAAATTTACTGCAGGAACTTACTCAAATTATCACGAACATTTGGCAAACAGTAAATTACCAGATGAATGGAAATGTGCTCTTATCCACCCGCTGCACAAGAAGGAAGACAGAACAGATGTGAACAACTACAGAGGAATTTCCTTACTACAATTCACTTACAAAATCCTTTCAGCATACCTTCTCCAGAGAACAAAAGAACAATTAGAATACAAAATTGTCGAGTACCATGCAGGCTTTCGCCCTGGTCGCTCATGCAATGAACGAATATTTAACTTAAAAACAATACTGAAATACAAAGCTATCAGGAACGCCCCAATTATCTGCACGTTCGTAAACTTCAAGAAAGCATATGACTGCATCGAACGAAAAACTCTGTTCATCATCCTAGATGAACAAGGACTAGACCCTAAAACACTACGATTGATCAAGCAGACGCTGACTGACACAACCACTAAAGTGAAATTTATGGGAGAAATTTCCGAACCCTTCCTGATTAAAACTGGAGTACGCTAAGGAGATGGGTTATCTCCACTCTTCTTCAACCTCGCCTTGGACAAAATCATAAGGGAATGGAAAAAAGAACTAAAAAATCAAGGACACTGGAAACCAATACGACTCGGACGATCCAAAAACAACATAGAAATATTATGGCCTGGCCTTCGCAGACGACCTAGCCATACACGCAGACGATGAAAAATGGGCCACCAAACAGATCGAAGTCCTCAAGAAATGTGCAGAGAAAGTCGGCCTACAAATCTCCTTTCAAAAAACCGAATTCTTCTGCTCAAAATTAGATGTCTAAAATTTGAACACCAAATACGGCAAAATAAATACGGTTACTCAGATCAAATACCTTGATTTCACAGAAGGCTCGATTACAGAAGATGAAGCGGGCATACGGCAAGACACACAATATCTACAATAAGAAATGCATATCCACACATGCAAAAATCAGATATTACAACACAGTAATCAAACCAGAGGTATTATGCTCAAGCAAGGCACTTACACTTCACATAAAAAGCGGCATAGAAAACACTCTAAAAGAAGAATGCAAAATTATGAGGAAAATTCTCGACCCAAAACTGACAGAGCAAGGATACAGACTACATTCTCAAAAAACCATAGAGAGAATGTCCAACGTAGCGGCGGACATAAGAAAAAGAAGGTTAAAATTCTATGGACATATCAGTAGACTCCCACCGACAAGACTCACCAACATAATTCTTACATCCATACAAGAAGTCAAGTCAACAGTACCATGGATCACACAAGTCAGACCTGATCTGGGAAAGGCACAAATCGGTCCGACAGAGATTGAGGACAGAACAACGTTCAGAAACAATATACATATGTGGAACGTTGCATCTGAGAGCGAAGTTTCGAGGAGATCAGGAATAAAGGGGACGGAGGAGAGAAAGAGAATCCATGGAGAAAGGACGAGAGAGGTGTGGAGGATCAGAAAGAACACTCGAAAACGAGTGAGAATACTTTGCGTAATCCAACCGGGTCTATATCTAATAATAATATAAACATTCGTTAGTTGCTTGACTGCAAGGAAGCCCCACTCATCCCTCACATTGGAGGACACATGTTTCGTCTGTTGGTGGTTAGAAAAAAAAATTAAATTTCTAAGGGGTACTGCGAAGGCGTAAAATATAAAAATACGCCTGTTTTTTTTAATTTAAATTCTACAGACTTGAAATTTGGCGGTAATTTGGCGGTCCTCATGCGTCGTAGATATTCGCTAAGGGTTAAGGGTTCGTTAAGGTTCATAAAAACCAACTCCTAAGGGGTGTTGCAGGGGCGTAAAAGATAAATATACTGCGAACTTTAAAATCTGAGATTGTATTGTTGTAAATCCTTCGTAATTTTGTCTTCGTGAAATTTATAGCAAAAAATTGTGAAATAGTAGGTAAAAACTACAGAATTCTAAAAGTAATTTTAATTATAAAATAATTAATTATTAACAAGTTTAATTTACGACCAGCAATGCAGGAGGTTAACGGCTAGTAATTTATAATTAAGAATCTTGTTTAGCATCAACTTGTGTAAAATGAAATTTGAACGGATTTTAAGACAAGTTAATTCTTACTTCTATTTTCTTTTGTGTTTGAAATAAACGACTTTAACGCGGTGGAACTTTCTCAATATATCCTGCAGCTACTTTCTGCGTATTTATTCCCTCTACCGGTACTAAAAACTTATAAGGAGACCCACTAAATATGCTCAAAGTAATTACAATTTCAGATATACTTCCGAATTCGTGTACAAACTTTATTCAAACGGGGGGGCTATTCTCCGAGAAACTATCCGATATTACTTCTTCTCCATTACCTCCATTTAGAAAACGAATATTAACATTTTATCTACAGCCTTTTCGAAATATTTCCTTCTGAAAATAAAAGTTTAGTTTGCTTGAAAACCCAACTTGAACTCAAACGTAGTTAATACATATTGAAAAAGCCGTTAAAATGATTTTTCGTGGAACTTCCTTCAGTGCAAAGACAAGTTTCTGGCGGAAGCACAAACCAAAACCGTTGGCAGTTCTTCATTGGTATCTGGGGAGACTTTTATCTGGCTGAAAGGAGCTGAAATATTTGACTGGAAGTTGGAATTAATGGTAAACTATTTTAAAGTAATTTTATCAAATAAAGACTGCATTTAGAAATTCCGAATACAAGGGATAAAAACACAAACTAATAAAATAAATGGAAGGAGGAATGAAACTATGAATAAACTTTGAATTGTGAATATTACGTTTATTTTTCATTATACCAGGTATGACGGGTAATATTACTTAATTTGTTCTTTAAAAAAATCACGTTTAATTTGGGAGAAAATTAAAAAATCGTTTATTCAAAGCATGCGCCATCGTTAGCTGCACATATTCCCATCTCTCTGGGAACTTGTGGATGCTCTTCCAGAAAAACTGTACATCTTTTGAGGTGGTCCAGTCATCAAGCTATTTTTCGACATACCCGTAATTGTTGAAGGGTTTCATAAAGTTGAAGCGTGCGAGATATTGATTAAAACCAGTGGTAGTCTGGTGAGAACGGTGGGTGGTACAACCAAATGCGCATAATTGTCTTCTTTCCAAAGCGATTCGGCTTTGCGGTCGATGCTAATGGTTGTTCAGGGTCAACGCGTGATTTTCTGCGTTTTGGGTTGTCGATATATATCCAATTTGCGTCTTCAGTCACGATACGATTCGAAAAAGTTTTTTTTTGGCTTTTTTTGCATGGCGAGAAAGCAGAACTGTGCACACTGTTTTCGCACACTGATCGCGCGCAGATGATGTGGTACCCATTTTCCTACCTTCCGGATCTTTCCCATGGCATGCAAACGATCACCAATGGTTCGGCGACCGACATTTAACCTCTCTCCCATTTGTTGTTGAGTTTGCATATCGCCTTCTTCCAACCATTCGGTATCTTGTGACCTACTATTTTCTCTTTTGAAACAAAATAAAAAATATATAGATCACAGCGACGGCAGCTGTTCGCCGGGAGCACCGGGAAGAAGTTCCAGGACAGAATGAAGCCACGACAAAAGTTGAGCACCACCCGGTTACTTCATATATCGGAAAAAACCCTGGAACCGGGAAGGGGTCCATCTTAAATAAAACGGTTTACTAGAATCTTATATATATATATATATATATATATATATATATATATATATATATATATATATATATATATATATATGTATATATATATATATATATATATATTACAAAAGCACACTCAAAAAAAGAACGACACAAAGCACACAAAAAAAGGAATAATTAAAACTATCAAACAAAAGACACGAGGAGGTTTAGGGAAGGTGGTTCTCCAAACCTTACCGTGAAAGAAATCAATAATCAAATAAACAGCTCTGAATTACACCAGCTGGTCTCTATGTCCCTATGCTTACAAATTAGAGGTTATTTCCTCTATTCTGACAATAGTAAAAAGATCAATATATAGCGTTAGGGTAACCAAGAATGGTCAGACGGCAAATATATACAAAATATAAGGTGATAACGTGACCATTATCAGTATAAGAAATTATGGTAAAAATGAATTTGTGGAAAATAAATGGTAACTGCAATCCTTAACGGTACATGAAAATATAATAAAAAAATGTTTATCTGGCCTTATTTCCTGATGTTGTCTATCCTTGCCTGTCAAGGTACTGGGTGTCCAAAAACACTGAGTACGACTGCGGGCAGTCCGGTATCCCTATGCGGGGGTCCCGAAATAATCTCGATCTGACCAACCCGTTACTGTGCCATGTGGCCCCAAAAAAGTGTAAGGTTTCCACGATGGTCGGGCTCTGTGATAGGTGGTCGTTCAATGGCCTGATGTCTGTTGATCGGATTCTCTGCTGCCGGGTCATAAAACCCTCTATAAGAATATCAGAAAAATCAACCCAAGCGTGACTTGGCCAGCAAACCTACGTACCTCGGTCGGAAGGGTAAGGCGCGAAAACGTCCGCTCACCTGGAGATTTGGAGTTAGACTGTCTTGCCTTGTCCAAACGATACCGGAGCTCTTTCAGTTAAGAATTTGTCCGAAATAAACCTACCAGTGGTGATCAACAATTTACGAATGCTACCTGTAGCGATCAAGAATTTGTGAACGCTACAATCTTCCATTTTTTTTTCGGTTGATTTGGGTGTTTTTTGTTTTTCAAGTCGAAATCACTCCTTTTGAATTATTTAAACCAACGTTCATAAGGGTCTTGCATTAGGATATTGTCACCGTATACGACGGTTTTCCTTCGCGTTTTTCTTTTGGTTGAAAAGAAAAGTAGTACCGGTGGTCGCAAATGTTCTTTATTCGGATCGAAACTTGGCATACTTACCACACCATAAAAATATGACGCTAAATCGAAATCGTTTAAACATCAATGGCGTTTTGAAAGGTACTGTCGTAGCAACAAAATGACGTAAGTGATTAGACTGTGAAGCGACAATTGTTTTCAGCGCCAGTTCTTAAAAAAAAAAAAAAAAAAACCGTACCATCTCATAACCCACCTATCATATCGACACATTCATTTCAACCTACTGTGTGAAACACCAAACTCAAAAAATTCACAAGTAAAAACCAAATCACTTTCTTAAACTTCTCGACGCGCGTTTTGTTGACCATGTTAGCATCACCAGGAGATGATTCAGCGTTTGGTGACTTTGTCTTGTCAGCTATTTTTTCCATTTTTGAAACCGTCATTGAATGAGGTGATAAATGAAAGGCTAACACAGCTGTATCATCTGCGAATGTGGTCATTGTTTCTCTGGTGGTTGGTAGGTCAGCAGTAAAAGGAAAGAATCGGCCTTTAAGAATAAAATGAACATGCAGTTTTAATAAACTCAAAAATGTTGTAATACTAATAAAAATACATCAGCTCTACAGACTCTGATACCCCTGGCTTCAATTTTCTTCACTTTCTTTTAGGATTTCTTTCTGTCGAGAGATTCCTTTTGCCAGTTCTATACGTCGACTTTTCTTTGACAGCATCTACCTATTTTTTCCGAGGTCTTCCTCTTCTCTTTGTACTTCCTTCTCCTAATAAGGCTTTTTTGACTCGACTCCAATAAAATTGTGCTTGTTATTTAAAGCTAAAACCTTCTAATGTTTAAAAATTTTAGGAAAGGCATGCTAAGGAAACATTTCTTAATTTTTTTATGATATGCTAAAGTCTAGTAAAAGGATTTATATATTTTTTCTTTGTTTATAAATTATGCATTATAGTTTACTCTTTAGAAGTTTAATCTGATTGAAACTTTTTCCTTTGACAAATAAACATTTCTTCTTCAATTTAATCTACATCTCTTAGTCATATCTTGTGTTACCCAACGTGCACTCGAGCATGACTATATTAGGCCAATTGAAAAGTTCATGGAGTAACACTAACAGAGCAGTAAAAAGACTATAAAATGTACTACATTTTGAAGTTATATCTTTCATATGAACATATGTGAAGTTGTAAGTTGATTTGCCAGTTCATTCTTACAAAACAGTAGCTTAAACTAAACGTATTAATGTTATTTTTTAAATAGAAAATAATAAAAATCGTGTAGTGATTCAACTCTTTGTAAAAAAGTTTTAATGGCAGTGGAAATTCATAGTGAAATGGTAAATGTATCAGGGGAGTTTGCTTCAAAAACAATGGTTTGTAAGTGCGCAGGTGAGTTTCAACTTGGTCGTACAAGCCTGGATGATGATCCTTGTTTTGGCCATCCAATAAGTGCAACTATCGAACAAATAATTAATTATATACATGATATGGTTATGGATGACTGACAATTGACTTTGAGTGAAATTGCTAAGGCCATGGCATCTCAATTAAGCGGGTATTTCATATTTTGAAAAATGAATTGGGCCTGACAAAACTATGTGCAAAATGGGTGCGGCATTTGATAAATTCTGATCAAAAACGACTTCAAGTAAGACTTTCTAATCAACACTAAGACCTTTTTCGAAAGAATAAAATATATTTTAAACGTCGTTTTGTAACTATGGATGAGTCTTGGGTTTACCACTATGATCCTGAACTGAGACAACAAACGGTGGAGGAACTGAGCACGGTTGTTCAGCTCCGAAGCAGCCACAGTGGTCAAAATTGACCAAAAAGTTTATGGCATTAATTTTTTTGGGATGTAAAATTTTGCTAATTGATTACATTTAAACCGGTACGACAGTATTACCCTCGTGTATCAATTGGATGCAAAAATTCGTAAGAAAAGACCTGGTTTAGCAAATAAAAGAATAATTTTTCATCAAGACAATGCCCTGGCTCACAGAAGTGTTCTTGCAATCGCCAAATTGAAAGAGTCACAGTACGAATTGTTGAAGCATCCACCATATTTACCAGATCTGACAGCCACTAACTTTCATCTGTAACCAAACCTCAAAAAATTAGTACGTGGCAACCGTTTTTCATCAAATGAGGAAGTTATTGCAGCCGTAGATGAGAATTTTAAAAGACATCCAGAAAATCATTTCAGAGATGGAATAAATGAATTGGAGAAACATTTTGTCAACATAAACTTGCTTTATCATTTTCGCTCCGCGAATTTTTCAGTTAGCCTAGTAATATAGATATTAAAAGTATAAAAGTATAAATAATAATAGGGCTTTGGATGCGTACAAGAGCATTCAAATGGAAAAATGTAAGAAAATCATAAACTGGATTCCTAAATTTTGAACAATTTTATTTATTATTATTATCATTCACGTATGGGCGCTAGTGGACCACGCGAAGTACAGTTAGAGGCGTTTGTGGTTGTTGGCCTTCCTTAAGGATGCCACGGCTTACGGCTTTCCTGCCGTAAGGATGATCTGAATAAGTTAATGCGAGGCTGCCACTTTTCTTTTGACTGATCTAAGGCGTAATTTATAATATTGTAACGTCCATTGGTTTATATGTAGCTTTATCTTTTCAAAAAATGTAAAGACTCGTTGATTAAATTTACGAAAGGTATTTACCTTAACCCATATATATATATATATATATATATATATATATATATATATATATATATATATATATATATATATATATATATATATATATATATATATATATATCTATATATATATATATATATATATATATATATATATATATATATATATATATATATATATATATATATATATTTATATATATATATATTATTATTATTCACGTATGGGCCCTAGTGGACCACGCGAAGTACAATTAGAGGCGTTTGTTGTTGTTAGCCTTCCTTTGTGCCCATACTAATTTCATTCTTTCGCTATGAGCTTTTTTCCTTTCATCAGATCAATTTTTTCCAGTCTTCCTACATTTTTCCCTTTGGCCAACCTCCCAAATGTTAACCTTGAGTCTGAAAGAGTTTCTATCCTGAATTTTACTTTGTGTAATATTTGCTGATCTTAGGTCCTCTTTAATTGCATCAATCTATTTAATTGTTTCTATGTTAGCTCTACTCCTATTTTCATAAAATTCGACTATTTGTCTAGTTATCCTACGCGGATTCATCCATTTTTTTGTGTTCGTAAAACTTAAGTCTTCTTTTTCTCATATCGCTATGTATATCTGTGCATTGTTTGATTTATTGGCTTTCTCGAAGTAGGTGTGTTATGCTATTTATTTGTTTGCTTTCTTTTCAATCTCCTCAATGTCTTTCTTTGTACTCAAAATGAGCATTTCTGCGCCATATAGACATTCTGGCTTAATAACTGTGTTGTAATGTCTCAGTTTTGTGTATTTAGATATGCATTATTTGTTGTAAATATTTGTCTCAATGCAGTTTCCATTTTTGGTCATCGACCCTTATTGGCCGCTTTTTCCAACCCGTTTTCCATGATTATTTCACCCAAATATTTGAATTGAGAGACTCGTCTGATATTACCATATTTTATTTTGAGGAATGGTGTTCATAGTCTGTTGCAGGTCAGGTATTGTGTCTTTTCAAAGGAAATTTGGAGTCCTACCTTTTCTGCTGTTTCTTTTAGGATTTCAATCTGTTTTTGTGCCGTAAATATATCTTGAGCTAAAATGGCTAGATCATCAGTAAATGCCAGACAATCTGTTTTGATGTTTCTTCTCCCCATGGTTAATGGACTGAACAAGTGGTTAATGGGCTGGTCAAGGTTAATGGCTGGTCAATACTCAGAACCAATTTTTTTACACGCCACTTCTGTATTACTTTTTCTAGAACACAGTTAAATAAGAGTGGCGAAAGTCCATCCCCTTGTCTTACTCCAGTTTTAATATCAAAGGGCTCTGAGATCACCCATGAATTTAACTTTTGACCTTGTGTTAGTTAGTGTTGCTTTAATATTTGCCAGCATTTTCAGATCTAGTCCTTGTTTTTCAAGATTTAGAATAAAGATTCGCGATCAGTAGAATCATATGTTTTTTTGAAATCCACAAATATACAGACGAGATTTTTATTGTACAGCTTTTGATGCCTTAGGATCAACGTTAGGTTCAGTATCTGTTCCGGGCAGGATCTGCCCGGTCGAAAACCTGCTAGATATTCATCAATTTTAGGTTCTAACTGTCCCTGTGCTCTGTCTAGTAGACATTGAGATATAATCTTGTAACAAACTGGGAAAAGAAATATCCCACTATAGTTGTTGATATCCATTCTATCTCCTTTCTTGTGTAATGAATGGATTAGAGCATCTTTCAAATCTTCCGGAATTTGTACGGTTCGCCAAACTTCTTGCAGAATTTTGGTTATTTCCTTGATTCTACCTGTATCAGCGGATTTTAAATGTTCAGCAATGATTCTATCTTCACCAGAAGCTTTGTTATTTTTAAGTCGCTTGATTTGCCTAATTATTTCATCTTCATTTGGTGGTAATGAATCTGGGTTTGTTTAGGGTTTAGTGTAGGTAATTTGTTTAAGGGCTCAGGACACTTTAGTAGTTGTTCAAAATATTTCGTAAGTTCTTTGCAATTGTCTTGGTTATTTAGAGCTAATTGTCCGTTTTCCTTTTTGGAAGCAAAGACTTTGGGTTTGATTGCCTGTTAATTTATTTGTAAATGTTTTGTAATAGTTTCGGATGTTATTTTTTTGGAAATCTTTTTCTATTTTATTGTTGATTGTTTTCATATTTTCTTTTAGTTTGTCTAATTAGCTTCGATCTTTCTTTCTTTCAAAAAGATGTTATAGTTTATTGTTGTTTTTTGACTGTTCCACTCTTTGAATGCTTTATTTCGGCTGAATATTGCTTGCTCGCTAACTTCATCCCAGCACGGATGTTTTCTACGTTTTTGTAAAGTGACCAACTTTAGGGCTATTTTAATAATTGTTTGTTTCAGTTCTTGCCAGTTCAGAGCTGTTTGTTTATCAAGCTCTTCTGTTAGGGTTGATTTTATTTTCTTAGGGTCGAACGTTGAGATTTGCAGTCTCTTTTGAATAAGATTTCGAGGTTTTAATCTAAGCTAAGTTTTTATTTATAATATATTTCACATTTTTTTAAATTTTGTCAATATCAACGTTTAATTCTTATCTTCTTTTTTTACATCTTATTTTAACAATTCGATAATTTTATTAATTTGATCAAATTTTGAATTAGATTCCTGTAAAATAATTTTATTTTAGAAATTTCCCTTTTAATTTTATTTACCTCTATAACATTCAAATTTTCTACTGCTGCTGAAAAATTGTTATAAAGTTTTTTTATCTTCTCCACGACTCGTTCATTGTTTTGTTCATTTTCATTTACTTTCTTATTTACATTTTTTAGATATCCTGAATATCTTGATCTATTTTATTTTCAATTTATTTTACATATTTTTTAAAGTTGTTTAATATTTAATTTTTAATATTTGATAAGATTGTATTTTCCAAGGTTATGGGATCCAAAGCACCTATTCCATGCAGTCAAGTTTTTCAATTATTAATATGTATATCCGGTTTCATGATTTTTATACGCTTGATTAGATACGGTTAATATATAAAGAGAACATAGTTTAGTTTTAAAGTTAGATTGAATTGTCTCCTGATGATGTTAACATGGTTGGCGAAACGCGGGTCGAGAAGTTTAAAAAAAGTTACATGAAGTTTATTGGTAAATCTCATCTAGTTTAGTTTTTCCAAAAGAAAAGTTGATCTGAGAAACATTCCCACATTATTTCAAGTATTATTTTAGACATCCACTACACTTATATTTTTATTTTCATAGAAGCCTATCGTTTTATAATTTTCATACGGTCGAATTTGCTAGGCTATAAAACAACTCTAAAATTATGTAAATGTTTTGCTTCTCAAATGTCATTGATCAGGATCTATATCAGATTTTAATATAAAATTAAATTAAATAATACTATTTAATATATTTCTCGGTATAAAGACTTACGTGATGTTCCATTTTGAAAGCGTTTTTTTTTTTTGCTTCACTTCACATTCACCTGACGTGGACGCCATGTTTGCAAATAAAACACGACCACCTTTTGACAGCACGAAGAAAATATCTTTGTTATCGATATTTTAACCGGAACAATATATACAACGCCACCTTTTATTCGTACACATAATTAAATTAAATTGAAAACGCGTATAACTATTTAGACGGTAGGTTCTAGTGGATTAATAAGAGGAAAACTTTTACTCCATCCTGTACATCATGATCAATTATTTGTTTAATTTTAAAACCTTAATTATACTGCGATGAGATATGTGAAACGAATCCTTGTAGATAAAAATCCGGTAGAAATAAGCATACAGAAAAAATCTAGTGATAATGGAATGAAATCAATATCGTTCTTTAATCAATCACAAAGAGCAATTCAACGAGGGCACTAAAAAAACCCTCCCCCGAATAAAACACGCAACAGTTCGGTATCAATTAAATAAATCCTCGAATAGTCCAGGTAGTCCCACTCCCCCCATACTCGCACACAGACACTTTTATCACTCGGAAAGGATATAAATTAGCAAATCGCCGATCTTCATCACATTAGAGCCAGTTTGCCGGGCAGAAGCTGGAAACGGAATTTATATTGCGGCAACTCGGAAAATACCGGTATAACTTTTAGTCAGTCGTATATATGTTTTTTTCTCCGTTGGTCTATCGGCGAGCTTACTGCACGGGGTTTTCCAAAAATGTATCCGTTTTAGTTTTTTTTTCGACTATTTAACTTTATTTAAAGGTCGTTGATTTTTACTATATTTAGAAATGTATTTTATAAATTATTAGGTTGTTAAGAACGTTACTGCGGGTTTTAGCCATTAAATTGACTAGTATATACCTCAACTCAAACAAAACTTTATTAATTGAAATAAAAACACAACCGACAAACTTTTACCAAGGAAAAACAATTTTTCTCTTAGAACCTTCGGTGTGAAGCACTAAATTCAAAGAGATTTACCACTAAACACCAAATCACTTTTTTTTAAGTCCTCGATGCGCGTTTCGCCAACCATGTTAGCATCATCAGAAAATGATTTAATGTAAATCTAAAACAAAACTATGTTCTATTTATATGATAACCCTAATTACTAACCTACTACCTAGGAAGCATACTACCTACCTAATCAAACGTGTAAAAAAAGGATAAAAGAAAAAAAGAAGGAACATAAATAATTGAAAAAGTTGACTGAACAAAATAGGTCTTTTATCCCGTTTCATGATTTTCTTACATTTTTCTCTTTGAATGTTTTCATATACATCCAAAGCTCCATTGTTATTTACACTTTTAACCAGTCTTAAATTGAATTAATGAATTAATTAAATTAAATCTTATGTTCCTAATGATTCAAATCATAGCTTCCAAAATTAAATGGCTAGTTTAAACTTTATGGTAAATAGATTAATCAATTTTCTTTTAAACATAGATAATTATAACAAAGAATTAAAATTAATTAGGGAGGTATCCCAAGTAAACGGTTAGAACATTGAAGTTTAATTAAATAAAAAACATAAGTTTAGAAAATTATTAAAATAATCTTCGACTTTTCAAAAGGAGCAGAACCGTTTGATTTCCAATTAACACGAGGGCTAGACAAAATTTTGAAAAAAGTGGACATAATGTTGTGTACAAACGATACAATAAATTAAGTGAAGTCCTGGGTAATCCAAAGGATGAAGTAGATCAACAAAAAAAGTCGAGGATTTACGAAATAAGTTTTCAAGATTGTTATCGAAGGCATATTGGCCAAACAAAAAGATGAATATTAATTAGATTTAAAAAACACATTGCCCACATAAGATATGCGAGAAAAAAAAATAGTATTGCCCAATATATAATCGAACATAACCACAATATAGATATTAGAAATTTAAGACTGGTAAAACGTGTAAATAAGAATAAAGCTTTGTATGCATTTGAAAACGTTCAAATAGAAAGATGTAAGAAAATCCGTTCCTATTCCGTTCAGTCAACTTTTTCAATTATTAATGTAAGGCTCTGTAAACTTCAGGGTTCATGATTTTTACACGCTTCATTAGGTAGGGTTATCATATAAATAGATCATAGTTTACTTTTAACGTGCGTCGAGAAGTTTCAAAAAGTGATTTGGTGTTTAGTGGTAAATCTCTTCGAGTTTAGTATGTTTATGGTGTCTATTTTGACATCAGGTGCAGTTAGAAAGAAAATTATTTTTTTTACCAGTGGTGTAATGGTTCAATCTGTTATATAAAAAAAGAAAAGATCTAGTGCTGTTAGAATCATTTTGTAAATGTATTTTCCATTAAATTTAAAAGGTATTTTAAAACACTTTCATCCCCATCAAATATTAATTCATTAAAAGACCGGCCATTTAATCGAGCAGAAGTCAAACAAAACACTATAAACGTTCTTGTCGTACAAATAGAACATCCATTCTGTAACCCCTCGATCTAAAAAAATTAATTACCCGTTTTACAATGGCAGCGACAAATAAAAAAAAATGTTATCAAGTTTTATTGGTAATTAAAGTAGATTTTGTAACTTGGAATTCGGTATTGTTTTTTTTTTACTGGCGATTGTAAATGGCGACGTTGACTTTATGATTTGGAAAAAAACGAATTAAAGTTTTTGTGTTTTTTTTTGTTTGGGAGTCGATTCGATTGTGGGAATCGAAATTTTTATGTTGTAGTTTATATTACATTGATGTGATGAGTCTTCATTTAATTGTGTGGCACACACACTAGTGATTTATTTAAGCTTAGAAACTTTCGTTTTTTATGGTGAATTATTTAACCCTTTCAGGCATATCGGCATCATTACTAAACCATCACATCAAACGTGTGTCTTTTGGTTCAAACTGGTTTTTAACAGTGGCCAGTGGAACTGCCAGCGACATCTGTTATCGGATAAGAATAACAACCTAGAATACTACCCTTTACCCAAGTGCTGAACTCAGCGAGTGTTTTTATTGTTATTATTGATTTTTTGCAAAATTAGTCGGTAAGTGTTAATAAATATGTTAGAAGCTAGTATGGAATTCTTGCCAAAGTCATGATAGTAGAAACGTTTTTTGTTATGGTTTTGGTGCTAAACCCGCATGACGTAACCTGTACCACTCTTGTTCTACCCTAAAACTAAAAATCATCAAATCTTCAGTTGTGGGATGAATATATATATATATATATATATATATATATATATATATATATATATATATATATATATATATATATATATATATATATATACAGGGTATTCCATTAAGAGGTTTCGAATGTTGGAAACGAATAAAAGAAACGTTTCATAACATACCTGAAAGTTATTTATGGCAGTGTGAAGCTGGACAGTGTACAATTATACGTGGAATACAACGTCTGTCAATGTCAATGTCAGGTTTCGAATGTTTTGTTTTGCTAGTCTTCTTATCTCAAACTTTGTTTATGTTATTCGGTTTCATTCTGGAATTCAGTACAATTTCAGCAATGGAGCGCTACATAGTAGAACAACGTGTTTACATTGTTAAAACGTATTTTCAAAATGGGTGTTCTGTGAGAGCCACATTTCGGCGAATTCGTGAATACTTTGATGTATGCAAACGTCCGTCAGAAGTAACCATTCGCAAAATAGTGCGTAGATTCGAAACTACCGGATCTGTGAAAGATATCGAAACAAAAGTCCGGAAACGTCCTGCTCGTTCGGTTGAAAATATTCAGGCGGTTCGTGAAAGTGTTACTGAAAATCCACAAATGTCTGTTAACAGGCGCGCGCAACATTTGGGTATCAGCAGAACTCCAACGTGGCGAATTTTGAAAAAAGACTTAAGTCTACATCCTTACAAAATTCAGCTAACACAGGAACTAAAGCGAGCCGACCATGGGCAACGCCGTGCATTTGCCAATTGGATCCTACAGATGAAGGCAAATGACAATAATTTTTGCGATAAAATCATTGTCAGTGACGAGGCTCATTTCCACTTAAACGGTTACGTAAATAAACAAAATTGTCGCATCTGGGGCAAGGAAAATCTTAGAGAAATCCACGAAATCCCGATGCATGCTCAACGTGTCACAGTTTGGTGCGGTTTTTGGGCTGAGGATATCATTGGACCGTATTTTTTTTGAAGATGAAGATGAACGAGCTGTTATAGTTAACGGAGAACGATACCGATCGATGATTGATGTTTTTTTATGGGATCAAATAATGGACATGGATTTAGAGAATATGTGGTTCCAACAACATCGTGCGACATGTCATACAGCACGTGAAACATTGACTTTATTGCCTCGGAATGGGGACGTAAATTGGCCACCAAGGTCATGTGACTTGACGCCGCTAGACTATTTTTTGTGGGGCTATGCGAAGAGCAAAGCTTACGAAAATAATTCGCAAATCGTTCAACAGTTGAAAGAAGAAATTAGGCGAATAATTCGTGACATAACTCCGCAGATGTGTTCAGCTGTAATCGAGAATTTCAACAAAAGAATTGTGAGCTGCCAGAGAAGTCGTGGCGGTCATTTGACAGATGTTGTATTCCACGTATAATTGTACACTATCCAGCTTCGCACTGCCATAAATAACTTTCAGGTATGTTATGAAACGTTTCTTTTATTCGTTACCAACATTCGAAACCTCTTAATGGAATACCCTTTATATATATATATATATATATATATATATATATATATATATATATATATATATATATATATATTCATCCCTATTTATCCCTATTCATATCCCTATCCCTATTTATCCCTATTTATCCCTATTCATATATATATATATATATATATATATATATATATATATATATATATATATATATATATATATATATATATATATATATATATATATATATTATATATATATATATATATATATATATATATATATATATATATATATTCATCATTAGGGAATTGAGGAATTTTATGATGATGTGGCCCAACTTTTAGATAAAGAGAGGTATAGGTATAAAATCCTGATGGGTGACTTTAATGCCAGAATCGGAAAAGCAAGAACTAGTGAAAATGCAACTGGCCCATATGGAAATGGTGAGCGGGACACTAGAGGTGACAGGCTGGTTGACTTTGCTGAAGGACAAGAAATCTATATTATCAATTCGTTTTATAAGAAAAAGATCAACAGAAAATGGACATGGAAAAGTCCATCTGGACTCACCAGTGAAATTGATTACATCATGTCAAACGATAAAGCAATATTTTACAATTGTACTGTCCTTAACTATTTTAATGTGGGAAGTGACCACCGAATGGTACGAGCAAAGATTAGGATAAACTGCCGAAAAGAATGCCAAAAAATGATAAGATCAAACGGTGGCAAAGTGGATTCTGGGAAGCTACTGGAGAGGGGCAGAGATTTTGAAAGTACTTTGTCGAACTGCTTTGATGTGTTACAAGACCCAGAGGAGATGGACATTACAGATCAATATAAAGAAATCGCCTACAATGTGCTTAAAACGGCGGCTTCAATAGCACCAGAAGATAAATGTTTCAAAGAATCAAAAATTTCCAATGAGACTATTAATTTAATGAAAAAACGCCGGAAAATGAAGAATGCAGACAGTCCTTTTGGTAGGGTCGAGTACGTTGAGCTTTGCAAAACTATAAGAAAACGTATTCGAGAGGAAACGCACTGATTCAACATGCAGCTAGTGCAAAAAACTCTGGAAGAAAACAGGGGAATTAACAAAGCTAAGCAGAAGCTGAGAAGGAAAAGGATACAAATGTTTTCCTTAATGCGTGAGGATGGTACAATATGCAGGAAACGAACGGAAATGTTAGAGGTTGTCCGAAGATTTTATTCAAAGATATATGAAGACCAGAATCAGATAAGAACAGCAATGCCTACTCAAGAACAAATGCCGGATATCCTGGTGAAGGAAGTGACAAAGGCTATAGACTCGATGAAAAATGGCAAGTCTCCAGGAGAGGATAGTATAACGGTGGAGATGTTAAAAGCTGGTGGTCGGACCCTACATAAAACACTGGCAAGATTATACACAAAATGCCTCAAACAACAAGAAGTACCCAGCTTATGGAAAAATGCAGAAGTGATTCTTTTACATAACAAAGGAGCACGGGAAGATTTAAAGAACTACCGCCCAATAAGCCTCCTATCAGTGGTGTACAAAGTTTTCACCGAGATAATATCCAAAAGAATATTAAGAAAACTTAATGACGCACAACCAAGGGAGCAAGCGGGATTCAGAAGTGGATGATATCCAGTGATCATATCCAGGTTCTACACCAGGTCAAAGAAAAACACAACGAATACACTATGCCACTGTACTTGGCATTTATCGATTATGAAAAAGCATTTGATTCAATCTCAAAGCGGGCCATAATGGATGCATTGCTTAATCAAGGTGTAGAGAAAGCCTATGTAAACCTACTAGGATCGATATATGATGAAGCTACAGCGACAGTCCACCTTGACGATCTTGAGGTGGGAATAAATGTGAGCGGGGCGTACGGCAGGGAGCAGCAATATCGCCTCTTCTTTGCTCAGCCTGCCTGGAAGAGGTGTTCCGTAAGCTGAATTGGAAACAAGATGGAATAAGGATTAATGATGCGTACTTAAATCATCTTAGATTCGCAGATGATATTGTTTTTCTTTCACAAGACCCAGCTGCAAAGACACTTACAAGAATTGCAAAGGGCTGGGGAAACATTTGGCTTGAAAATAAATCAGAAAAAGAGTCAGGTCATGTCCAATAAATATGCTGAGGACAAAAGCCTTTCTATTTTAGGAACGGATTTGGAAGTTGTGGATCACTATATATATATATATATATATATATATATATATATATATATATATATATATATATATATATATATATATATATATATATATATATATATATATATATATATATATATATATATATTTATATATATATATATATATATATATATATATATATATATATATATATATATATATATATATATATATATATATATATATTATTGATCTTTTAGTATCGAGTTATATTTTGTAGCAATAAGAGTAAAATGATGATTACGTAAGCGAGTAAAAGAAAAACTTAATATCAATAAAAAAGTAAAATGTTTGGTTTTGTTGGAAACATTTGGCTTGAAAATAAATCAGAAAAAGAGTCAGGTCATGTCCAATAAATATGCTGAGGACAAAAGCCTTTCTATTTTAGGAACGGATTTGGAAGTTGTGGATCACTATATATATATATATATATATATATATATATATATATATATATATATATATATATATATATATATATATATATATATATATATATATATATATATATATATATATATATATATATATATATATATATATATATATATATATATATTTATATATATATATATATATATATATATATATATATATATATATATATATATATATATATATATCTTGGGCAAAGGGTTTCAATGGAAGGGGATACTGTCTGGGAGGTGGGACGACGCGTTAAATGTGGCTGGCAGGCCCAATATAGTCTTTAAGAGCAAACTACCCTTTTGTCTGAAAAGAAAAGTCTTTGATCAGTGTGTCCTGCCCGCTATGGCATACGGAAGTGAGACCTCACATCACATTCAGTTCAAAAACTTTGAGTAGCACAAAGGGGAATGGAAAGATGTATGCTTGGCATTACTAGACGGGATAGAAAGACCTGCACATGGATCAGAGAACAAATGAAAGTGAATGACATCATTGGAAGAATAAAGCAATTGAAATGAAAGTGGGCAGGCCATATAGCGAGGCGATGGGACGAAAGATGGACCAGGGCGGTCCTGGACTGGATACCGCTTGATCGCAGACGTCCACGGAGAAGACCGAAAACACGATGGACTGATGATATTATTAAGTATATTGGACCCAAATGGCAAAGGAAAGCTCAGGACCGCGAGAGTTGGAAGCATGCTGAAGAGGCCTTCATCCTGCAGTGGTTTGATACGGGTTGATGATGATGATATATTTAACATCATGAGGCTAAATAAATTTAGCTCTCTGCTTTCTCAACCGAAACACCAATATAATGAATTGTGTGAAATTTGACCATTTAACAACACGTTACGTGAAAACTATCAAATATACTTTAATCCTTCAATGCTACAGGCAGTCGATGAAACAAACAATGGTTAAATTCAAAGGCTGTATATCCTTCAAGCAATATTTACCTCTAAGACCGACAAAATGAGAATATATAAAATTTGGTCCAACGCTTCCATTCCATCCAGCAACCAACCATTGTAAAAAAACTTATAGAGCCTCTTATTGGAAAAAAAACTATCACATCTATTTTGACAATTATTTTACCTTAGTAAAACTTCTTAAGTAGTTGCGGAAAGAAATATATATTCATGTGGAAGTTAGAGCTAATAGGAAAGGTTTAAAACAAAGATTTATCTAGAGGACAAAGTGGCTGGGCAGTGAATCGGTTTAATATTTCTTGCGAAAAATTAAAGGACAAACGCGATATCTTATCTTCATCTTCACGACATCTTCTCCCTGAGTTGAATTGTCATTTCTATTTTCATCTCTTCCTGAATATATTTCAGGAATATATTTCCTTCCTGATTATATTTCAGTCGTATGTTCTTGAATCACATCTAACCCATGAGTTTACGCCTCCTTTAGAAGGTTTTAGAGGAAGGTACTGTTTCCAGCAATTTTTTCCCTTGAACTTAGACATAGCCTCATCGATACTCTGAAATGTACATTAATTTCTTGCTTGTGAAAAAGTTTGATTCAAGCACGAAAGCAGTTCTTCCATGTAATATATTTATGGGGGCCTTCGGGCTTTTCGGGGGAATTAAAATATAGTTTGGAAGAATGAAACTGAAATCTATTCCTAGAAATTGTTTGTTTGATCGTTGTGTTGCTAAGTGAAGTGTTAGTAGACCAGAATTGTCGCTGTGCAGGCACTTTGTTATAGGACGTTACGAGAAAACAGTCAATGACAATCATTATTTCATACTGATCAGTTTTGAGCATAGATAATTTCTTTTTTGCTTGAAGTATCTTTAATATTTTGTTAGTTTTTTTCAGAAATCCATAAAAAATGGCTTTTGGGGAACAGTTTGGAACCTGTCGGGTTTTGCGAGAATTGTAAAGGGTTTTTCGGTTGGGTACGTATGTTGGTAAAAAATTATCTAGAGATTTCCATTGCTCCAAAATTATTGTAATGTAGGCAGATCGACCGTTTTGTCTTTCTCACTTTGTTCAGAAGATGAATATCCCGTGGACGATAAATTTTCATTTAGTACGACTTTCCTTTTTACTTTGCGTGTAGATGGTTCCGAAAATTCATCACTTGATCCCACTGATGATGATTTTGACATATTTTGAACCACTATCAATGATCGGTTCATCTTCCATATCGGAAATATTGTCTGCCAACTCTATGAGTTCCTGCTCAGACAATGATTTATTTCTGAAATGAAAAGTTTTTTAGTTGTAGTAAGCACGGGCGTAGGCAGGATTTGATTTTGGGGGGGGGGGGGGGGTTATGGTTAGTTTGAAGTAAATAAAACAACACAAATATACTACTCGACCAGAGATGGCGTTACTGTGCGCAACGTCCACTAGTTCGGATATATATTCAATTTAAATGTAATAATTTAACTCTCTTCACTCCTCGTATTTTTTCGGTATAATATTAGGTAATATTTGGCTACGCCCGTGGTAGTAGGGTAAAGCGAGGCTAGTTGCTTAATCTCATATAACTTTAAGAATATGCATCGGATTTAATTGATTCTTTCTCTGTTAGGTTCGTAATTTATTCTTCTCCAAAACGTCTAGCGGTGTAAAAATAATCCAAGTTCAAGTTTAAAAGTGATTGTCGGAAATTCGAGAGCGCTCCAAGTTCCACTGGCCCCATTAGCGGGTCAAGTAGAGAAATGGCTAAAATGGACTTCGTGACTGTATAGAATGATCTGAATACAAAATAATTGTAATCAACAAGCAAGTATTTATATATTATTATTATTACATGCTCATGTTGTTATTATATCTCTGAAATAATAAAATTAAAATCAAACAAAATTAAATCTTTCCAATCTTTGGATTATTATTACACTGTTTATATTTAAAATAATTATAACGCAAATAAATATTAAATTAAAGTAGTAACTAATTATGAGATCAAGAATATTGCTTGATGATAAATAATCCCAAATTATTAATGATCTTTGTCTCTATCATAATTAATACAAACATATCTCTTTAAAGTCATCATTGTAATATTTAACTGTTTGACTGCAGTATTTACACTAATTGTTTTCTCCTCTACAGCTTTTGCCGCATCACTCAATTGTTGACTAGTAGATAAACCTTTTGAGGTCGTTTTCTAAAATGTAATAATAATCATTAATACAATTATCAATGTAAGTAATTTTAATTAGTAAACTTTGTGTAGAATCATCACATGCACAAATTAATTGATGGTTATTAATTTATTAAAGAAACATTTAATTTTCTACAATGGATATTGCGCGCACCTGTTGAGGCAACAAAATAAAAATTAGGTTATAAAAAAATCATAAGAGTTAAAAATAAATAACCATCTATAATCGAAAAAAGAATAATGAAGTAATATTTAAATACTTACAAAGTCCTTAGTAAGTGTTTTTATACGTGTATAGTAGAAAAATTATGATAACACCAAAAAACAAGAAAGCGTTCTCTTATTTTATCGGAGCAGCGGACAGCAATTGACAGTGGCATTTACACTTTTGTTGCAGGTTGTTTAGTTTTCGAGATATTTGGATTGCACCACTTACCCCTATGACCAACTAGCGCAGTTCTACTCTAATATAAAAAATATACAAATATAAACCTAGATATTTTTTTCAAAAGTTAATGAAATAAACACCAAATTCATTAATATAAACGTATAGCACGTGGCTTACGTATAGTAAACAGATTCACTTATCCGCCATATTGAAAAAATACATAAATATTTTCGAGTGAGGATATTAGAAACAATACATATTACCAGTAAACTCGACAATGGTAATGGCCGGTAAACGAGTATCGATCATGATGATGATGATGACATATTACCAGTGGGGCATCGGCTTGACGTATTTCTCTCTAGGTTGCATTAAACACCTTCTGGGAGTGCAATGGTTAAATGCAGAAAAAAACCGTTTTCTAACTTACCATAATAAATAATTTGGACATTTTTATGTGTAAACTTTTCATTGATTAAGAAATATGATTCGGAAATAAAAGTACTTTCAAACTTTGATTTCTAATGGCGATAAAATTTTTATTTTACCCGAAATTAAATTGTGGAATTGATACAGGAGTTTTACATAGACAAAATCCTCGGCAAACGGACTGGGACAATTGGCACTTACGTCTGCCATAAAAACATCCCATTTGCAATAAAATCACAAAAGTTTCAATATTTCCTCGGTTCCAATATGGCTTTTCCGTACGGCGTTATGATGTCACGTAGTGGAATATTGGCATTTACTTTCAAATGCGCTAAAAGCTTTAAGATTCCTATGCTAATACAATTTCGAAAAACGGTTTTAATGGCTGCAGCGTTGCATCGTACATAATATTTTGCATTTGCATGCGAAAAATTGTGCTTGAGAAGAATTTTTTTTTAATCGATTTTTGATTACCAGGTGGGGGTTAATAATCCTTAATTCTTTGCAGGTTTGGTTCGTAGTCTCATCTCTTATGTCATTTTATTACTACGACAATACCTGTCAAAAGACATTGTATTTAAAGGATTACGAGTTAGCGTCATATTTTTTTCGTGTCGTGTTTTAAGCCAAATAAAGAGCATTTTCCGTACGTATTGCCTTCCTTGTTTAATCAAAAGAAAAACACGAGTGAAAGCTGTCGTATACTTGTCGAAACTTACGGTGATAATGTCCCAACGCAAGACGCTTGTGGGCGTTGGTTTAGACGATTCAAAAGTAATGATTTCGATTTGAAAGACAAATAACGCCCAGGCCAACCGAAAAAAATTGAAGATGCCGAATTGCAAACCTTATTGGTACAAGGCGATATGCACATTCAACAACAAATGGCAGCCCAGAAGGCAAGAAAACGGGTACCACATCAGCTGAACAACAGAAAAATGGAAAAGCGAAAAACGGTGTGCGAAGTTTTGCTTTCTTGACACGAAAGAAATACTTTTTGCATCGGATAGTGACTGGAGATGAAACATGGACGTGTTCGAGAATCCAAAATGTAGAAAATGATGGGTTGATCCAGCACAACCATCAACATCGACCGCAAGACCGAATTGCTTTAGTAAGAAGACAATGCTGTTCATTTGGTGGGATCAAAACGGTGTCGTTATGAGTTTATAAAACCAGATGAACCTATTAATACCATTCGCTACCATCTACAAATGGTCAATTTGAACCACGCATTTATCGAAAAGATACAAAATAAACCATAAGACATGGAAAAGTAATATTGCAGCACAACAATGCTCCATCACATATAGCGAAAGCGGTCAAAGGCAGCATTTGCGCACTTGGCTGAGAACTTTTGCCCCACCCCCTGTACTCACCAGACTTATCTCCTCCCGACTAATACTTATTTTCATCGATGTGTCACACACTCTTCATGAAACACTTTATGTCGAAAAATAGCTTAATGACTGGACCACTTCAAAAAAATGTACCGTTTTTCTGGGAGGCCATACACAAATTGCCAGATAGAAAAATGTGCAGTTAAAAAAACAAACTTTTGTTAAATGTTGTTCTATGATTCACGTCTTTTAAAATTCTTTGTATCAATATATTTTTTTACAATTTAAAACGGTGTCTTTATTTTATGGAATATAGGCGGGGGGAGGGGGGCTGACCGAGTTAATGTTTGATTTTTAAAGAGAGGCTTAGTGACATAAAGGTTGAAAATCATTGCTTTAGAGTTACAAGAACATTTATAAATACACTTACGTATACAGCGTGTCCAAGATAAGGACTAACCATCCCATTAAAATTTTGATTTCTGGAATGAAAGAAGGAAGAAATTTACCATTAAACACCAAATAACTTTTTGAAACTTCTCGACGCACGTTTTGCTAACCATGTTAGCATCATCAGAAGATTTTTAGATTAGTTGTAAATCTTTTCCAGTTTTATTTTTTTTTGTTGGATGGATCTCGGTAAACGGCATTTAGAAAGTGTATCACATGCTTTTTTTTACTAATACCATGGGCAACTGCGTCAACTTTTATGGTTCTCATTTGCGAAAAGCACTATTAGGAATGTTTTTAGAGGAAAACTAACAACGGATTCTTGACGAGCACCACCTTAAATTAAACCGTACCGATTTTTATGGTTCTAAATTGCTGAGTGTCTCAGATATTTGGGATATGTATATTATAATTTTTCCAATAATTACGTATACTTTCTGTTATTAAAACTAGGTATGGTATTGAAATTAAAAATTGTAAACTAATTAACAAAGGTTACTTTCGTTGATTGATTTGTGTTATACTAATTTCAAACGGCAATAATGATTTATTCTTTAGCAGAAAAAGGAAAAATTATACGATTAGTTAGTGATTGCACGCAAACTTTTTGTAAAGCAGCAAAAAAATTTGGTAGAAGGCATCCAGAACGGAATATCAATCATATTAGAGTTTCTTGCGTAAGGCAATATTTTGATCAAAACGGAACTGATAACAAACTTCTTAATCACGTTCTTAGTCTCGTTCTTCTCGTTCTCTTATTCACGTTCTCGTGAATTTCGAGCAACTCAATTAGTTCTTGATTATTTTAATGAGAATCCACACTCAAGCATTAGGAACGTTAGTAGAATTTTAAATATGTCGAAGAGCACTATCTGGTTATGCTTGAAGAAAAATAACAGGAGACCTTTTAAACCTAAATTTCTTCAAACATTTGAAGTTGGTGACACTGAAAGAAGAATGAAATACTGGTTATGGTTACAAGGCATGTAAATACAAGATCCTACATTTCCAAAAAATATTTTATACACAGATGAAGCTACATTTACGATAATGCTATCGACATCATAACAAAATATTAGATTATGGGCTCAAGATAACCCACATTGGGTGATATAATGTAAGAGACAATATTCTACTAAGGTGAACGTTTGATGCGGTATTTTAAATTAAATTATTATTGGACCATATTTTTTTAATGGAAATTTGAAAGCAGGTAGATTTTTCAGATTTTTGCAAAATGAGTTTGGTGATGAAATTGATGCGTTACCTCTTAATTTTCGGTAAAATTTACACTTTCAATTTGAGGGGGGCGCCCATTCATCATGCAATTAACTTAAGAAACGGATTAAATAATAATTTTAGATTTGGTGAAACTGTCCTGTAATTAGTTGGCCGCCGAGATCCCAGGACCTTACGCCTCTTGATTTTTTCTCTGTGGGACAATTAAAAATAAGGTTTATGTTTCGAGGTTCCAAACTCGAGACGATTTTTGTGATCGTATTAGGCAGGCTTGCCGTAGCATTACTAAATAACAATTGAGAAAAGTAGTGAACAATACCGGACGACGTATTGAAAAGTGTTTGATACAAAATGGTGAAATAATAGAAATGTCTAGTATTTAATTTTTATAATGTCAATTTAGATCGACCTGTAAATAAAAGAAGTTTTTTGTTGAAAAAATATTCTGTAATTATTAGAAAATTTATTATTTATTAATTATTATTGTAAAAATATCATAATATAACACTCAGTAATTTAGAACCTTAGTTTTTATCCTGTCCTTATCCTGGACACACTGTATATAATATAGTTACAAGAACATACAGGGTGTTAGGTAAACATGCGGCAAAAATGCAAGGGGTTATTCGTTCTCCTATTCTAAGAATATTTTGTCCTATGATGATTTTTGAAAAACCCATTTGTTTCGAAGATACAGGGCGAACAAAATTTGCGACAACCATATTCGATATTTGTTGAAATCATTAATGTAAATAAAAGTAGGGTGTACGTCAATGAGTTTATCAAGTACACAATTTTTTTTTTGTTCTCGATCACTTGGAACGGCTGTTTTATCTAGTAAGTGGATTTCATCGGTCGAATTTGTTTACATAGATTGAGTGACGTTTGGCTGTCTGACGTGTCTTAAATAGTGAGTGAAGTCCTCTATAATAATGTATATAAACGCCGAGATGACTGACATGCACTTCATGAATGGACTTGCTGATGGCAATGCATTACAAGCTAGGCGATTGTACAATCAACGATTTCCAGCCCGTAATGTCCTTGACCGAAAAATCTTCGAAAACATTCATCGACGTCTTTGTGAAACAGGCACATTAAAAATACCTGATGGGTCAGGAAGATCACTGACTGTAAGAACGGTACAATTGGAACAGAATGTGCTGGACATGATAGCGGAACAGCCTAGTTCTACGCGAAAAATTGCAAATACTTTGAATGTGAGTCACCGGACAGTTTGGAAGGACAATTTGTTGTATCCATACCACATTCAACGCGTTCAGGCACTACTACCTGTTGATTTTCCTCCAAGTATTACAATATGTCAATAGATATTGCAAACTTTACTTCGCATCCCTATATTCCTGACACAAATTCTTTTTACCGATGAATTCTTTCCACCATTTTCGCAAGAAACGCAATAAGGAATTTTCATAATAACCATGTGTGGGCAGATGAAAATCCGCATGAGGTATGCGAAGATCGTTTTCAACATCAGTTTTCATTGAATGTTTGGGTTGGAATTGTAGGTGACTATCTAATTGGACCGGTAGTTCTACCACAAAGACTTACTGGCGAGATGTATCGCAACTTTTTGGAAGCAACGCTGCCTGAGTTTCTGGAAGATGTACCATTGGCAACAAGGCATGAAATGTGGTTTATGCACCATGGTGTACCACCACTTTTGAGTTTGGTTGCTCGTGATTTTTTAACAACATACGGATATCGCTGGATTGGTCGAAATGGGCCACTCGCATGGTCTGCTCGATCCCTGGACGTAAACCCCCTGGATTATTTCTTCTGGGGATACCTGAAGTCATTAGTTTACGCTACTCCATTGAAGAATTAGGATAATTTGCTAAATCGGATAATTGCTGGGTGTAACTCAATTAGAAACGACCCTGGTGTGTTTGAAAGAGTTCGGCAGTCAATGACGAGAAGATTGAATGCTTGTTTCAAGGCTGAAGGAAGTCATTTCGAACATTTATTGCAGATTGAGCAACTTTACATGTACTTTTTGATAATAAAATTTTGTTAATGTCGTAAATTTTGTTCACCCTGTATCTTCGAAACAAAGAGGTTTTTCAAAAATCATGATACAACAAAATATTCTTGGAATAAGTCAAGGAATAACTCCTTTGGCATGTTTACCTAACACCCTGTATAATGCATGCCTTTTTAACATGTATGGATAATGTGTCCATAGAGCCAATTTAGAGAAAATTAAAATTATGGTCTCTCTAAAATCAGTAAATCCATTTACCCTCAAAATTTACACTGTTAGTTTGTTAAAATGCGACAGCGTTCGCTTCTTAATAGACGATATTGGCTCGTACTTCATTTGCCAGACCTAATAAAAGCCAGTCTTTAATTGAATTAGCGCAAGAAAGGCTTTCCAGCGACGAGTCCACGTTCCAGTTTTCGGGGGCGCGTCCTTATCATTCGACCCCCTCCACCGCCCCCCCTCGAAAGATTAACTGTCCCGGATGTCCGGATAATTGAAAGTGGACTTCTTGCCCCTTATCGTTGGGTCATCGGCGTAGGCTATCTTGATTTAAGAAAATTGGGAATTAGGAATTGGTCACATAAGACATTGTTTGATGTTATCAACAAGTGTGTAAGAGACCATCAGGAAGGGATAACCTCTTATTTAATTATGTCCCAGGGGATGTTCGACGAAAATAGAGACTTGGTTGATGCTTAGATATATGGATAGATAGAATTTATTCGTCAATCTTGCTTTTAGGTTTTTCTCAACATTGTTAGTCGAGGAATAGCAATATTTAGAATGTGCAGTCACGAGAAAAGCATTTTTGTGAAAATTTAGATACTTTTTTTGATCGAAAATCGTTTTATCTTTCAAGGGAGTTGAAAAATTAAATCGGTACAGTTTACTCAACAATTTTTCGACTATGATTTCTTTATATGACGTAAATTTATTTCCAACAAGTAATTTATTCATGTTACGAAATAGAATGTTGTGGAGAAGGGCCAGATCGGGAGAATGGAGAGAACGAATGGTATTACTTGGTGGCTTGTTTCCTGAGTTTATTACGCCTAACGTTCGTGAATGTCGTTGTTCGAATGTTCGTTGAAGAAAACATAATAAAAGTTTAATCTTTTAATATCTGATCTTTTTCAGTTATTCATTCATTAGTTGTATTATAAGATTTTAAATCATATTTTAATTTTGATTAAATAAAAACTTTTTTTCTACTCAAAGAATACTTGGAACTAGTAGATAACTATAAAAATTTGAAACATATATTGCTTCCTCCCAATCAATTCCCCGCCTCGCCAGGTTTTCAGCGATCGACTTAACCCAAGTTTTCCTCAGTCTTCATTTCTTCCTCCATCCATTCATACTCATGGCCCAGACTCTTTTCACCACCCGCATGCCTGGACGAGATGTGGTTTTTATCAGTTACTTAAAAGATCCCTCTAATGTCCAATCTTTCCATTATCTCGGTATGTCTCAGTCTATTCCACAGTGTCACCCCTTCAATTCTTATTCTCTCATCTCACTCTCTCTCGAATAATAGTAGTTTTGCTTTTTGTTGTTCAGACAACACCCATGATTCACTATCGTAAGTCACTATAGGCACTATCACCGAGCTATAAACTTTAACTTTGGTTTCGTTGATGATTTCCCCTCCACAGAAAATTCATTGTTTGTTTTATAAGATGTTGACTCACGTTTTAATAAGAACATTTAGAACCTTTCAAGTCTCATATTCCTCGCCAAAATTTGACCTGTGAAATACCTTATTTCATTGAGTCTCCTATTCTAGTAGGTAACAATGAAAATGTGAACATTATTGGGGCAGTTTTTCCCTCGGTGATGTGATGAAACTGATGAAACTACCCAATCATCTGTTATTATTGAGGCAATAGAAGAACCTTTAGTTATGGAGAGTTATGGAGAGAAATAAAAAAATAAAACAAGCGAAATTGGAAAAAAAACAATAAAAAATTAGCTCCCAAAATATCTGTAAAATCGAAAAAACCTCTAAATATAAGTAAAAATTTTATATATAGAATATTTTTTTTTATACTTTGTTTAACTATATTAAAAATAAATAAATACATTAATTACACTAGTTTATACGGTTTTTATACCCCAGCTGAAAGTTGTTAATTATTGTTCATTTAGGTAAGAGTTATCCAGAAAAAATAATAAAAAAATCTGTCACGTCTGCTTTTATAAATATTTATTTATTTAAAAATGCATTTTATAGTTTTTTGGATCGGTTTCTCTTATAATGGACCAACAATAATACTCTAACATGTTCTCAACCCAAAATCTTTGATGTCGTTCTTCGAAAATATTTAAATCTTGGTGAAAACGTTCTCCCTGTTACTTTTTTTATTTCCAAAAAATTCTTCGAGAATCATTTTGAATGACTTCGAAGCAGCTGTTTCATTAATAGATAATAGGCTTTCAAATTGTAGACCTTTTACAACTTTACGGATCTGTGGACCAACAAATGTCCCCTCTTTCAGTTTTGCTTCTGTAATACTCGGAAAGATTTTCTTTAAATACAGGAAAACATCACTATTTTTGTTTAGCGCCTTCATAAAGTTTTTCATAAGTCTCAATTTAATGTCTAAAGAGAGTAGAATAATGTCTTTTGGATCTATCAAACGACTCATGTTTAATGTTCATTTTGCCAGGAATATACCTTCAGTAATAAAGGCTGATAAGTGGATAGAAATAATGCAAGCTAAAGACAAAGAGAGAAAATGATAAAGATGGAGAAAAAAGACTTAAGAAAATTAAAAGGGAAGAAAGAATGGAAATAAATAAAAAAATAAAACAAGCGAACTTGGAAGAAAAAAACAAAAAAAAATTAGCTGCCAAAATATCTGTAAAGTCGAAATAAACCTCTAAGAATAAGTAAAAATTTCATATATAGAATAATTTTTTATACTTTGTTCAACTATATTAAAAATAAATAAATATATTAATTACACTAGTTTATACGGTTTTTATACCCTGGCTGAAAGTTGTTAATTATTGTTCATTTAGGTAAGAGTTATCCAGAAAAAATAATAAAAAAATCTGTCACGACTTAAAGAACTTTTTCGGCAGACTTTGTTTTTAAAAACTTTATTTCGAAAATGGTTTACAAAATAGGTTTTTTAAACTCAACAGCTTAACTAAGAATTAACAATATTAAATTTGGAGGTAATATTTATACTTAAAAATACGTTTAGGTTGCGTTTCTCACGGGACCATCTGGTGGCGTGATGACTCCCAAGGTGATGCTGACATCGTGGTTCTCATGCGAACGAAATATGTAACTCTACTCTTGAGGTGATGCTGACATCGAGGTTCTCATGTGAGCGGAGTACGTAACTCCTCCCTCCTTAAGATTCGAAAACAACGGTACGTTTTTCCGAATCCACTTTACTCTGGGGGTGGCTTTTCTTGGACCTTCTTCTGACAGCTTGCCAATAGGGATACAACTTTTCCCTTTGCATCATCACTACAAGTATGGTTAGGACAATGCAAATACCTAAAACAATATAATTTGTGGTTTGTCGATGATTAGTGTTATCGAGGTTTATCGGCTTCAATTGATTTGCCATATTCTTCAGATGGTATATTTCGTCAATATTGATTTTGGTAATGTTCGAGGTAATCGAAGTTTTCGTTCCATCTAACTTTGACCATTTTATTTCGGGTAGGATAATTGGTTTTCCTCTCTGAATCTTTAAGTCATTTAGAAATTTCTTTTCCTTAATTTGAACTTCGCAATCTTCTGGGATTTTAATTAGTGAAGATTTCGATATTTCGAAATATTGATCGGTGTTGCATTTGGCAATCATTGTTTCTGGTTTGGTGGGTAAGATTAAAACTAGTTCTCTGGTAATCTGCTCTGTCACTGGTTCCTCAATATTAATTTCGATTGTCGGACAATTTCCAGTTTGATGTCCTGCTATTAGACTGTTCACACATTGGTCATCGGGTAGGAATTCTTCCATGCAGAAATGTATTTTCTCGATAATTGGACATGAATTAGCAATAAATTGTCTTCTCATAGGGGTTTGTGCCAAATAAGGGTATTTTGGTATAAAGATGGTTCGATTTTGGATAATTGGGTAGATGTGATAGAAGGTAAGGGTTTCAGGCCTCAGTATCGGTACATGTATGGCAAATATTACTTTGCTTTCTAAAAATTCTACTTGAATTCCAAAAAATTGATAGTATGACAATAAATTTTTGAATGTTGGAATTTCCGAATTGTTATAGATATTCTTTAAATAGTTTAACATATTTTTTAATTCTAAACTTGACAGTATGCTGCTATGTAGAGCGTTTACTTTGGCAAACATAATAGCGTCTTCCAAATTATCAAGAAACATTATTAGATTTTGACAATCTAAATTTAATTGCGTTGTAATTCCTTGGAAACTTAGATAATCTTGTATGTTATTGATAGTTTGTTGAACTGGTGAGAGTAATGTATATAAACTTGATTGCAGTGACTCTTGATTTTTACTTAGAGTTGCCACAGTTTCGTTGTAATTATCGATTAGATTTTTTGATAATGAAATCTGTAATTTTAATTCGTCAACTATGGTTTTCTGATTGGACTCTAAAATTGCTATTGCTTCATCATATCGTTTACCGTCATCTGAATCTAGGGTTCCGAATAACCATTTATTAATCTTTCCAATTCCATCAATAAAACCTCGTTTATTTCTAATGTGAGGGTGTAAATTTTCGATTTTATTTGTTGCAATTTCTATTAAGTATTCGGTTCTGAGGAGTAGGTTTTGCGCTAGTGCATGATAAGAGATATTATTCGATGCATTTACTGGTAATAAACTTTCCTTGAGTTTAAGAAAATAAGCCTTAATATTACTTAGTTTATCGATTAAATGTCTTAAATCTACGTAATGAATAAATGTATGTCTATTATAAATAAGTCTGGAATTTCCCAGTTGGATAGGTAATATGGGGTTCTCCAGCGTGGTGATTTGAATGTCAGACCCGTTTGTCAGGTGGATCTGCAGGACCAGGTATAACAGGATCGTCGCTGTTTCCTGCTTCATCCTGAAAAGATTTTCCTCCATTAGGTTTAGGTTTTCTGAGGGTACTTTTATGATATGAAGTTTTGTCTGTTATTATTTTGGTATCAGTTTCATCAATTATTGGTACCTTTTTAAATTTTGGTTTGTCTTTGCTTCTATATTTCGTTTTCACGTAGGCGATCTTTTGATCTTGAAAGTCAGGAGGTTCTTGTCTAGTTTCGTTTATTTTCAATATTACATTTTGTTTGGTTTCTTCATTTATTCTCTTTACTTTCTCATATAGCTTGTTCGATGTTTCTTTATGTGATTGTACATAGCTAGATATGATAGCGTTGTCGTTTAGATCAAAAGGGTTTATAGTATTTACGTGTCCTGTTGTTATTTCGAAGGGCGTAAGTTTGGTCACGCTTTGTATTGAATTATTATAACCCATTACAGCTCTTCTCATCAACTGCTGTATTGTCATGTCTTTGTTTTCTTCTCGTAAACAACGAAAACTTTCAATTATGGTCGAATGAAAACGTTCAACGGGTGAGTTCGAATTACTGTTTTTCGCGGTTGTATAGTGTAGTTCAATTCTATACAATTTACAGAAATCTTCGAGGTCTTTATTTTTGAATTCTGTTCCTTGATCTGCGGTTATTTTTAATGGAAGACCGTGATGTGTTACGAATGTATACAAATTTTCTACTACTTCGGTACCTGTAATACTACGGAGTGGGTAGGCTTGTCCATATCTTGAGAATGAATCTAAAATTGTTACAAAGGCGTCGTAATTTATTCTAAAAGTATCCACGTGTATGTGCTCGAAAGGTCTTGATGCTGTAGGTGTTAAATTAAATTTAATTACGGGTGGATTTCGATCATATTTGTTTCTTTGGCATATCTCGCAATTATTAATGAAATTTTCAATATCATCTGACATCTTTGGCCAATAAAATCTTGTACTGAATGCTGCTTTCATTTCATTCATACCTCTGTGGCATGTTTTGGTGGTGTGGTGTAGAGTAAGTTTTTCCTGTTGCTCATCTCTTGTTCGTATATCTTCTAGGAACGTTGAGCATTGTAATATCTTGTAAGATGAGTTTTTAAAAAGGTTTTGCAAAGTGATTGCAAACTGACGTGCGCATTCTTGGTTATTAAAGTATATAGCGTATAATTGTTTCGGTTTTACATATTCTTTAAGGAATGTGACTATACTGAATGTTGGATCTCTACTTGAAATAGTTAAGTAAAATCTGCTGTTTTCGAACACTCGTTCTTGTCTTAGTTGAAATTTGGTTATATCTCCACTTGTGACAATTATTTGATTTTTATACATGTTTATGGCTCTTTCAGTTATTGGCATTCCGCAAATGGGATCTTCAGCTGAAGAGTGTACTGTTTCAACTCCTTCTTTATTATTCTCATGAATAGTTGGTGGTTTAATTTGAATGTCCGAAATAATATTTATTTTCGGTGGAATAACTTCATCAATTGTAACTTGATCTACGTTTGGTAATTCGCTAGGTGTTAATAGAAATTCTTTTATTATATCATCAGCGTCGCCTGCATTATTACAAACTGATTCGGTTTCTGCTGCATTGACTTCTGCTACATTCCTGGATAGAGCATCAGCTGCTTGGTTGTTTTTCCCTTTTTTATATCTAATTTCGTATTCAAATTCTGCTAATTTTAGTCGCCATCGTACTAAACGAGAATTTGGTTCTTTTAGCGACATTAACCATTGTAAAGGTTTGTGATCGGTGTATATCACAAATTTTGCGCCATATAAATAGGGTCTGTAATATTTACAACTCCACACAATAGCCAATAATTCTTTTTCTGTTGTTGAATAATTGATTTCGGCGGGGTTTAGAGTTCTGGATGCATAGCAAATTGGGTGACCATCTTGAGATAAAATTCCCGAAATTGCATAATTCGATGCATCCGTAGTCAGTTCGAAGGTTTTAGAGAAATCCGGATATGCTAAGACTGGTTCTGAAATTAATAGATTCTTACAGGTGTTAAAACATTCTACGAATTCTTGTGTGTGTTCGACTTTATTTCCTTTCTTTAAACATAGAGTCATCGGTTTAGTGATTTTGGCAAAATTCTTAATAAACCTACGGTAATAGCCTAACAAGCCTAAAAATGCTTTGATTTCCTTTTGCGTTCTTGGAATGGGATATTTTTGTATAGCAACTATTTTCTTTTTATTAGGTCGGACTCCTTCAGGTGTCACAATATGACCTAGAAATTCAACTTCCTTTCGTAGAAATTCGCACTTGTCAATTTGTATTTTTAAATTAGCTTCTCGCAATTTCTTAAAGATGAGTTTAAGGTTCTGAATATGTTCCGTTAAGCCTGTGCTCACTACTATTATGTCGTCCATAAATACCATACAAATCTTGTTCTGTAGCTCTTTTAAGACTTCGTCCATTATTCTTTGGAACGTAGATGGAGCATTTTTCAGACCGAATGGCATCCTTAAAAATTCATAATGTCCATTTTCAACTGTGAACGCCGTTTTTTCTATGGAGTCTTTTTCTACCTCAATCTGGTGAAAACCAGACGCTAGGTCCAATGTTGAAAAGTACTGGGCTCGTCCTAATTTGTCCAATATATCGGTTATATTTGGAATAGGGTAGCGGTCCGAAATTGTCTTTTCATTGATTTTTCTATAATCAACTACTACTCTCCATTTTTGTCTTTCCGAAGCGTCCATCTTCTTAGGGACGATCCATATCGGTGATGACCATGGACTGGATGATGGTCGTATTATTCCCTTTTCTAACATTTCGCTGATTTGTTTGCACACTTCATTCTTGTGAATGTATGGGTATCTGTATGTCTTTGTGTACACTGGTATATTATCTGTGGTTTTTATTTCGTGTTTAATTTTCGATGTAAATGTTAATTTGTCTCCTGGTTGGTAAAATATATCTTCAAATTCTCTGCACAATGCCGTAATTGCTTTTCCTTCTTCTTTGTTCATATGTTCGGTGCGTATTAGATGATTTAACTGTGCCTTTTTGCTTGGTATTTGTTGAGAACATTTATGATTTACTTGTTCGAAAGTCATACATTCGAATTCTTGCGGTTTAAATAATTGACAAGGAAATGGTTCAGTGAGAGTCAATGTTATATAGTTATTTGTTGGGTTATGAATTTCGATTATAGCATAACCATCGTGAGCATAAGAGAGAATGGATGGAAAGTTCAATTCATCTATTTTTTCGCTGTTGGTGATGATTTCTCCTTCTCGTATATTAACTGGAATTTTCTTTAAAGTTTTTTCTTTGGGATTTATGGTAATAGAAAAATTTGTTTCGGAAGGTCTTCGGTATTTAAAAGGAATTTCGATTTGTTGTCCAATTAGTTTTTTATTTAAAAGATCTATATTCAATCCCATATTAATTAAATCTGTTAGACCGATTACTCCATCAAAATAGTCGTGAAAATCAAAAAGAATAAAATCTATCTCATAATCTAGTTTAAATTCTGAAAATGCTGGAATTTTTGCCTGAAATTGTGTGTTTTCACTACCTATTGCTGTTTTGATGATGTTATTCGCTCGATAGATACAGTTTGGATAACATTTTTCTGCGACAGTTGGTCTTAAAATTGATCTTGAGCTCCCGGTATCTATTAAGAGTTTAATTTTAGGATAGCCAATTTCGATATATGGTAAAGCGTTATTAGAGGAAATGTTTATTTCCGTCAAGGTTGGCCTTCGTTCTGGGCTTGTTCCGTAAAATTTCCAATTTCTTTAAGGTTTTCATTCTCTGAAAATTCTTCGTTTTTTTGTTGTTCATCTTCACCATAGTTATTCACATGATAATCAAGGTGAGTTTCTTCATTCGGTTCGTAGTACGAGTAATCTTGATAATCTTCAACCGGATATCCTTCACACTCGTTGTTGTGAAGTTCTTCGAAAGTAAAATTCGGTTTTTGATTGGGGTATGTGTTTTGGAAATGGTTGAATTGATTACGGATTGGCTGTCTGCTAAATCCGTTACTGTTTCGTACACTAATCGACATGGGTGTTGGTTTACTCATTTGACTAGGTGGAATATTCTTGGGCTTAAACACATTTTTTGGAGGTCCAAAAACTTCCCGGTTTGTAAAGAATTTTTGAGGTGCGAATTGTCTGGGCTGCACATTTATTGGTTGTGATGGCCATTGAAATGGTTTTGCCATTGTCGAATATTGTTGTTGATTAAAATTTGGGTTTCGGTTAAAAGCATTCTGATTAAATTGATTTTGATTGAAAGGGTTTTGATTAGAATAATTTTGATTGTTTGAGAATTTTGGATAATTTGAAAAATTTGTTGGTTTCGGTGCAAATTGATTATTACTGTATTTTTCAGTTGCGTTTAGGTTCCCATATAATTTTTCGAAATTTTCAAATTCAACGACATAAGCCATTGCATCTTCCAATGTGTCGAGTTTTTTCAAATGCATGTTATTTTTCAGGGTTCCCGTACAACCTGCTATGAATGTATTTAACGCCGTTTTCTCATAGTAAGTAATGTGGCAAATTTTCTGTTGTTCACTCAAATTTAAATCGTTACTAATTCTCTGAGCAACATTACTTCGAAGAAGTTGAAGTCTGGTTCCGAAACTTATTAAGTGTTCACCTTTGAATGGTCTGGCTCGTGTTAATTCTTGGACTAAATTGTCCGTATTGCGTCTATCAGAAAAACATTGTTGTAACGCGGCTTTCAGAGCGTCCCAATTTGTCAGCTCTGTTCTATTCCCAACCATTACTTCTGCTTTCTCGATTAATTTTTCCTGAATACAATCGAAAATGTGGGCATCTAATTCCTCACTTTGTAATTGCCTATATATATTTACGAGTTTATCGCATTTGGTAACAAATTTATTTAAAACGTTACTGTCACCATTAAAAGGTTTAATATTTTCTAATCTAGATTTGAATAAATCCCAGTCAATGGGGGTTTGTTTACTTTGTTTCTGCATTTTAGAATCGTTATCGTTAAATGCTAATGCTAATGATGCTACTAAATCGTCAATTTCTGTCATATATTTTTGTTCCTCTTTCTTAACCTAATTTCTAACCCTAATGTGTTCAATACACTGGTTTTTTGTGTGAAATACACTTCCCTAACTATTCCAACTGAGTACCTTAATCAGAGGGTCAGGAGGGTAAAAGGAATTGGCACTAACCTTTGTTGATCTGCTTCTTCCTTCCCGAATTCTCGGCTGTGCTGCTGTCTGCTTCTGGTTCTGTTGATCGCACTGCTGGATTGGCTCCAACTGTTGTGTCTCTTGGTGTCGTCCTCAATTGGCTCGTTCGTGAAACACTTGTGCAATCCTACCGACTGCGCCACTTAAAGAACTTTTTCGGCAGACTTTGTTTTTAAAAACTTTATTTCGAAAATGGTTTACAAAATAGGTTTTTTAAACTCAACAGCTTAACTAAGAATTAACAATATTAAATTTGGAGGTAATATTTATACTTAAAAATACGTTTAGGTTGCGTTTCTCACGGGACCATCTGGTGGCGTGATGACTCCCAAGGTGATGCTGACATCGTGGTTCTCATGCGAACGAAATATGTAACTCTACTCTTGAGGTGATGCTGACATCGAGGTTCTCATGTGAGCGGAGTACGTAACTCACGTCTGCTTTTAGAAATATTTATTTATTTAAAAATGGAAAAAAATAGTATGAATAATAAAATAACATTAAAAGTGGCTAATTTTTGCCTCGATTTTATAGTTTTTTGGATCGGTTTCTCTTATAATGGACCAACAATAATACCCTAATATGTTCTCAACACAAAATCTTTGATGTCGTTCTTCGAAAATATTTAAATCTTGTTGAAAACGTTCCCCCTGTTCGTCACTCGTACTTTTTGAGTTTTCGGGGATAAAACTCAAATGCTAATGAAGGAAATTAATCTTCAATGACACGTTCACTCCCATCTGTTGAACATTTTTCAATAAATCAGCAACAATATCTTTATAATTACTTTTTTTGTTTCCAAAAAATTCTTGGAGAATCATTTTGAATGACTTCGAAGCAGCTGTTTTATTAATAGATAATAGGCTTTCAAATTGTGGACCTTTTACAACTTTACGGATTTGTGGACCAACAAATGTCCGCTCTTTCAGTTTTGCTTCTGTAATACTCGGAAAGATTTTCTTTAAATACAAGAAAGCATCACTATTTTTGTTTAGCGCCTTCATAAAGTTTTTCATAAGTCTCAATTTAATGTGTAAAGAGAGTAGAATAATGTCTTTTGGATCTATCAAACGACTCATGTTTAATGTTCATTTTGCCCGGAATATACTCGTTCCTAATAGGTCATTCTTTTTCTACATAATGATGCTCTCTGGTCCTGCTGTTCCACAGACAAAGAAAACAAGAGTATTTTGTGTAACCACCCTGCAATCCCAATAACAAACCGATGATTTTGAGATCACTGCACATTTTCGATTGCTGTTCTTTATACTTTATTAAATTCATTAAAGTACACATCGTTTCATAGCTCTCTTAAACTTCACTGCGTGTCCTACTAATATAGATGGTTTCTTACTCCCATGGTGTAATAAAACAGCTTTCAGACTATATTTTGAAGAGTCTACGAATAAGCGTCACTCTGTATTATTATAATATTGATTCATTGCTTCAAAAAGTCCCTGGGTTTCCGTACAATAACAATATTCCGCTTCTCTTTTGAAAAATTCTGATTAAATTTTGCTCCTGTTTCTGCACAACGTAACGTTTAAAGTGTCTGGTGTTAATAAATAGCACTGTTGCAGGAGAGAACCAAGAAGCTTTGCTTTAGATCATGATAGTTGTAAATCTCTTATAAGATCATTTAATTCGGTTTAGTTAATTAAATCTGCAGTGTTTCCGTAAAGAGAGAAATCGTCAGAATCATCTATTTACCTTCAACATCACTTTCATTGTCATCTTCTAATATATTGTGACTCGAATTACCGGGACAAATTTGATATGGAAGATTCTTCGAATGTAAAATTGATTTAATAACAGACGGAATTTTGGCAAATACAATTCTCGCCTTATTTTTTGTATTATATCCCACTGTAACACGAAAGTAACAGCCATTTTCATGATTACTAGGTTCTCTTCAAAACATTTGTGAACCAAATGGAAGGTATACGTTATCTCCTGATGACCTCTAAAGTAAAACGATTCTGCAGCTTTCACAAAACACATGAGACACCCATTTTTTATCTTGGTTCGCAAAAGAAAATCTAAAATAATGAAGATATACACTTTTTAACGATGGGTCTTTTTTTTTTGAAAATATCAACTGCCCACAAACGTAGTCAAAAACGATCAGAACTTTGTTTACACATTCTATTCGATACTTTAATTCAACTTGAAACAAGATATTTGTTGTTTGAATCGAATAAATAATTATTATTAGTATTATTAGGTATATATAGAGTAATACCTTATCGTGGAATGTTAAATACTGATAAAATTCTTGAGCATTCCTCGCAATCCAAACAGGACTATAAATACAGAGGACCACGAGACATAATCAGAATTCAACTATTAGCTGTCACGCGAAAGTCATATGCTAGTGTTTGTGTCCAGTGTACCAGTGCCTCCCAGAGCAAGTCTCCGTTACCCATTACAAAGACAAGTGCGTTAAGATTCAAGGCGTCCACTATTGTCAGTTGGCCATAACGATTGAAGACGTTTGAAGACTCAGGAAGACCACACGAAGACTTTGACAGTTGGCCATAACGATTGCAGACGTTTGAAGACTCAGGAAGACCACACAAAGACTTTGACAGTTGGCCATAACGATTGAAGACGTTTGAAGACTCAGGAAGACCACACAAAGACTTTGACAGTTGGCCATAACGATTGAAGACGTTTGAAGACTTAGGAAGACCACACGAAGACTTTGACAGTTGGCCATAACGATTGAAGACGTTTGAAGACTTAGGAAGACCACACGAAGACTTTGACAGTTGGCCATAACGATTGAAGACGTTTGAAGACTCAGGAAGACCACACGAAGACTTTGACAGTTGGCCATAACGATTGAAGACGTTTGAAGACTCAAGAAGACCATACGAAGACTTTGACAGTTGGCCATAACGATTGAAGACGTTTGAAGACTCAGGAAGACCGCACGAAGACTTTGACAGTTGGCCATAACGATTGAAGACGTTTGAAGACTTAGAAAGACCACACGAAGACTTTGACAGTTGGCCATAACGATTGAAGACGTTTGAAGACTCAGGAAGACCACATGAAGACTTTGACAGTTGGCCATAACGATTGAAGACGTTTGAAGACTCAGGAAGACCACACGAAGACTTTGACAGTTGGCCATAACGATTGAAGACGTTTGAAGACTCAGGAAGACCACACGAAGACTTTGACAGTTGGCCATAACGATTGAAGACGTTTGAAGACTCAGGAAGACCACACGAAGACTTTGACAGTTGGCCATAACGATTGAAGACGTTTGAAGACTCAGGAAGACCACACGAAGACTTTGACAGTTGGCCATAACGATTGAAGACGTTTGAAGACTCAGGAAGACCATACGAAGACTTTGACAGTTGGCCATAACGATTGAAGACGTTTGAAGACTCAGGAAGACCACACGAAGACTTTGACAGTTGGCCATAACGATTGAAGACGTTTGAAGACTTAGGAAGACCACACGAAGACTTTGACAGTTGGCCATAACGATTGAAGACGTTTGAAGACTCAGGAAGACCACACGAAGACTTTGACAGTTGGCCATAACGATTGAAGACGTTTGAAGACTTAGGAAGACCACACGAAGACTTTGACAGTTGGCCATAACGATTGAAGACGTTTGAAGACTCAGGAAGACCACACGAAGACTTTGACAGTTGGCCATAACGATTGAAGACGTTTGAAGACTTAGGAAGACCACACGAAGACTTTGACAGTTGGCCATAACGATTGAAGACGTTTGAAGACTCAGGAAGACCACACGAAGACTTTGACAGTTGGCCATAACGATTGAAGACGTTTGAAGACTTAGGAAGACCACACGAAGACTTTGACAGTTGGCCATAACGATTGAAGACGTTTGAAGACTCAGGAAGACCACACGAAGACTTTGACAGTTGGCCATAACGATTGAAGACGTTTGAAGACTCAGGAAGACCATACGAAGACTTTGACAGTTGGCCATAACGATTGAAGACGTTTGAAGACTCAGGAAGACCACACGAAGACTTTGACAGTTGGCCATAACGATTGAAGACGTTTGAAGACTTAGGAAGACAACACGAAGACTTTGACAGTTGGCCATAACGATTGAAGACGTTTGAAGACTCAGGAAGACCACACGAAGACTTTGACAGTTGGCCATAACGATTGAAGACGTTTGAAGACTCAGGAAGACCATACGAAGACTTTGACAGTTGGCCATAACGATTGAAGACGTTTGAAGGCTCAGGAAGACCACACGAAGACTTTGGCAGTTGGCCATAACGATTGAAGACGTTTGAAGACTTAGGAAGACCACACGAAGACTTTGACAGTTGGCCATAACGATTGAAGACGTTTGAAGACTCAGGAAGACCACACAAAGACTTTGACAGTTGGCCATAACGATTGAAGACGTTTGAAGACTTAGGAAGACCACACGAAGACTTTGACAGTTGGCCATAACGATTGAAGACGTTTGAAGACTCAGGAAGACCACACGAAGACTTTGACAGTTGGCCATAACGATTGAAGACGTTTGAAGACTCAGGAAGACCATACGAAGACTTTGACACTTGGCCATAACGATTGAAGACGTTTGAAGACTCAGGAAGACCACACGAAGACTTTGAAAGTTGGCCATAACGATTGAAGACGTTTGAAGACTCAGAAAGACCACACGAAGACTTTGACAGTTGGCCATAACGATTGAAGACGTTTGAAGACTCAGGAAGACCACATGAAGACTTTGACAGTTGGCCATAACGATTGAAGACGTTTGAAGGCTCAGGAAGACCACACGAAGACTTAACATAATTCCCCTTTCGTTGTTTTGTTAGAAGCTACTTTTATTTTGTAAAAGTTATTTTTTCATCAAGTAGAATTTATTGTACATTTATAAATAAATTAGTTTTTAAAAACGGAACAACGAATTGTAAAATTTTAATATGTGATAGAATATTTCTACTAACACTTTTAGGTTTAAGGAGGATAGGTATTTATATATATTTCGTTCGGATTACATAAAAAAAAAAAATTGTTAGCTAGTGATATTAATTAATTATAATACTCCCTTTCAGCCAAAAATTAGGTCGATATGACCAAAAGTGATACAATCAATAGTCAAAAATATTACCTCTATGTCCACTAATGATGAAAGAGGTATTATAAAACAATTTTTTTTTATGATAAAAGAAGTTTCAACATTTTTTGCTTTTAATAATTCGATTACTAATATACCTAAGATTTAATTAATTTATTTCTTTTATTAAATATTTTCTTCAACTTTAAGTCTTAATCAAATACACCGAATCGGTTAAAGTGGTCACAAACGGTACTTCTACCCTATATTGTTTCAATAGATGGAGCTAGTGGTGGCTAGTGGCGTATGTGAGCTGGAATAAACGCTACGACGGTGAAAGTAAAAAAAAATATCAATATTGATTTATTCTTCCGACAGTAAGATTATTTCTATTCTTTGTTCTTTGTTTCTTTGTTTTATTAGTTGTTTCCCAAACGGCAGTAAATAATCGGATATTAGGTTTGAGTTAATTCACAGGCCATAAAATAGTTCGAGAGTTATATAAAGGTCTAAAACTAATAATCCCCCCGGTTGAATCAAAGCTGGCCGGCAACAAATAAATATTTACAAACCCAATATGCTCTTGACATTTCTATCTTTGATTTACTACCTGAATTTTGGGGCTAACCACTTATTTATTGCCAGCGTCCGTATAACCCTTTGATATTGCGATTTTACATTCCAGACCGCATTATCCCCACAACTTTCATTATAAATATAAACTTATTTATAACGCAAAAAATATTATTTCGTACTAAACTGAATATCCGTTATTTTTTACTAGAAAACCTTTTTTTTCAGCTTTGAAGATGGTTTCATATTGTAGATCCACAACATAGTTCTCGTTCTCTTTTTAACTATATTTTACGGTCATTCACAAATAAACTAATAGGGGGTGATTTTTTTAGTGCATCCGAACGTTTAAATAAAACAACAACCAAGTTATATCCGTTGAAACAATTTATTCTATGTGAAATAACATTCAATGGCATTAATGTTTGAAAACAATTTCGGACAAATGCATCCGTGGGCATTTCTTACAAAGCGTATTCTGTCAATCCAATTTCCGACCACTTTTTCAAGTAACTGGGCTCTTATATCCACAATTGTCCGAGTTACGTTGGCTTTCAGCGCGTCGATAGTTGCTGGTTTATCGACATATACCAAAAATATAACATAACTCCAAAGAAATGAATCTAAAGGTGTGAAATCACATGATCTTGTTGGACAACTAACAGTGAACTATGACATGTGGAGATGTCCTGTTGGAATCACATCTCCTCCAGATCAAAACCAGTCAAATTCGGAATTAAATAAGCATTGATTATCATTCAGTAACGATTCCCATTATCGAATTGATACATTTAGCTCTTCATCTACATTGCCAGCAACAGCGGTGACATTTTCTTCTAAACTCACAATGTTTTGTCTTGTTTTTGTATTAATACCGAGCAGAATAAAATGCGTTCAGAATTTATTGATAGTTCGGCGAATATATCTCTCAGTTAGACGAGTGCGCAAAAAGTTCACGAAGTTGCTCTATAAGTTTGCTGCATAAACCACTGATTTTGATAATAAATTTCGACAATTTGCAAGCGTTGCCCTGATGCTAAATGTTTCATGATGATTTGCCAGGCATTTAATGTGGCATGATGATTTGTCAGCGACCCCTATCGGGGACACACTAAAAAAATCTTCTTCTTCTCCTTCTTAGTCTTCTTTCTCCTCTGCCCTACTAGGTATAGAGGTTTGGGCTATCTATTGGTGGAATCTTCTCCATTACCCTCTGTCTCTGGCCGTCATTGCTCTCTCTCAATCAATTCCACGCCTCGTCAGGTTTTCAGCGATTGACTTGTTCTAAGTTTTCCTTGGTCTTTCTTATTTTCCTCCCTCCGTACACACCCATGACCCACACTGTCTTCACCACCCGCACGTCTGGCATCCGCATGAGGTGCCCGAACCATCGCAATTGGTTTTTCTCAATTACTTCTAATATCCCTCTAATTCGCAACACTCTCATCTCAAATACTTGTAGTTTTGCTTTTTTCTCTTCAGACAACACCCATGATTCACTATCGTAAGTCACTATAGGCACTACCACCGAGCTACAAACTTTAATTTTAGTTTCCTTAGAGATTTTCCTTTTATAGAGAATGGGTTTGTACATTGCATAATAAGCTCTAGTCGCACTATCTATTCTGTTTGTTAGTTCGCATTCTTCATTTCCGTTCTGCTCCAAGGTGACCCCTAGATATTCAAATTTGTCAACTTGCTTCACATTAACGTTGTTTAGCCTTATATGAAGATCCTCCAAGCATTCATAAACTACCATCACTTATCTACATTTATTCTTAGCCCATTTCTTGTGAATATTTTGTTCCACGCATCCAAAGACTTTACAGTTGAGTTTCTGTTTTCTCCAGTAACACCAGATCATACGCAAATATTAGTTCTTTTATTTCAACCGTTGCAAGTTTATGCACACCTACTCTATCTCCTCGAATATTTAGATCAACTTCCTTAGTCAATTTATCAACAAGGATGATAAACACTAGCGGGCTCAAAATATCACCCTTTCTAACGACCTTGTTTGTTACAAATTCGCTTGAGCTCATGTTATTTGTTCATGACAAAATTTCTACAGTTTGGGTACTGAGATTGGACTGCCTCTAGCAAGTGTTCGTTCAGTTTTTTATTACGTAGGGCCAACCATATTCTTATCCTGGGATGACTGGCTTTAATTATGAAGAAGCCTTATTAAGATTAATAAAAAAAACTTAACTTCCTTCCAAGGCCTTTATTAGAAGTTTCCGCAAAGTAAAAAATAAGACCCTGTGTGCTCGTGCCTATTCTAAATCCATTCGGGCTATCAGCAACTTTATTTTTCACCTCTTCTCTTAATCTTTGCTCTAGTATGCATTCATATATTTTACTTGCTGCATTCACTCTATCACTCGTTGCACTGCCTCTATTAAGTCTAGGTTCACTTTTTTATTATATATGACCCACCATGTTCTTATCCTGGGAACACTGGCTTTAATTATGAAGAAGCCTTATGAAGATCCGCAAAACACAAATATAACTTTTCTTCTTTCCGAGGTAACTATTTCTTCGTTTCAAGGTTTTAATAATAAGTTACCACAAAGTAAAAATAAGACTCTGTGTGCTCGTGCCTATTCTAAATCCATTCGGACTATCAGCAACTTTATTTTTCACCTCTTTTCTTAATCTTTGCTCTAGTATGCATTCATATATTTTACTTGCTGCATTCACTCTATCACTCGTTGCACTGCCTCTATTAAGTCTAGGTTCACTTTTTTATTATGTTTGACCCACCATGTTCTTATCCTGGGAACACTGGCTTTAATTATGAAGAAGCCTTATGAAGATCCACAAAACACAAATATAACTTTTCTTCTTTCCGAGGTAACTATTTCTTCGTTTCAAGGTTTTAATAATAAGTTACCACAAAGTAAAAATAAGACTCTGTGTGCTCGTGCCTATTCTAAATCCATTCGGACTATCAGCAACTTTATTTTTCACCTCTTCTCTTAATCTTTGCTCTAGTATGCATTCATATATTTTACTTGCTGCATTCACTCTATCACTCGTTGCACTGCCTCTATTAAGTCTAGGTTCACTTTTTTATTATATATGACCCACCATGTTCTTATCCTGGGAACACTGGCATTAATTATGAAGAAGCCTTATGAAGATCCACAAAACACAAATATAACTTTTCTTCTTTCCGAGGTAACTATTTCTTCGTTTCAAGGTTTTAATAATAAGTTACCACAAAGTAAAAATAAGACCCTGTGTGCTCGTGCCTATTCTAAATCCATTCGGACTATCAGCAACTTTATTTTTCACCTCTTCTCTTAATCTTTGCTCTAGTATGCATTCATATATTTTACTTGCTGCATTCACTCTATCACTCGTTGCACTGCCTCTATTAAGTCTAGGTTCACTTTTTTATTATGTATGACCCACCATGTTCTTATCCGGGGAACACTGGCTTTAATTATGAAGAAGCCTTATGAAGATCCACAAAACACAAATATAACTTTTCTTCTTTCCGAGGTAACTATTTCTTCGTTTCAAGGTTTTAATAATAAGTTACCACAAAGTAAAAATAAGACCCTGTGTGCTCGTGCCTATTCTAAATCCATTCGGACTATCAGCAACTTTATTTTTCACCTCTTCTCTTAATCTTTGCTCTAGTATGCATTCATATATTTTACTTGCTGCATTCACTCTATCACTCGTTGCACTGCCTCTATTAAGTCTAGGTTCACTTTTCTATTATGTATGACCCACCATGTTCTTATCCTGGGAACACTGGCTTTAATTATGATGAAGCCTTATGAAGATCCACAAAACACAAATATAACTTTTCTTCTTTCCGAGGTAACTATTTCTTCGTTTCAAGGTTTTAATAATAAGTTACCACAAAGTAAAAATAAGACTCTGTGTGCTCGTGCCTGTTCTAAATTTGTGCTGACTATCATCAATTTTATTTTTCAGCTCTTCTCTTAATCTTTATTCATCTCACTCAATAGAGAAATCCATAATTATAATACATTGAGCACTCTCCTTTTTAAAAAATTGGCAAAATGACTTCTTCTTCTTAGTCCCTCGGTATATCTTTGTTCTTCCATGCAGCGTTTAGTAATTTAAGGAGAAGATCTATTCCCCTTTTTTCCCATATTCTTGAGCAATTGCACTCCAACTCCATCATTCTCCGCAAGCTTCCTATTTTTACACATATGAATTGCACTATTAGCTTCGTTACATTGGATAATGTAACCTTTGAATTCTTGTTGATTTTCCATTAGTCTCTTCTCATCAATTACCGTGATGTCCTCATCCCCTCATATTTCTTTAAAGTATTCCAGCCAAACTTGCATTATTTCGTCGTCCTTAGATACCAACTCTCCTTTATTTCTGATGTTACCTTTTTTCTTTGTTCCCCTTTCACACTTTTTAAAATATTATAGAATCATTGCTGATTGGTCTTGAAATCCGTTTCCATTCTGACTCTAAAATCTTCTCATTCTTTTCTCTTGATCTCTTCAACACTCTTCTTGACAACATTTCTTTGATCTTTATGTTGCTCATTAGTTGTTATACTTTTATTAGCAAGGCACTTTTTCCAGAGTTCTTTTTTTCTTTTTAATTTTGCTTCTAATTTCTTCCGACCACCTCGAGGTATGTTTCCTGTTACTTGCTATATTTTTCCTTCCACAAACTTCTTCGGCAGCTTTCACAAAAATTTGCTTAAATGTGACCCACAATTTATCAATATCTTCCGAATGCCATTCTTTATAACGTTCGACTCTTAGTCGTGCACTTTCCTCAAATTTCCTTTTGTAATTATCCAATTTTAGTTTCTAAAAATCACCCTTTATAAACATGTTTCTTCGAAGCAATATCCTTCTCTTTCTATACACCTTCGACACATTTCAGGCAACTGTTGGAACCCAGATAGAACAAAATTGGCTGTGAAACTATCATTCAGTTGCAGGGATAGGTGGAGATGAAAACTCGAACGGGCTAAGCCTAGATAATACGCCGGACTGTGGAGCAGAGCTCGGGGAAATTTCTTGTTTCTTGTTTTTCGAGTCCTGAACATGAAAAAAAAAATTCTAAAAGCAAAAATAAAGGCCTATTAGAGAAGTGCCACAAAAAACTTTATTTCAGAATTTTATCTGCTACCATAGAAGTATCTTTTACCCAAAACACCAGTCAATAGTGGGTATTTGCTTATGTATGAACCAGTAAGTTCAGTAAACCTCCGAAACGTTAACCTTATATCAAACAGTTTCCCTCCTGAATTTCACTTTGTATAATATTTGCTGATCTTAGGTCCTCTTTAACTGCAGCAGCCCATTTAATAATTTCTACTTTAACTCTACTCCTATTTTCATAAAATTCAATTATTTGTCTAGTTAGCGGACTCGGATTCGTCCGTTTTATGTGTCCGTAAACTTAAGTCTTCTTTTTCTCATATCGCTATGTATATCTGTGCATTGTTTGATTTCTTGGTTTTCTCGAAGTCAGTAAGTTGTGCTATTTATTTGTTTAAGGCCTAAGATTTTTTTATGATTTTTCTTTCTTTCTTTCCATTCTCCTCGATGTCTTTTTTCTATTCAAAATGAGCGTTTCTGCGCCATATAGACATTCCGGTTTAATAACTGTGTTATAATGTCTCAGTTTTGTGTTTTTATATATATGCATTTTTTGTTGTAAATATTTCGTGTAAGTCTTAATACAGTTTCCATTTTTGGACATCTACCCTTATTGGCTGCTTTTCCAACCCGTTTTCTATAATTATTTCACCTAATTATTTGAACTGAGAGACTCCTCTAATTCTGGAAATTGTTTGTGGAAATGATGTTCTTAGTCTGTTGTATTGAGTTTTTTCAAAGAAAATTTGGAATTCTACATTTTCTGTTTCTTTTAGCATTTCAATCTGTTTTTGTGCCGTTATATAATATATCTTGAGCCAAAATTCAGAGCAGACAATCTAATTTGAAGTTGGTTCTCCCCAATTTAATGGGCTATTAAATATTCAAGACCGTTTTTTTTTCGCGCTTCTCCTGTGTTACTTTTTCTAGAACTAGAACGAGACACTTACACTTCCTACAAAAAGCGGCATAGCAAACATTCTAAAAGAAGAACGCAAAATTATGAGGAAAATTCTCGGCCCAAAACTGACAGAGGAAGGATACAGACTACATTCTCGAAAGACTACAGAGAGAATGTCCATCGTAGCGGTGGACGTAAGAAAAAGTAGCCTAAGGTTGAAATTCTATGGACATATCAGTAGACTCCCACCGACAAGACTCACCAACAGAATTCTTACATACATACAAGGAGTCAAGTCAACAGTACCATGAATCACACAAGTCAGAACTGATCTGGGAAAGGCACAAATGGGTTTGACAGAGATTGAGGATTGAAGATCGTACAGAAACAAAATACATATGTGGAACGTTACATCAGAGAGCGAGGTTTCGAGGAGATCGGGAACAAAGTGAACGGAGGAGAGAAGGAGAATATACGGAGAAAGGATGAGAGAGGGCTGGAGGATCAGAAAGAACACTCGAAAATGAGTCAGAATGCTTTGCGTGATCCAACCGGATCACTACGTATCTATACAGATCACTACGGATCACTACGGATCTATACGTACCTAATAATATATATATATATATATATATATATATATATATATATATTAATAATAATAATATATATATATATATATATATATATATATATATATATATATATATATATATATATATATATATATATATATATATATATATATATATATACTAAATCCACTTAGCCTCTGACTTGTATCAAGCGGTTGAGTGGTCAGCGTCTGTTCACCAGTGGTGCGGCTGATGTTTAAATTCTGGAACTAACCCCTCCAGTCTTAACCTCTGAACCGTCATGGTTCACACCTTTAATTCAAAGTACAAGATGAAGCGTTCTAATAATTACAAAATTACCCCAGGAGGTAGACAATCCTCTGCCAGCTTTGCTGGTACAACCGGACTTTCGGATTCTGGGGCGTCTGGGCTTAAACGCAAAATCTTTCAGAGGGAGTCGGAGACCTCTGGCCAACGTCTGAAACCGAAAACAAAAACTTTCTTTGGAACGGTAAATATCAATTCTCTCCTGCGTCCAGGAAAACTACACCAATTGGGGCGAACATTAAATCAGCAAAAAATCCAAATTTTAGCTTTGCAAGAAACTAGATTGACAGATGATAACACCTTGGAATTCGGCAACTACAGACTTTTTAAAAGTAAAACGGACAAAAAAATACTCAAAAATATACCACATCTCGGTGTTGCTTTCGCTGTCTCAAGAAACATCCTTGGTTCTATAACAAATGTCCAGCCAGTAAATAATCGACTTATGACACTATCCCTTAAGTGTGCTAATAAAAACTATACATTAATCAATGCCCACCTTCCAGTTAACGAAGAAAATAAATCTAATCCTGAAAAAGTAAATAAGTCCTGGGAAATTCTAGAAAAGACTATCTCTAAAATTCCCCCTAACCATGTAATAATCCTATTGGGTGATTTCAACGCCTAGCTAGGGAAAGAAAAAAAGTACAGGAAAACAGTCGGCAGTTTTCCCGCTCATAAATGGATTAACCATAATGGTAGAAGATTGGTTGAACTATGTTCGCAGTTTAATCTAAAAATAATGTCAACCCATTTTAAGAAAAAAATATCAAAACAAAAGACCTGGAGGTGCCCAAACACGTACATGGGTGAATTTCAAATTGACCATGTTGCCATGTCGTACCCTAATTATAAAGAGATTTCGAATGTTCAAGTCAGGAAAGGAGCAAATATAGATACGGATCACTACTTGACTAGAATCAAACTTAGCTTAAAACCTCGAACTTATTCAAAAGCAGCTGCTAATACCAAAGTTTAACCCAACGAAAATAAAACCAGCCCTAACAGAAGAACTTGATAAACAACCAGCACAGAACTGGCAAGAATTGAAACAAAAAATTATTAAAACAGCCTTAAAGTTGGTCCGTTTACAAAAACGTATAAAAAAACCGTGGTGGGATGAAGTTTGCCAGCAAGCAGTATTAAGCCGAAGTAAAGCATTCAAAGATTGGAACAGTCAAAAAACAGCAATAAACTATAACATATTTTTGAAAGTAAGAAAAGAAACATCGAAGCTAATTAGACAAACTAAAAGAAAATATGAAAACAATCAACATGAAACATGAAAATATGAAAACAATCATAACGAAATAGAAAAAGATCCAAAAAAATAAGACTCGAAACATTTACAAAACATTTAAAACTAAATTAACAGGCTATCAACCGCAGAGTCTTTGCTTCCAAAAGGAAAACGGACAATTAGCTCTAAATAACCAAGACAATTGCAAAGAACTTGCGAAATATTTTGAACAAATACTAAACTGTCCTGAGCCCTTAAACAAATTAGCAACACTAAAACCTAAACAAACAAACCCAGTTTCATTACCACCGAATGAAGATGAAATAATTAGGCAAATCAAGCGGCTTAAAAATGACAAGGCTTCTGGTGAAGATGGAATCACTGCGGAACTTTTGAAATCCGCTGGTCCAGGTACAATCAGGGAAATAACCAAAATTCTACAAGAAGTTTGGCGAACCGAACGGATTCCGGAAGATTGGAAAGATGCTCTAATCCATCCACTACAGAAGAAAGGAGATAGAACGGATGTAAACAACTATAGAGGAATATCTCTTCTCCCAGTTTGTTACAAGATTCTATCTCAATGTCTACTAGACAGAGCACAGGGACAGTTAGAACCTAACATTGGTGAATATCAAGCAGGTTTTCGACCGGGCAGATCCTGCCCTGAACAGATCCTGAATCTGAAGTTGATTCTAAGACATCAAAAACTGTACAATAAAAATCTCGTCTGTACATTTGTGGATTTCAAAAAAGCATATGATTCTATTGACCGCGAATCTTTATTCCGAATCTTGAAAGAACAAGGACTAGATCTGAAAACGCTGGCAATTATTAAAGCAACGTTAACTAACACAAGGTCAAAAGTTAAATTCATGGGTGAGATCTCAGAGCCCTTCGAAATTAAAACTGGAGTGAGACAAGGGGATGGACCCTCGCCACTCTTATTTAACTGTGTTCTAGAAAAAGTAATACAGGAGTGGCGTGAAAAAAAGTCCGCCCTCAATATTGACCAGCCCATTAAACTGGGGAGAACCAACATCAAAACTGATTGTCTGGCATTTGCTGATGATCTAGCAATTTTAGCTCAAGATGCATTAACGGCACAGAAACAGATTGAAATCCTAAAAGAAACAGCAGAAAATGTAGGACTCCTACATTTCCTACTCCTAGGAAAAATTTCCTTTGAAAAGACACAATACATGACCTGCAACAGACTAAGAACGCCATTTCTAAAAACAAAATATGGTAACATCAGACGAGTCTCTCAATTCAAATACTTGGGTGAAATAATCATGGAAAATGGGTTGGAAAAAGCTGCCAATAAGGGTAGATGTCAAAAAATGGAAACGGCATTGAGACTTACACAAAATATTTACAACAAAAAATGCCTATCTAAAAACACAAAACTGAGACATTACAACACAGTTATTAAGCAAGAATGTCTATATGTTGCGGAAACGCTCATTTTGAATAGAAAGAGGGACATCGAGGACATTGAAAAGAAGGAAAGAAAAATCATAAGAAAAATCCTAGGGCCCAAACAAATAAATAGCACAACATATCGACTTCGAGAAAACCAAGAAATCAAACAATGCACAGATATACATAGCGATATGAGAAAAAGAAGACTTAAGTTTAGGGATACATAAAACGGACGAATCCGAGTCCGCTAACTAGACAAATAATTGAATTTTATGAAAATAGGAGTAGAGTTAAAGTAGAAATTGCTGGGTTGCTGCAGTTAAAGGGGACCTAAGATCAGCAAATATTATACAAAGTGAAATTCAGGAGAGAAACTTTTTGATATAAGGTTAATGTTTCGGAGGTTTACTGAACTTACTGGTTCATACATAAGGAAATACCCACTATTGACTGGTGTTTTGGGTAAAAGATACTTCTATGGTAGCAGATAAAATTCTGAAATAGAGTTTTTTGTGGCACTTCTCTAATACGCCTTTATTTTTGCTTTTAGATTTTTTTTTCATACTTCTTACCTATACTACATACCGACTTCGAGAAAACCAAGAAATCAAACAATACACAGATATATATAGCGATATGAGAAAAAGAAGACTTAAGTTTTACAAACACATAAAACAGATGAATCCGAGTAGGTTAACTAGACAAATAGTCGAATTTTATGAAAATAGGAGTAAAGCTAAAGTAGAAATAATTATATGGATTGCTGCAATTAAAGAGGACCTAAGATCAGCAAACATTATACAAAGTGAAATTCAGGATAGAGGCTGTTTCAGACACAAGGTTAACGTTTGGAAGGTTGGCCAGAGAGAAAAATTTAGGAAGACTGGAACAACTTGGTCTGACGAAAGGAAAAAAGCTCATAGCGAAAGAATGAAATTAGTTTGGGCACAAAGGAAGGCTAACAGCAACAAACGCCTCTAATTGTACTTCGCGTGGTCCACCAGGGCCCATACGTGAATAATAATATATATATATATATATATATATATATATATATATATATATATATATATATATATATATATATATATATATTTATATACCGTGTGTCCCAGCCAAATGGAATAAATTCGTTAATAAATAAATGGGACTGTGTGAAAAAACGCTCGAACACGTCAATTGGTATTTTTAGATGCGCATTTTTTTCAACAAAATTTTTTTTATACAGGGTGTGTCATGTAACAGTGGCCAATACCAACTTTCTTATTTTAAATACAACACCCTGTATATTATATAATTTTTGGATTTTTCATGAAATTCTAGACATATTTTATGTAAAATATACTAGACTTATCTTCAATTGTTTCGGAAATATTAAGTGTTTTCAGATTTATTGCAAAAATTAACTGATTTTTTTTTTTTTGAAAATTATTTTATTACAGATATTTGCTACAACACACAATAGAAATATGGTATTGGACTCTGTTACGTGACACACCCTGTATAAAAGGTTTTCGTTGAAAAAAATGCGCAACTACACTTTTTTTAACACTGTAAACAAAATTGTGGAAATTTCAAGACTATTTAGTTTTTGTATAAATTTTTTATTTAAAACATTTAATGTAACAAATGCTCGAATTGTGAACCCTGGACGTCCTGGCAACACCCCAACCTCAAGTAAAACTGATTCCTGACATTATTTAATGTTTGTGGCGTAATTGACCTAATGCTGTCGGTAATGCGTCCTCTTAAATCATTCAGATCTTGTGGCTTGGTTTTGTATACGACGCTTTTGAGATATCCCCATAAAAAAATCCAACGGAGTGGGGTCCGGGGACCTTGGTGGCCATTTTAGTGGCCCTCGCCTAGCAATCCATCGATTTGGAAACACATTATCGAGGTACTGCCGCACATTAACTTGATAATGGGGGGGTGCTCCATCTTGTTGGAACCAAATTGTGTCGGCTAGCAATTGAGGATTTCTTCTATTAGGGTACACATTTATAAGATTTGGAATGAGCTGATTTTGGAGAAAGTCTAAGTAATTTACCCCATTTAAATTTTGATCGAAAAATATTGGACCAATTATTTGATCTCCTATAATACCTGCCCAGACATTAATCTTTTCAGGTCTTTGTGTGTGAATTTCCCGCATCCAGTGAGAATTTCCTCTCGATCAATAACGACAGTTCTGGCGATTGACATGCTCATAAAGAGTAAAAAAAGAGTAGAAATAAAGAGTAGAAATAGATCATCAGAAAATAAAACGTTTTCCACTCTCAGAAGGTTGTTGTCTATTCTGTGCATCATTTGTTCGCAAAACTCCATTCTCCTGTCGAAGTCGTCTTCACTAAGCTCTTGAGTAGGCTGTAGCTTATACGGATGCATTTTATTCTCTTTCAGTATTCTGACAACCGAAGAGCGACCAACATTATTTTTCAAGGCAACTTGTCGAGTTGTGGTATGCGGATTGTCTTGGAATGCAAGCATTACATCCAATTTTTTGTTATCGGTCATCGACACTGCTTTCTTCATAATTTGTCTCACGTGTCCCAGTTCTCTAAATTGTTTTTCAACTTTACTTACTGTACCTTGGGATATGGGTGGTAAGTCAGGATATTTTTCCTTAAAGAGACGAATAACTTCGGCTTGAATTTATGTCCTATCTCCATAACCTATCATCGTTAAGATAGTTATTTTATGACTCTCTGATAAATACTCCATGTTTAAATCCAATGAATCACACACGTTAAAGAAAACTAATTTAAAAGGCACGTTAATTTTTTTGACGTTTCATACAACAAATACTTACCTTTGAAAACCTGATTTTTTATCTTTGCCTATTTGCTGATAATGTTCGAAGAATTACTTAATATTTCCGAAACAGTTAAAGATAATTCTAGGATATTTTACATGAAATATGTCTAGAATTTCCTGAAGAATCCAAAAATTAAATAATATACAGGGTGTTATATTTAAAATAAAAAAGTTGGTATGTACACCCTGCATAAAAAAATTTTATTGGAAAAAATGCGCATCTAAAAATACCAATCGACGTGTTCGAGCGTTTTTTCGAACACGCTTTCAATTATTTATTAACGAATTTATTCCATTTGACTGGAACACATGGTATATATATATATATATATATATATATATATATATATATATATATATATATATATATATATATATATATATATATGTAATGGTAGATTTTCTTGGACTGCGTCCAAATTCTCGGTCTATATATATATATATATATATATATATATATATATATATATATATATATATATATATATATATATATATATATATATATATATATATATATATATATATATATATATACAGAAATAATTAAATAAACTGTTACAATTAAAAAGAATCTAAAAAGGATCAGCAAATATTAGGAAATATTAAGAAAAAAAAAATCATCATTTTGACTCGCTACTAGTATCGCTTGTACTTCTTAATAGGAAAAAGAAATAGCGTGGAAAAATTGTAATCCTATGCCACCAGCTTTGGAAAATATATTTTCAATAAGGTTTTTTTAACCGACCTTATAATATGTAAAGGATGAATAATAAATGTATAAAAAAATAATCGCTACATTGCTAGTCATAAATCGAGTATTTAAATTGAAGCATTGTAATTTTTTCCCTTCAAAGGCCCTTCAATAAAAACGAATCCAGTATAAAATTGGGAATACCAAAGATCGGCCAATATTCTTATTTCCTTTTGTAACCATACAGGAACCCCCCTTCGGTTATTTAAAAATTATTGACAAATTTTACGACACTGCCTTCATTCTCACGTTTTTTCAATGCGTATAAAAGCCATAGGAAAATCTTTTATAGGGAAATATCGGAATTTCGAATATACGAGATGCCCGTATAGCTTTTTTAATATACATCGTAAAAATCGACAAATGACTGTATATATAAAAAACCTTTGGCTTTCCTTATACTCCGTGAAAAATATAAACTTTTTCCATCGCTATATCGTCGGCTATAACTTTGGAAATTCTGGAAGAATCCGATCGCGATGTACTACAGGGTGTTGGAGGCTAACTTGCCTTACATTTTGAATTGTATCATTCGCCTATGCAATATTGCAAGTATGAAAATTTATTTTCGTAAATTTAACAAACGATTCTTTAAAATATTTTTAATAACATGTTTCCTTAAAACTTTTATCCAAAATTCAATCCTTTCCGCCGAAAATATTATTTTATTTCTCTAACAAAAGATTGGTTTCTATTTTTTACAAAAAAAAAACTCACACGTTAATGTCGTTTAATACAAAAGTTGAAATTACTAGCACAAATTTTTTTACATCATACTACGTTTTAAACGATTTGCGTCACATTACGAAACTTGTAATTAATTGTTTTATTAAATTAAATGTTCCAAATCTCCACTATTTGAGTTTATGCAAATCTTGCACAATTCTAATTTATTTTTCCGAATACATTGAAAAAGTCCTGGTATATTTCTAATCCGATTGCTGCCTCATTATATATAAGAAGCATATCACGATTTTATAAATTAGTGTACGAAATTAGTGAATACAACATTGCCACTTTAGTTTTTTGTCTGATTCTTAATTAAAAAGTATATTGTTTAAACAAATCATAATTCATAATTGTTAACAAATAAAATCATAATTGTTAACATGGTTCTTCGATTGGCGATTTAACAATTTTGCAGTATTTTTCGCAGAAATCTTTAGGTTTTTAACAAATGTTGTATTGAATTTTTTCTTTTAAGATTATGTGAACAATTGTTGGATAATTCACTTACACCATGTATATATATATATATATATATATATATATATATATATATATATATATATATATCATCATCATCATCATCAGCCCGTATCGATCCACTGCAGGATGAAGGCCTCTTCAGCATGCTTCCAACCTTCACGGTCCTGGGCTTTCCTCTGCCACTCGGGTCCAATATACTTAACGATGTCATCAGTCCATCGTGCTTTCGGTCTTCTTCGCGGACGTTTGCGATCAAGCGGTATCCACTCCAGGATTGCCTTGGTCCATCTGTCATCCCATCGCCTCGCTATATGGCCTGCCCATCTCCATTTCAACTGTTTTACTCTTCCAATGATGTCACAGACTTTTGTTTGTTCCCTGATCCATGCGCAGGACTTTCTGTCTCGTCTTGTAATGCCAAGCATACATCTTTCCATTCCCCTCTGTGCCACCCGAAGTTTTTGAATTGATTGCGATGTGAGTGTCCAGGTTTCACTTCCGTATGTCATAACGGGTAGAACGCACTGATCGAATACTTTTCTTTTCAGGCAAAGTGGGAGTCTGCTCTTAAACACTATGTTGAGCCTACCAAATGCCTGCCAGCCACATTTAACACGCCGTTCCACCTCGCGGGCGGTATTCCCCTCCATGGAAATCCTCTGCCCAAGATATATAAAGCTGTCCACAATCTCTAAATCCCCTCCTAGAACTGAAATTATCCTGAGCGAAGTTATTGAACATAACCTGACTCTTTTTCAGGTTTATTTTCAAGCCAAATGGTTTGCCTTTCCCTTTGCACTTTTTGCACCCTTTGCAGTTCTTGTATGCGTCTTTGCAGCTCCTCTGGGTCTTGTGAAATGAGAATAATATCATCTGCAAATCTAAGATGGTTTAAGTTTGCACCATTGATCTTTACCCCATCCTGTTCCCAATCCAGTTAACGGAATACTTCTTCAAGGCCAGCCGAGAAAAGAATAGGCGATATTGCGTCACCCTGCCGTACACCTCGTTCTATATTAATTCCCACTTCAAGATCATCAAGGTGAATTGTGGCTGTAGCTCCATCATATATCGATTCTAATAGGTTTACATAGGCTCTCTCTACACCTTGGCTAAGCAGTGCATCCATTATCGCATGCTTTGAGATGGAATCAAATGCTTTTTCGTAGTCGATAAAAGCCAAGCACAGTGGCATGGTGTATTCGTTGTGCCTTTCTATGACCTGCTGTACAACCTGGATGTGATCCATTGTACTGAATCCACTTCTGAATCCTGCTTGTTCTCTTGGTTGTGCGTCATTCAGTTTTTTTAATATTCTTTTAGAAATTATCTTAGTGAAAACTTTGTACATCACTGATAGGAGGCTTATTGGACGGTAGTTCTTTAAATCTTCCTGTGCTCCTTTTTTATGTAAAAGGATCACTTCTGCATTTTTCCATAAGTCAGGTACTTTTTGTTCTTTGAGGCATTTTGAGTATAATTTTGCCAGTGTTTTATGTAACGTCCGACCACCAGCTTTTAGCATTTCGACAGTTACACTATCCTTTCCTGGAGCCTTGCCGTTCTTCATCAATTCTATAGCATTTGTTACTTCCTCCACTAGGATATCTGGTATTATATATTGTTCTTCCGTGGGTATTGCTGTCCCTGACTGGCTCTGATCTTCATATAACTGGGAATAAAACCTTCTGACAATCTCTAACATTTCGGTACGCGCCCTGCACACTGTGCCATCCTCACGCTTTAAAGCATATATTTGCGTTCTTTTGTTTCTCAGCTTCTGTTTAGCTTTGTTAATTCCTTTGTTTTCTTCCAGGGTTTTTTGCACTAGCTGCATATTGAATCGGCGCGTGTCCTCTCTGATACGGTTTCTTATAGTTTTGCAGAGCTCAGTGTACTCGACCCTGCCAAAAGGACTACCTGCATTTCTCATTGCTCGCCGTTTCTTCATTAAATCAATGGTCTCACTGGAGATTTTTGTTTGTTTGAGACATTTTTCCTCTGGTGCTATTGAAGCAGCCGTTTGAAGTACATTGTTGGCGATTTCTTCATATTGAACTGATATTTCCACCTCCTCTGGATCTTGTAACGCAGCAAACCGGTTTGACAAAACAATCTCAAAATCGCTTCCTCTCTCCAGCAGTTTTCCAGAATCCACCTTGCCCTTCTTTGATCTTACCATTTTTTTGCGCTCTTCTCGACAGTCAATCCGAACCCTTGCTCGTACAATTCGGTGGTCACTTCCAACATTAAAATTGTTAAGGACAGTACAATTGGTAAATATTGTTTTATCGTTGGTCATGATGTAGTCAATTTCGCTTGTGAGCCCAGATGGACTTTTCCATGTCCATTTTCTGCTGATATTTTTCTTATAGAATGAATTCATAATATATAGTTCTTGTCCTTCAGCAAAATCAACTAATCTGTCACCTCTATTGTCTCGCTCACCAGTTCCATATGGGCCAGTTGCATTTTCGTCTGTTCTTGTTGTTCCAATTCTGGCATTAAAATCACCCATCAGGATTTTGTACCTACATTTCTCCTTGTATAAAAGCTGGGCCACATCATCATAAAATTCCTCAATTTCCTCATCTTTATGGCTTATAGTTGGTGCATAAGCTTGGACGATTTGAAGCCTAAACTTTTTATTCAGCTGAATGACGCATTGGGCTAATCGGTCGGATGTACTTTCAAATTTTGCCACACTGTCCTTCAGCTTTCGATTGATGAGGAATCCTATTCCGCCACATGGGCCATTTTCCGTACCTCGAGTGTAGAGTACGTGTCCAGTTGGTTCCAGTTTGATTAACTCTTCACCATTCCTTCGTGTTTCACAGAGCCCAATAATATCCCAATGTATGTTGTCAAGTTCGATTAACAGTTCTTGCAATCGGGCCTCTGTTTTCATAGTCCGTATATTTAACGTTGCAATGTCAAAAGTCCAATGGCAGCCTGATCTAACCCGGTGATTCTTAGCACCCTCTGCCTTGGGGCAGGTCTTCCCGCTGCCGTAGGTAGTTGCCCCTTGGCCTCCGGGGAATGAGGGCCGTGTTTGAGGTTGTACTGTCATATTTCAACATACTGAAATACCATGTTGAACCAATACGGGTTGGCTGGTCCAATGCGGGTTGGCAGATTTTGGATCATGTTAGTCTGAGGCCTCCGCTTTGACCTGTCCGCCAGGGGTGACCCTCCCAGGAGCATAGACTCCAGACGGCATAGCTCAAAGCCTCATTGCCCTACTCAAACCCCTTTACCACGTCAAGGTCTGATCCACAAAGGGGATATATATATATATATATATATATATATATATATATATATATATATATATATATATATATATATATATATATATATATGTACATATATATATATATATATATATATATATATATATATATATATATATATATATATATATATATATATATATATATATATGTACATATATATATATATATATATATATATATATATATATATATATATATATATATATATATATATATATATATATATATATATGCGTGGTGTAAGAGTGGTACATTAGACGTTTAGGGAGAACTACTTAAAGTAAAGATTGGAAATTTTAGACACTTCTGCAATGTAACTGTACTTCTGTATATAAACATGAGCTCTACATTTAAAATATTTTCTGTGCTGCAATGTAGCCAGATCTTATCGTAGCTGATATCAACTTTGGTTTTTTAAATGGAATATCCTATATAATATTACATTTTTAGTTTCTATGAGGTATTTTGAAACTTTTTTATATATGCTGTATGTTATACCAATCTTCAGCCATTTCCGAAATAAAAAATAATTTTTAAGAAATTTAGTAAGAAACATGAATTTAAAACATTTCTTTTTACGACCAGCATAGCTAGATATCTGAATTTTTGAATACGGTTCCTTAATAGGTTGCTTTATGATAATATAAGATGAAAATTAATTTATTGTATACAGGGTGTTTACAAAATAGTGACCTTGATCAGGGATATCTGTTGTCAAATTTTTTAAAAAATGTTTATTTCCGGAATGGCTCAAGATAGGTATAGTACAAGTTATATAAAAAAGATACAAAATAGTTCACAAAATCTAGAAATGCCATAATATATACGATAATCCATTAAACAAACGAAGTTGAAATCATCATCAGCTCCTGTCAATGTACTGCAGGATGAAGGCCTCTTCAGCATTTTTCCAACTTTCACGGTACTGGGCTTTCCTCTGCCACTCTGGTCCAATATACTTAACGATGTCATCAATCCATCGTGCTTTCGGTCTTCTTCGCGAACGTTTGCGATCAAGCGGTATCCACTCCAGAATTGCCTTAGTCCATCTGTCATCCCATCGCCATGCGTAGGACTTTTGGTCTAGTCTTGTAATGCCAAGCATAGATTTTTCAATTCCGCTCTGTGCTACCCGAAGTTTTCGAATTGATTGCGATGTGAGTGATCAGGTTTCACTTACGTATGTCATAACGGGTAGGATGAACTGATCGAAGACTTTTCTTTTCAGGCAAACTGGGAGTCTGCTTTTAAACACAATGTTGAGCCTGCGAAATGCGTGCCAGTCACATTTAACACGCCGTTTCACCTCCCGGCCGATATTCCCCTCCATTGAAATCCTTTGCACAAGATATATAAAGCTGTCCACAATCTCCAGATCCCTTCCTAAAACTGCAATTCTTCCGTCCTGAGCTAAGTTATTGAACATAACCTAACTCTTTTTCAGGTTTATTTTCAAGCCAAACGGTTCGCCAGCCCTTTGCAGTTCTTGTCTGCGTCTTTGCAGCTCCTCTGGGTCTTGTGAAATGAGAATAATATCATCTGCAAATCTAAGATGGTTTAAGTTTGCACCATTGATCTTTACACCATCCTGTTCCCAATCCAGTTTACGGAATACTTCTTCAAGGCCAGCCGAGAGAAGAATAGGCGATATTGCGTCACCCTGTCGTACACCTCGTTCTACGGTAATTCCAACTTCAAGATCATCAAGGTAAATTGTGGTTGTAGCTCCATCATATATCGATTCTAATAGGTTTACATATGCTATATTTACCCCTTGGCTAAGCAGTGCATGCACTATCGCATGCTTTGAGATGGAGTCAAATGCTTTTTCGTAGTTCATAAAGGCCAAGCACAGTGGTATGGTGTATTCGTTGTGCCTTTCTGTGACCTGCTGTACAACGTGGATGTGATCCATTGTACTGACTCTATTTCTAAATCCTGCTTGTTCTCTTGGTTGTGCGTCATTCAGTTTTTTTAATATTCTTTTAGAAATTATCTTAGTGAAAACTTTGTACAATATAGTTCTTTAAATCTTCCTGTGCTCCCTTTTTATGTAAAAGGATCACTTCGGCATTTTTCCATAAGTCAGGTACTTTTTGTTCTTTGAGGCATTTTGAGTATAATTTTGCCCGTGTTTTAGGTAACGTCCGACCAGACTTTCCTGGAGCCTTGCCGTTTTTCATCGATTCTATAGTATTTGTTACTTCCTCGACTAGGATATCCGGCATTTGTTCTTCCGTGGGTATTGTTGTCTTTGATTGATTCTGATCTTCATATAACTGGGAATAACATTTTCTGACAACCTCTAACATTTGCGTACGCGCCCTGCATACTGTGCCATCCTCACGCCTTAAGGCATATATTTGCGTTCTTTTGTATCTCAGCTTCTGTTTGCCTTGTTAATTCCTTTGTTTTCTTCCAGAGTTTTTTGCACTAGCTGCATGTTGAATAGGCGCGTGTCGTTTCTGATACATGTTCTTATAATTTTGCAGAGCTCAGTGTACACGACCCTGCCAAAAGGATTCTCATTGCCCGCCGTTTCTTCATTAAATGAATGGTCTCACTGGAGATTTTTCAGACAGGAAGAGGAGATATTTTTCTTGTGGTGCTATTGAAGCAGCCGTTTGAAGCTCATTGTTGGCGATTTCATCATATTGAATTGATATTTCCACCTCGTCCGGATCTTGCAACACAGCAAACCGTTTGACAAAGCAATCTCAAAATCGCTTCCTCTCTCCCGCAGTTTCCCAGAATCCACTTTGCCTTTCTTTGATCTTACCATTCTTTCGCGTTTTCTTTGACATATATATATATATATATATATATATATATATATATATATATATATATATATATAATGTTACATTTTCTTGGACTGCGTCTAATGAGACAACAATAACTGAGTGTCATCATACCCTCAACTGTTGGGTAATGGCATGTAGAACACACAACAACCTGCGTCTCCGCCTAAATGAACATTTTTGTTCGTTGTTTGACTAGGTACGAGCCTCACCCATTCGTTCAACTGGCTGGCAAATGTTTCGTCTCTCGATGTTTAGACTCTTAATTTGCTCAGTTTAGACGCATAATTATTAAATTTAAATGATTAGTCTTTTTGGTTTTTAATACTGTAGAATTCTTGTAAATTTAATTTTTGTTTGTTTATTTTTAACAATTTAATAATCTTTCAATTAATCCGTCTTTATAACCGTTGCATTTCGCTGTCTGTTTAATGGTACTAAGTTCTTTATTAAAATTATCTTTGTTTAAAGGAAAATTAAATAACCGATGAATTAGACTGTGAAAAGGAAATAATTTAACTTGCCAAGATTGTTTAGAATTAAAGTGTATTACTGCGTCTGTTGTAGCCGGTTTTCTGAAATATCGAATTGTATTTTATTAGATATTTTCTTTATCTTTGTATCTAAGAAATTAATTTCATCCCTAAGTTCAATCTCCAAAATGAAACGAATATTTTTGTTTATGGAATTCAAATATCCTGGAAACTTGTGTAAATTTCTTTCCGTACTGTTCCAAATGCAAAGAACATCGTCTAGATATGTCAGATATGTGCGAGTGTGATACATTGATGAGTGGTGGTTTTTTTTTTAATTAAAAATAACATTTTCGAAATCAGCCATAAAAATTTTAGATAAGAAAGGTGAGATAGGTGATTGTAGATAAGTGAAATGACAGGGATAAATATATAACTGAGAAAGCCCTAAAACGAAAAACGAAAGCCATAGGATGAACCATATGCAGAGTAAAATCTGTAATAAAAAATTGATACATTAAACAGCTACAAGTTTATTCTTTAAAAACCTAATAAAGCAGTACGAACTAAGGAAGCAGAGCACTATCATCAATTATTCTTAAAAAACATAGACCAAAATTTTTCCACAAAAATAAATCTCATTAAATCGGCAACAATATTTATTTAAAATCGCAAATCGAGAATTTAATAATTAACTCAGTATGGACATTTTTTCCAGAATTAAAACGAATCTGTACCAGCAATTTTTGATCTTGGATAAAAAGTTTAAATAAATCTGTAAAAAAGTCGCTCTAAATCACTTCCACCTCTTTAAAAAGTTAGTTCTCGCATGTTATAAACTTTTCAAAAATTTCCACGTTTTATTGGAGCCATACTAGTTCTTGGATCATTTCACTAAGGAGAAAGAGAAAAGAAAATTATATGGTAGAAAATATTGCGTTGCCTTATTGTACTTTGCCGTTTTACTACTTCCCTCAGACTTTCTGGCACTTCATATCACATTTTTTATGCAGGAAATCCAATGTTTCGGGCAAGGAGAAAAGGAGAAAAAAAGTACGGTAGAGAAAATGTGAAAGAGCGTCATTTTAATGCGGGCAATTTACGAGCTAGCGCCGTCGACAATGTCGGGATTATATTGTAAGGGTGGCCCCGTATTCAAACCACCCCCTGCCGCGTTCCAACCCGCTTCTGCTAATAAATACCATCATTTGTGGCTCGCAGTGGCATAACTGTAACGTAACAACACAAACGGTCTTGTACAGGGTGCCCGACAATACCCTCCTGGATTTCAAATCGTATTTTAGAAATTCTATATAGCCCCAAATTAACCGTTAGATAATATTCAAGTTTATTTTATAACCAGGAAGGGTTGAGTGAATGCACGGATAGAGATAGAAAAGAATATATGAAAGAAGAAAATCAGAAAAAAGTAATAATGACAAAGAAAGTTAAAGAAAAAACTTAAAACGTGAGCAAAATGAACAAAACGATTAGAACGTATTTTACGAGAGTCACGAACCAAACGTTATTGGCAGTATGTCGGAAAAATAATGGAACTTATATGATCGAATTTACAATTTGGGAGGACCTGAGAGGAACTTATATGATCGTCACCTGATATTTCAAAAAAGAATTTTGCAAAACAATTTGCAATTTCGGTTCTGTTGGAGATTAAACCTATTATTAAACCTAGAATTGTTTGGAGAGATTTATCTCGAAATCTTTTTTTTTTTGCCAAAATTTGCCGAGTTGTATTTATAGAACTGACGTAGTCAGCCCAGGAATTTCTCTTAGCATTTAAAATTGTCCTGCGAGTTTTTGCACGACATCTCTTGTAGTGGATAAGATTTTCCAGGATAGGGAAATGTTTAAAGCTATTTAGTGCTGACTTTCTCTCTCTGATCGCAGACTAACATTCATCATTCCCTCAGGGGACTGAAGAATTTTGATGGAATATTTGACGATGAGGGATGATGGTATTTGCCGCAGATATGATTAAGGAAATAAAGAATTCTATGACTAGATCCTCATCAAGGGACTCTAATTTTGGAAGAATGAAGTAATCACGGAATTTGGACCAGTCTGCTTTGGAGAATTTGGTTTTTAATTGGAAAATGGTCACTACTATGTAAATTATCCATGATGTCCCATTGCAGGATAGGGTAAAGGTGTGGAGAGTATAAAGGAAGGTCTAGGGAGGAGAAGGATAAGGAAAATAAACATGCATGTGTATGGGCTGGAGGATTTAGGTGCGAAATGTTATTAGAAATTAAGCAGTTCTGTAAGGTAGATCCTCTGATATCTGTTTTGGAGGAGCTCCACATAATATTATGAGAATTAAAGTCTTCACATGTAATAAAGAGGGGGGGGGGGGGGGGAGTTTAGTTAAGATATTATTTAAGTCTTGCAGGGAAATGGTAATTTGCAAATGGAAACTTTCTTTAGCAGATAAGTAGAGATTGCGACAACTTCCAGATTTGAATCTAGTTTGATGGTGGAGAAGTGTAAAGACTAATGTGCCAAGATGGCGACTCCAACCGATGATCCGCAAGGCTTGTTCCCTATCTCTTCTTATTATATTGTAATTTTTGAAGCTGGAACGAGACGATTCATTGAAGATTGTTTTTGTATAGGCTTAAAATTTGAAGTGATCAATTTTTTTTCTTCAAATTTTTAAAAAAAACATTTATATTCCAATGAAGAATTGATGGATTGAATGTGATGTTCGAGTGTTTTAAATAAGCCTGGTGATAGATTAAAAGGTGTAGACACTACCTTCTAATATTAGATTTTCGTAACATTGCCTTGCTTTCTTTTGTCTTCAATTGCGATGATTAATCTAGGTCCATATCATCCATAAAGGATGATTTATTAGAAGATTGAGATAGCGATCTGGAACTTTTGTGTATCTCTTTGCTCGAGAGAGATTTTGAAGGACGAGTAGTAAGGGATTTTGACGAAGTAAGAGTAGAAGAAGTAGGAACGTCAGTTTTGGGGGGAACATGTAGAGAAGATTTAGAAATAGGAATAGAGAGGATAAAGGGAGAGTAGAAGGAGAACAAGAAGGAGGAGAGAAGATTTTCTGAAGGTTAAGATTAGATTGCTAGTTGGGACGACTCTCGTTTTTTGTGAGTATTATCTTAACTGCCTCAACGCCAAATTGCTTCATATATTTTTTTCCTTTATTCGCGTTTTTCAAATTTTTAAAATTTTAAACAAAGACTAAACCAAATAATATACAACAAAATACCAAAAATGTGGTTTATAAAATTCCCTGCGAATGTGGCAAATTCTATATAGGTGAGACATCTAGACCATTAGATGTTAAAATAAACCTTCTTAGAAAAGGCGATTTTAATAAATCTAGAATTTGTCAACACGCATGGGAATCGGGTCATAAAATCAATTGGAATAATTCCAAAACGGTATTAAAAGAATCGGTAACAAAATACAGAAGATTAAAAGAAACCGCTATAATTAATTTAAATTAAAATAACTATATTGCTATGCCTTCGGTAGATTTAAAAAGAAAATGGTTCCCGATTCTAAAGAATACAATTAAACACATTTAAATATTTGAATACACAATCAGTACAATAAACAATCACACAGTAAACATTACTTATATATATTTTTTGGTAGTATGTCACTGTCATGAAAATCTATTGTTGTCAATGTAAGTATCGTTGACATATACAAAAAAATATATTTACTTTCACTCATTACTTTATATATTACCAATTAATATAATTTATTTTTTAGTTTAGTTTGATAACGGGGGGAGAGTAAAGAGTGTTCTTTAAATAGAATATAGAATTAAATAGAGAGTGTTCTTTAAATAAGAACAGGTATTTTTGATATTTTTTGAGTTTTAGATAGTGGCGAAAAACCCAAATAAAGGAAAAGAAAAATATATGAACACACCACAATCATTCAGACATTACCTAAATTTCTTTATGTTATCTAAGATTTCCGACTCTTCAGAGTTTAGAAGGTCTAAGCTAGAAATGACTCCTTTGCAATAGTTTAAAGATTAATGCGGCTCAACCTTGACATCATATATGTGGATTTTTTTAATATCTAGAATGCTTTTAGCTTTTAATTTTTTAATAGATTCTAAGTCGCCTATATTTCCAAGAATAGTTTTATGAATTGTGAATGGAGAATGGAGAATTGAGAATATTTAACAAAATCAGGATTAGTCTTGTTTCTTTCTATAAGAGACACGATTTGGGTTCTCTTTGACCCTGAAGATGGGGAAGAAGATAATCGGAACTGTACAGAACGATCACAAACAGGACTAGAGTACCTCGAGGACGTCAAGCTCGTATTCAGAGGGAGAAAAGAAATTCAACCTCTGAACCGCTGCGGGTCATTTTTCGAAATCGTCTCAAGGACCTTCGTCACTGTTTCTTGAATTTATAGAGCTGTCAAAAAGCGTTCCTTTCATGGCTCTTTTGAGTCTCGGGAGCAGGAAATAGTTACACGGAGATAAGTCTTTTTCAAAATCGTGTTCGTCAAAAACGAACAGCGACGGTCCTGTGAAATGGTTTCCTATAAACTCACAGCTGAGAATAAACGCAGACGTTTTTATGTTATTATTGCTCAGTAGATACAATAAAAAGTACTTTCTGCATGAGACTGTGTTTTGTATACAAAGAGGTAAAAAAAAGTGTGTCAATAGTAAACTAAACTAAATTTCCACTTCAAAAGTTGTTGCTGTGCATCTGGTGGGATCATCTGAGTCAAACAGTCACAGTGACAGTTATCATTAGCAAGTGATAGTGACGCTCTGGTGGCCACATAGACACATACATATTTTATAACCATGGAGAAACAGAATAATACTTTTCAAAATTTTCATATTTAAATTGTCTTGATTCACTATAGGTTCTTCTTGAAGGCATTCTCCGGGCATTTTCAATAATATTCAAATCTGGAGAGATAGCAGGCCAGTTTAATTTTAAAATACTGTTTGCTTTAACGTTATAATTTCGGCCATGTGCGTGGGGGACGTGATGTTATTGAAACACAGGCGTAACTTCACGTATATTAATATAAATTTTTTTTATTGTTTTTTGGTTTTTTGTCATTCCTGAGATTTTTAATCCACTAGAAAGGAATATTAATTTTAATTAAACCTTTTCTTTGTAGTCAACACTCCTTCAAACTAGACATTTCCTCATCCCATTTGCTATCTCGATAATATTTTTCCTTCCTTCCTGACATCGTGGAAATTTAATGAAAATAAGGCCCATTTAAATTGTCTTTTTTTCTTTCATTACTCAATGAGTGAAAGGTATTTAGCTAATTTGCGACAAGTATTTTATAGTGGTTTTCTTTTTAATTTTTTCTTACAATATTTTTAGGTGTTTTTAATAACCTTTCCTGTACTATTATTCTTATATTCCTAAATTTTGTTACTTATTTTTTCCCCTAGTGAATTACAAATTTATAATTTTTCTCTACAAACCTACAAGATTAAATTCATGAATCACTAAACTGATAAATTGTGATAAAACCTCTATAGGATTAAGAAATCTTAAGGTAGTTCACTCGTAAATTAGTTTTTCTTGCGAATTTAATGAAATTGAAATATGATACAGAGTGTCTTTTATTTTATAAAAAAATCGAATTTTTTGGCCAATTCTGAAGCGAGATATTATTAATTAAAGTGTCAAAGAAGTATAAAAAAGACATTGTTTCGTGTATATCTTGAGAACATTGTAATGTTGCATGCTGCAAATCGTTGCATGCTTTTGTGTGTCGATTGGTTGAATTGGTTGCATGTTGCATGCTTTTTTGTGTCGATTGGTTGAAATTATTATAAAACAATAAATGCGTAGGGGAGAGATTGAAATGGATAAACATCATAACTTGGCAACACTGTCTGTCATCGTGCTGCACACGTCAACACGGGCGTAGCCAGGATTTAGTTGGGGGGGGGTTAGTTTGGGGGGGGGGGGGGTTAGTTTGAAGTAAATAAAACAACAAAAATATACTTACATGAAATGAAATGACAAGAGATGGCGTTACTGTGCGCAACGTCCACTAGTTCGGATATATATTCAATTCAAATGTAATAATATAACTCTCTTCAATCCTCGTATGTTTTCGGTATAACATTAGGTAATATTTGGCTTATTTCGGGGGGGGGGGGGGGTATTTGAACCCCCAAACACCCCCCCTTGGCTACGCCCGTGCACGTCAATATCTTAATGTTTAACCTCATTTTTAATAATTTGGCGGCTTAATGTCTATCATAACCGGCTCTAACTACTACACTATGGCACAAACCAAGCAGAGGCAGATCTTGGCTTTTAGCGGCATTTTCCGGCAGTCGAACGATAAAGATGTGGGTCTCAATATCTACAGGTGTGTCAAACTTAATTCATTGTAGTTATTCGTAGTTACGAGGTGGAAAACCAGCACAACACCGGCAAACCCAGCCAAACCAAGCTACTGCGCCGACCTCATAACTTATAGGAAAATGCATTTTGTCAATCGAGACTTTAGTTCAACACAACATTCATCACAAGAAATGTCCAATATTGAATTAAGACCTATACATTTCTAATTAGTTATTTTTTTCTATGAAAGAACTTTTTTACATTGACAACACTTAATTTTTTTCCTAACTCATCTAGCTCTACAATCCGTCGAACACTACACAGGTTCAATTTTATTCAATTCTTTTAAATTTTTTCGCTTTATTCATTGCCAATATACTTTTATTTGCGCTTATCAAAGACCTTTTATTTTGCAAATTCTCGTTTATATTGCAATTGATCATGATCAAATGGCATTTCCAAATTATTTATATTTTTATTATTTTCAAACAGCAGCAACACAGATAAGAGAATGTACTACAGGGTGCGGAAAAAGTTCCCGTACTTTTTTAAATATTTCAACTGGCTCTAACTACCAGACAATTCAACAAATTTTAAAAACAAAAATCTTTATTAGACCCGTAAAAATAACAATAAACAAAAAAATTACAACAATTGGTCAAAATTGCCCCCTTGGGCGTCAATACATTTACGAAGTAGCTTGTGAATATTTGCGACGATGCTCGCACACTGATCCACTGTAATTTTGCCCCAGGCGCGCGTCAAAACCACTTTCAGCTAGTCAACCGTGACGTAGCGTGTAGCCGAGATTTTTTGCTCCACCGAGTAGTCCATCGAGTTAAGATCCGGCGAGTTAGGCGGCTAAAGGTCTTTGCCCCAAAAGCCGGGAAACAGCTCTTCGCAGACGGCAATTGTCGAATTGGCGGAATGCGCCGGCGCCCAGTCTTGCTGAAGCGTGTATCCAGCTGGGCCAAAGTGCTGCGCCGCCCTGCTCCATTACGTCGCGGAGGACATGCTGCTGGTAGCTGGCAGCATTGATCTTGACGTTCCGCTCGATGAAGACCACTGGCGTCTTTCCGGTAGCTTCTGCTGACCTTTCCTGAGCAGTTGACGGCGATTCTGACGGTTGTGGAGTGGCTCGACGGTAAAGATCTTCTCGTCGGTGAAGAGCACTTTCGACAGGCGAGCACCATTGAGGAAATGGACGCGAGCGATCTTGCAGCTACGCAGTCCCAGCTTCCTCCTGACGATGTGACGGATGCTTTTCTCATCAACGCCGAGCTCTTTCGCCATCTTCCCCATCGAACGCTCCGGATTTCGTTGAATTCGCCAACGGACCTTCTGGACGTTCTCCGGAGTGGTCGCGGTGGTTGGACGACCGCTTCGAGGATGGTCCGCAGTCAAGCCGGTCTCCTCATAACGCTTCACGGCATCGTAGACGGTTTGCTTCTTGTAACCAGTCGTGCGAACAATGTCAGCCGTCTTCATTCCTTGTTTGTGCAATTCGACCACAGTGACACGCTAATTTTCACGAGACATAACTTCAACGTAAGTGAAAGTAAATAAATAATTACGACACATTCTGGACCAAAATTAAACAAGGAATTCAATAAAACCATCAGAAATGACAAATAACTTAATTAGCTAAGCCAAAAATACATAAACAAAAAAGTATGGGAACTTTTTTCGCACCCTGTATAGTAGATATTCTAATCAAGATCAATTGGAGTTTTGAAAAAAAAAATGACAAAACTATTTTTATTTGTATTTTTTTCTTTATAATTAAAAAGCTATATCAAATTGAAAATAAATTTTTAAACCTAGCACCGATTATGCATCGACAGTTCCCGAAAAAACCAGAGCGCCTGTGATGTCACAATGTTTATTTTTCCTCAAAATTGTAGACAGCTGATACGAGTGGTTTAGTTTTTAAACTGATTTAAATTTCAATAATTTTGATAGTATATACACATACACAGGTAAAAGCCGTTGACAGTTCTTAGATGAAAATACTTTAACATAATGACGTCACAAACATGACAGCCAATCGTGGCGCCTTCATAGTCACGCGATTTCATTTTAAATTTTAATTCATTTATAGTTACAAGTTTTAAAATATAATAAAAAATCGATAGTAATTTTTTAGTTAAAAACTTGATTAAAATCTTTTGGTTTTTACAATATTTTAACTTGTATTTGAAACAAAAAAAAAATTAAATGTGTAATTAAATTTTTTAAAAATTCTATGAAGTGACTTACATTTGAGATTAATTGTATTGCAGACAATAAAATTCTATTAAAAATGTCTTGTATGTTTAAAATTGTATAGTCTAGGTTTTAAACAATACACATCCAACAACAAATAGCAATAAAAACGTCAATTAATTACAAACCTTGCTTCGTTCATATTTTATTAAAACATAATTACAGCTAACTAATTATCTATCGGCTACATAATAACGTTCAGTTTGTCAAATGAGAGCATAAATATTTGATATGATTATCCAGATCGTCGTAAATAATAAATAGCCCAGTACTTTTGTCAGCAAAACTGTTGTATTTGTTGTTTTAACAACGAAAAGAAGTTCTAATTAAATAGATAATTAATTAAAAAATTGTTTTTTATTTCATGTTTGTCTCATGTTTAGAACTTCCGGGGTTTCTCCATGGACAAGGTCCATATAAACTGTCGTAATTCTTCCCTTCAAATATTAATCTTAATATCAATAATACATGTATAGCTCATTCAAAGAAACAATAGTTGCACGTCATCAATATAGACAAATCTATTGCCAATTTACATTCATAAGAAAGAAAAAATCATTTAAAGTTCAAAGCACTCTGTTTCCTTCTTCCTCTAATCCTATTAGAATAAGATAAAAATACAGTGAGCCGGCGGATTACAATATGTGAATTCGCTGTCAAGATAACATTTAGTTTTGTGGTTCTGGACAGTGTTGCCAACCTTACACAAGTTTTTCATAGAATCTGTCTATGACCTGTTTCAAGAATCTTTGTCAACAGTTACACTACAGATCTGGATGAACAGCATCAGACCTACAGAAAAAGAGATTCAAAGATGGTCGAATCGCGAAAGAGTATTTGATAGACTAGAAGTTAATCCTTTGATAATTTACTTGAACAGCGATTCAGATGCTGAAAGTTGTTTTAGTGACGCAGAATAATTAAACTTTGTGTGAACTAAATGAAAAGCCCCTATGTTGACAAGCAGAAGTTTCGAAACAGATTTTTGATTAAAACTATTAAACAAAAAACTTTTCGTGTTACTTTTTCATTTACAGTTTTATCAATCATATAAATGCCAAAGTCTGGGTATTTTGGTGTTGATGTGGCAACATTGTAACGTGAGTGCGTCATAGATTTTGATGACTTGCAATCATTGTTTCTCTGAATGAGCTTTAGTACATTTTTCACATAATGACCCCTTTATGATGACCCTTAATTATAATACCTTGTTAAACAAATTACAATATTCTTCCCTGATTTATATAAAATATTAATTTAGGAACATTCTTCCGAATATCACAACATATAGGTTAATAGTTTGTAATTTTAATGATAAGGGGATATTTGAAATAATCTGCAGTATTTGGTTGTTACTAGTTTTTAAACATTTTAATGGAGATGACTCCGTTTCGTTTTTTTTTTATTCAAAAAAGAAGTAAAAAGAAAAATTCTAAAAAAATAAATATATCTCATTAACTCCGTTACAGTTTCTTACAGCAATATTTATCCAAATTTTTTGACAAAAATAGGTACCTGGGAAAAAAGATGTACCGTTATGGCGTTATGGTTTTATGGCCTTCAGGTGCGGTTTTTTCAAAAAGAAATTAACAGAAAAATTATTAGGGTAATTGTTCTTTTATTGACCCATGGGCAAATTGTATAGTATTTATAATTCTGAAGAAAATGTGAAAACAAAAAAATAATCATCATTGCATTTTCAAACTAATTAATATCGACTCACAATTTATATTATGAGATAAAAATTGCGAAAATTACCCAGCTCAATTTTCATATCTTTACACACTATTTCGTTATTCCTCTGTAATATATAGGGTGTTTAATTATATGCTTCATTAAATGTGTGCCGGCCGCTGTGGTCTGGTGGGTTAGTCGCCTGCCTGGCAATCCAAAGGTAGCTGGTTCGATTCCATCGCTCGGATGGGTGTTTTTCTTTAATTCTTCTGTTCGTCTTTCCTACACACACCACACATATCCACACCTAAATGTCTGTGATTGTTTCTAGGCAAGAGTGTAAAATCCGACAATGAATTACCCCGCAGTCACGCCAGTTAAAGGCTGGGTAAGGCCGGATGCCTTCTGAGAAGTGTTCTACGTTGGTCACTCGCCAGTCGGTAGGTTTCCTGATAGACTTATGGGTAGGCACATAACCAAGGGTTGATAGCCTGAGGGGGGTGCTGGCCTGGGTTTGTCGGTTGTTGATGACCGTGGTTCGGAACCCATGTTAAGCTGTAGGTCCAGTCGCTAAATAGCCTAATTGTTGATGCGCCTCTAACCCTAACACTTTACCTTTACTTTTATCTTCGTAATATCTTTTGTAATATCTTGATTTCATATAATAGTTAATCTCGATTTATTAAAAATTTCTTTGTCGTTTAACTATGGGTTTTGAATTGAATTCCTAATTATTTGTAATAAATATTATTTGATTTTTCATGCATTTGTATAATAATTTTATCGTTGTAAAGAGGATTTTCTTAATCAAGATATTATCAGGCCGAAAAGAGTTAATTTTTCTCGCTCGACTTCATGGTTGTTATAACAGTTTGCAGATAAATATTTATGTTAAAAAACAGTTTATAAAAAAAGAAACGGCGTCTTCTGGATAAGATATTTTAAAAGAACTAACAACGGAATAAAGTAGATACAAATATATCTTAGATTCAAAGTTACAAACTACTAATTTATTATTATTATTGATTAATAATAACCCATAAGTTTTGATCATTTAGCCACTTTTTACTGGTCAAAGCTTAAACCTTGCTATATTTTTTTTTGTTAAATATATATTTTTTTATATAAGTATTTATATTCCATATAAGTTCAACAAGGAACTTATGTACAGAGTATAATTTAAAAGTTGAATTCGATCAATAAGAACAGTAATAATAGAAAACAATTATATATACTCCTCTCGTTAATCCAGATATAAGATTTTTTTCCTCACATCACCATATTTTAGTAATGACGTATTGGTAACAAGAATGGGATATTTTGGAAAAACTATTGCTGAAGTAACTGAATTTGATTTTTTTTTGAGATTGTTCGATGCGTTCAAAATGCATGTTTTAGAGATATCTGAATCGGAATACTAAAAGTGCTGCAAACGTACGCAAAAGTGGATCGATCATGGCAGAGAATATTTTGAAAAACAATAAAATCATTTTCAATTTGTTTTTATTTATCATTCCGGATACATAAATAGCAACCTTCGTATTATCGTTCCCCCGTCGTATTATTGTTGTTTTTACTCCTTGAATTCAACTTTGAAGATTGCACTCTGAATATAAGGTCCTTAAACAAATTACAATATTCTTCCTTTGATTTTCATAAAAGGTTAAAACAACATTCTTCCTTTGATCGATAAGAAACGTAAACTAAATGATCAAAACATATCGATTAATAGTTTGCACACTTTAATGATAAATGTTTGATTGTTAGTAATTTTTAAAAATGTTGATCTACATGACTCCGTTTCGTTTTTTTTTTATTCTAAAAAAAGAATTGAAAAGAAAGATTCTAAAAAAATAAATATATCTACTTAACCCCCTTACAGTTCCTTACAACAATATATTTTCGAAATTTTTTGACAAAAAGAGGTACCTGCGAAAAAATGATATACGCTCAAGTGCTTTAGGGTTTTATGGCCTTCAAGTGCGGTTTTTGCAAAAAGAAATTAGCAGCAAAATTACGAGGATACTTCATGTTTTATTGCCCCACAGGCAAATTTTATAGTATTTATAATTCTGAAGAAAAGCCACAAGGAAAAGGTAAAAATAAAAAAAATCATCATTCCATTTTCTTTCATTTACATTAAGAAACAAAAACTCTAAAAATTACCCATCTCAATTTTGATCATTTTAAACACTATTTCGTTATTCAATTATAATATACAAGGTGTTTAACTAAATGCTTCATTAATGTGTGAGTTTGCAAATATATATTTATGTTAAAAATAGTTTATAAAAAAGGAACGGCGTCTTTTCGATAAAATATTTCAAAAGTGTTATCTACCGAATAAATTAAATGCAAATATCTCTTATAATTAATGAATCTAAAGTTACAAACTACTAATTTATTATCATAATTAATTAATAATAACCGACAACTTTTGACCATTTAGTCTGGGTTTTTAGTTGGTCAAAGCAAAAATGCTGTTTGTTAATTTTTTTGTTAAATATCCTTTGGGAAAATGAGCTCAACAAGGAACTTATGTTTATAATGTAATTTTAAAAGATGAATTCGGTCAATAAGAACAGTAATAATAGAAAATCCAATAATCCAGATCTAACTCATTTAGATTTCCATTTTTTTCCTCACATAATCACCGTATTTTAATATTGACATACGGGAATATTTTAAATTACTATTTACGAGTACTACGAGATAATTTATAATAAAGCTCTGCTTGTTTAAGAAGTTTATATATTATTTTTAGTTAAATGTAAATTATTTTAACAATCTGGTTATGTCTCGTCAAATATTCGCTATCAACCACAGCAGAACATCTGCTGATAATATGCTCTATAGCTTCACCCAGCTGGCAGCAATTTCTGCATTAGTCTACAAAGGTTTTTTTTTAATGTTTTCCTATTTTTTTTTTATTATCTTGGTTTGGATAGTGATAATAAATCATCGAAGATATCGTCCATATAAGCTTTTTTTTCGTAATATATTTATTTGTGTGAATATGTTCTGCTCTAAACTGTTTCCCAGTTACTTTCACCAGTTTTAGTACTATTTTTAGGCTGTAGCAAAAGTATTTACCATTTTTGAGGTACTTGGTTACCGGTAGTGTGGGATACTTCTGATTCAAAGTAATGTCTGAATGATTGTGGCGTGTTCATATATTTTTTTCCTTTATTTGGGTTTTTTCGCCACTATCTAAAACTCAAAAAATATCAAAAATACCTGTTCTTATTTAAATAAATAATCACTGGGTAAAAACAAAAAACCAAACGGAGACAAATTTCTCAGTGATTCTTTTTTGTAATTAATTTGCCTAACGAACAAAATTTTAACGATATAAAAATGTTATAAAAAATTTTACAAACTTTTAACGTTAACGTTTCGGAGGGTACTCTCCCCCCGTTTTCAAAACTAAACTAAAAAATAAATTATATTATTTTGTAATATATACAGTAACGAGTGAAAGTAAATATATCTTTTTGTATATGTCAACGATACTTACATTGACAACAATAAATTTTCATGACAGTGACATACTACTGAAAAATATATATAGGTAATGTTTACTGTGTAATTGTTTATTGTACTGATTGTGTATTCAAATATTTAAATGTGTTTAATTGTATTCTTTAGAATCGGGAACCATATTGAATTTAAATCTACCGAAGGCACATCTAAATTAATTATAGCGGTTTCTTTTAATCTTCTGTATTTTGATAATAATTAAAACACTTGGTATTTGTTTCACAATATATTCAAGATATTCTCTAACATGTTTCGGCCTCGCGACCATTCTCAAAGAGAATAAATATATCGCAATCCAAACTAGATACCATGAACCCAAAATCTCCAGTCTTATACGGAATGCCTAAACTGCATAAAGATGGCATTCCAATGAGACCAGTCGTTTCTTATGTAAATGCTCCTGCATATAAATTTTGCAAACAACTCAACAGTGATTTACCATTATTTATCGATTTCAACTCGCCCAAAACAATCAAAAATACAATAGAACTAACAACAAAATTAAAAAACATACAGATACCTCCCAATGCAAAGTTAGTTTCGTTCGATATAAAAAGCCTTTTTTCCTCCATTCCGGTACAAGATCTTAAAAATATCCTCACTGAAAGAATTCATGAATGCAATCTTGAAATCGTACACAAAAATGCTCTCATAGAAGCTATCAATGTATGTACCGAACAAAATTATTTTCTGTTCAATTCAAAATTTTACCAACAAACGAATGGATACCAATGGGAAGCCCCCTGAGCCCCGTCCTGGCAGAAATTTATATGGCTAATTTTGAAAACAATTTATTTAGCGACACTAATTATACAAGACACATACATTTTTGGGCCAGGTATGTCGATGATATTATTTGCATATGGACCGGTACAGAAAGACTATTGGGTCAATTTCTTGAATATTTAAACAGTGTAAACTCAAAAATCCAGTTCATAATAGAAACAGAGACGGATAATTCATTAAATTTCTTAGATTTAAAAATAATAAGAACACCGAATAAATTAGAATTCGAAATATTTAGAAAACCCACGTATACCGATACAATTATTCACGCAAGTTCAAATCAGTCATGGAATGTAAAAATGCCCACTTTTCATAGTATGACCCACAGACTTCTAACGATTCCACTTAAAAAAGACAACTATGAAAAAGAACTTAATATTATCAAAAATATTGCAAGGAATAATGGATATCAGCCAAGCATCATAGATAAAATGATAAAAAACAAGATTAAGAAAAACAACACCAAACATTTTTATGCCGCAACACCCGAAAAAGATTCTAAAAATTGGCATGCTATAAACTATATTCACAAATTAAGTTCAAGAATCACAAATCAGTTAAAGAATGAAAATATTAATATTATCTCTGTTAATAAGAATAATCTTGCATCGATGTCAAACAATAACAAAGAAAGAGCAAAATTTTGTGACAAATCTGGAGTATACGAAATTAAATGTAATATGTGTGACGCTATTTTTATAGGCCAAACGGGCCGATCCCTCAATGATAGGCTAAAAGAACATAAATATTCAATTTTACACAATCAGAGAAAGACGGGCTTTGCCGAACATTGTATAGACCAGAACCATTTTTTTAACATTAATAATACCAAATTATTACATAGCTGCAATAAAAGCAGACTGTTAAATTACCTGGAAATTTTCGAAATTAAAAAAGCCATATACGACGGCAAAAACCTAACAAACACCCAGCTAGACTTCGGAAATACTCCAATTATTGATAGTGTAATAAATTTAACGAGATGAAAAAACCGACTTCCATTAGACAGCACTTTGAAACTTTAGTTTAGTTTATACATAACTCTCTTTGAGAATGGTCGCGAGGCCGAAACATGTTAGAGAATATCTTGAATATATTGTGAAACAAATACCAAGTGTTTTAATTATTATCATTGTTACTATGTTTCACCAAGAGCCAACCGCGCAATCAATCAAAACTTCTGTATTTTGTTACCGATTTTTTTAATACCGTTTTGGAATTATTCCAATTGATTTTATGATCCGATTCCCATGCGTGTTGACAAATTCTAGATTTATTAAAATCGCTTTTCTAAGAAGGTTTTTTTCTCCTTTACTCTAACATCTAACGGTCTAGATGTCTCACCTATATATAAGTTGCCACATTCCGAAACGTTAACGTTAAAAGTTTGTAAAAATTTTTATAACATTTTTATATCTTTAAAATTTTGTTCGTTAGGCAATTTTATTACAAAAAAGCATCACTGAGGAATTTGTCTCTGTTTGGTTTTTTGTTTTTACCCAGTGATTCTTTCATTAAATAAGAACAGATATTTTTGATATTTTTTGAGTTTTAGATAGTGGCGAAAAAACCCAAATAAAGGAAAAAAATATACTTCTGATTCCCCTGAAAGTTTCTTAGAGCTTGATCTAGGATCTGCAGACACAGCTAGTTTTAAAGCTTCGACATCAAGAGACCGTGGACGACCTGATTTTCCTTTATCTTCAAGACACCCTCTTGCAACTTTTGAATTAGTTCTGGGTGGTGTGGATCGATCCACAACCCCAGAGTTCTTAGCTTATTTCGCTCATTTTGGTTTTTTTTATTAAAACCTCCGAGGAAAATATAATTCTATATTTATAAACAAAGCAAAAAACAGAAACGCTTTTGCTATACTATAGTATTTTCCGATGATTTTGGTTTTAAAAATAGTTTTGGATTTTGATGACTTGTGATTTACAGAGCAGGTCAATGTTAAATGCGATCTTGTTCAGTCTCGTCAAATATTTGCCAACAGGTATAGCAATATGTTCTATGGTTCCACTTAACTGAGAGCATTTTCTGCATTGGTCTTCACTTGCGAATAATTTTGGTTAGATTTGATTTGGCAAAAATATTGGAAAATTAATCCAACATATTTTTCAAAGTATTAAATTGTTCTGGTTTTCAGATATTTTTGTAAAAGACAGAACTAGAATTACTTAATAAGATATCTATTAGATATATATGAAAATATCCGGTATTACCTGAATAATTAATATTTTTGGCGCGCCCAATTGGAGGGTCATAAAACAATTTAGGGCTGGACAAGAGGTCGTACCGATATAAAAGGACGTTATTTCCCGAATTTCCTTTATTCTGTTTTCGTGAATTATAACGAACACTTGCCGAAATGAAGTGTCGTTTATCTGACGGATTAAAGTACCGATTCTTATACGAAAAAGTTAACAAAGACCGAGTGTGGATTTGCAACAAATCAAATTGTTCTCTTAAAGTTGTTACCGACGGCGAAGTCAGAATAATTTTGAAGAAGATTGGTGTGCATTCCCATCGCCCCGCAACAAAAGTGGTTAAAGCTGACGAGGAGAATCTACTGATGGACTATTACAGTCAGAAGCCAACACCATTGTCAGCGAAGGGAAAACTAAAGAAAATACGGAAATTTGTTAAAGCTGAAAGTAGCAAGTTTGATCCGGTCAGGAATTTTCATAAGACCCTTTTAAGACGAATGTTCCTTCAAGAACTGTTTAGAGGTGCTTTTCGAAACTGCAGAAAGGCAAAAGTTTTGAGAAGATTGGGACTAATTGGCTATTAAAAAAGTGTATTAGATGTGATAACGTGTTTAAGAATAATTTGGTCATTTATAATATAAATATTTTATAATTTTTCGGTTTCATAAAATTTTTTATGTGAAATTATTTATGTTTGTATATTTAAAATAACCTTTTATGTACTTTTAATATCATGCTAATAGAATTAATTGTAACATGGTATTATTAGTTGGATTTTTTATATCTTTGTTGTAAAAAATAATATTTCATATCAATTACAATATAATAAGATAAAGAGAACATTGTTTTATTTTATCATTTAAATCTATTTCATCATTTTCTATAACGTTATTATATTAATCATAAAATATTATTATTAGTTGAATTTTTAGCAACTTTGTTACAGTATGAAGAAAACATTGCTTTATTTTAATATTCAAATATATTTTGATCATTTTTCACAACGTTTGCGGAATATTTTGACAAAAGAACGTACAAACTCAGTGTCAAAATGTTACACACATTTAAAGAATTATTTCTTAATACATTTCAAAATAAAATATTAATACGGAAACTGCAGTAAAATAAATTTTTATTTATCTTCAGTTGAAATGAAGACGTTTCTCATGAAAAAAACTTTATATTTTACTTTCCTTAATGGATTTTAGTAATTTAAAAATGTTAGACACACCACCAGTTTTATAGGAAAGAAGGATTCATAGATAATCAGCATTTTAATATTTTGAGGTATATTTTTAATAAATCAAAAGTATAATCATATTATTTTTTGTGTAACTTCTTCCTGTGAAATGTGAATAGGACTATTTAAATCTTGCATATTTGTAAATTGTTTTAATTCACTATAATCTTGTCTTAAAACCATCCCCCAGATATTCCTAATGATACAACAGGCCAGTCCAGCTTTAAAATATTATTTTCCTCGAATTAGTTCGTTCACATTTTTGCCGAATGAATGGCACCTCATCTTGTTTAAACACTGGCGAAGCTTCACTTACATCATTTATAGATGACTTTGGTTGTTCTGATAAATTGTTATATTCTTGAGAGATAACGTGATGAGAAAGAAACAATACGTTTTTTTTTAGCTAACACTCGCCCAAACCATGGCATTTACCGGCTTCGTAAATGTTTTTCTTCTTTCTAAGATCCTGAAAATATAAGGAAAAAACTATTAGGATCTTTCAAACTGATTGTTTTTCATCAGAAAAAATGTTTTCCTTTCTTTGCTCACGTTATCACCATATCTTAGCGTTGACATATTGGCAACAAAAAAGGAGTATTTTGGAAAAATTATCGCTGTTGAAGCTGAATTAGATTTTTCTTTTTTGATATAAACAATGTTTCAATAATTATAATAAAGGACTTTTGGATCCCAAACAAAGTTTCTAGTTCTGGAAATTGTTATTATTTTATTAGTCATATATAATATATTTGACTAACCCTGTTAAGGTTATTTACAGCGACATATTTTTCCAAACGTTTGGACAAAAACAGCACTAAATTACAAAATTCAACATATAATTAAAAAAAAAAATATTTACGAGTACTAGGAGATAATTTATCATCAAGCTCTACTTTTCCACTAAGTTTATATACTATTTGTAGTTGAATGTAAATTATTTAGGCGATCTGGTTATGTTTCGTCAAATATTGGCGAGCAATAATGGCAGAACATCTGCCAATAATATGTTCTATGGCTCAACCCGGTTGATAGCATTTTCTGCATTGGGCCACAAAGTTTTTCTTTAAAATGTTTTTCCCATATATATTTTTTTATTATTTTGGTTTGGATAGCGGTAATAAATAAGAGAAGATATCGTTCATATAAGCGTTTTCTTCGCCATGTATATTTACGTAATATATTCTGCTTTCGTTAGTTTTAATACGATTTTTAGACTCTAACAGAAATATTTGCATTTGTGAGGCACTTAGTTATTTAAGGCTTATAAAATTTCGTCATTATTATAGCTCGCAAATATCAGTTACCAGTTGTGTGGGATACTTCTCATTCCCCTGAAAATTTTTGAATCAATTTTTTAATCGGTGCTGAGAACTGTGGATTGATTCCCAACTCCATAATTAATTACCCGTATCCCTTCTAGTTCACGAACATCACGAGCAGCGTCAATCCCTTTGAGGCCTTTTTTAAAATAATGTCTTTAATTGCCCAAAGTTCGCAGCTTATTTTCTACTTATGATTCTGGTAGATAGAAATATTCTAAAATTATTACTATCATTATTTGTAACAGATAGAACTGAAATGTTATAACTTTTCCGTCAGTGCATAATACCGTCATGGTATGCACAAATATTGGGAAATTAATCCAAAATATTCTCCAAAGTACTAAATTTTTCTGGTTATCAGATATTTTCGTACAATACAAAATTACATTTATTTAATAAGATAACTATTAAGATGTGTAAGAAATAACCCGTATTACCTGAATCGGTGTGTTAAAGTTTTTGGCACGCCCGACTGGAGGGTCATAAAACAATTTAGGGTTGGACTAGAGGTAGTACCGATATAAAAGGACGTTATTTCCCGAATTTCCTTTATTTTGTTTTCGTGAATTATAACGAACACTTGCCGAAATGAAGTGCCGTTTATCTGACGGATTAAAGTACCGATTCTTATACGAAAAAGTTAACAAAGACCGAGTGTGGATTTGCAACAAATCAAATTGCTCCGCTAAAGCTGTTACTGGTAGCGAAGACAGAAGAATTTTGAAGATTGGTGTGCATTCCCATCGCCCCGCAACAAAAGTGGTTAAAGCTGACGAGGAGAATCTACTGATGGACTGTCATAGTCTGAAGCCAACACCATTATCAGAGAAGGAAAAACTAAAGAAAATACGGAAATTTGTTAAAGCTGAATGTAGCAAGTTTGACCCGGATAGGAATTTCCATAAGACTCTTTTAAGACGGCTGTTCCTCCAAGAATTTTGGAAAGGTGCTCTCCGAAACTACAGAAAGGCAAATCTCTTGAGAAGATTGGGGCTAATTGATTAATAAAAAAGTGAACTAGATCTGATAACTTGTTTGACAATAGATTGGTGATTTATAATTTTTCTGTTTTATAGAATAGTTTATGTAAAAGTTTTTATGCTTGTATATTTAAAATAACATCTTGTGTTTTTGTGATGTCATGCTCATATGAATTAATCATAATATATTATTATTAGTTGAATTTTCAAATAACTATGTTTAAAAAAATTATATTTTATTTGCATTACAATATAATAATATTACAATTTAAAGAAAACTTTGTTTCATTTTATTATTCAAATATATTTTCATCATTTTCGATAACCTTTCTGGAATACATTGACAAAATAGCATATAAACTCAGTGTCAAATTGTAAGAAATTCAAACAATTATTTTTTAAGACTTTTCAAAATAACATATTAATACAAAAACTACAGTAAAATGTATTTTTATTCATCTTCAGTTGAAATGAAGACGTTTCTCAAGAAAAAAACTTTATATTATAATTTTCTTAATGGATTTTAGTAATTTAAAAATGCTAAACACACCACCAATTTTATAGGAAAGAAAGATTGATAGACAAACAGCATTTTAAAATTTTGAGGTAAATTTTTAATATATCAAAATTTATTTTGCCCAGTAAATTAAGCAAATATTTTATTGTTTGTTGTGCAATTTCTTCCCATGAAATCTGAATAACACTATTTAAGTCTTCCATATTTGGAAATTGTCTTGATTCACTCTAACCTCGCCTTGAGAACATCCCCCTGATATTTCTGATGGTATTCAGATTTGAAGAGCCAATAAGCCGGTCCAGTTTTGAAACATTATTTTCTTCTAATCAGTTCGTTATAATTTTTACCGTACGAATGGGGGCATTATCTCGTTCAAACACTGGTGAAGCTTCACTCATCATTAATAGAGAACTTTTGTTCTGATACATTTTTATATTCTTGAGAGATAACTTGATCATAAAGAAACAACCAATTTTTTTTATAGCCAACACTCGCCCAAACAATGGCATTTACCCTCTCGGTATTTTTTTTTCTTCTTTGTAAAATTATGAAAACTATAGGAAAAAAAACTATTTGGCCTCTTCATAGGTTTTTTTTGGTCAAAAAAATATTTCCTTCCTCTGCTCACATCATCGCCGTATTTTGGAAATGACATATTGACAACAAGAATGGGGTATTTTGGAAAAAATATCGTTGCAAAAACTGATTTAGATTTTTCTTTTTTATTAGAACGAATGTTCCAATAATAATTATAAAGGGCTTTTGAATACAATACAAGGTTACTAATTCTTGAAATTATTATTTTACTAGACTTACATAATGTATTTGTTTAACCCTGTTATAATTATTTACAGCAACATATTTTTCCAAATGTTTATACAAAAAGAGCACAAAATTGCATAATTCAACATATACTTTATAAAATTACTATTTACGAGTACTACGAGATAATTTATAATAAAGCTCTACTTATTCAATAAGTTTATATATTATTTGTAGTTGAATGTAAATTATTTAGGCGATGTGTTTATGTCTCGTCAAATATTGGCTATCAATCATGGCAGAACATCTGCCAATAATATCTTCTATGGCTTCACCCAGTTGACAGCATTTTCTGTATTGGGTCATAAAGCTTTTCTTTAAAATGTTTTTTTTATATATTTTTTTTGTATTATTTTGTTTTGGATAGCGATAATAAATTACTGAAGATATCGTCCATATAAGCTTTTTTTTCGCTATGTATATTTACGCTATATATTCATTTGTATAGATATGTCCTGCTCTAAGCTGTTTAGATTTAGCGGATTGAAGGAACCATCTGCTTTCACCAGTTTTAATACTATTTTTAGGTTGTAGCAAAATATTTGAAATTTTTGAATTAGTTACTTATTCACTGTTTATAAAATTTCTTCATTGCTATGCCTCGTAGATATCGGTTACCGGTAATGCGGGATACTTCAGATTCCCCTCAAAGTCCTAGAGCTTGTTCTAGGATCTGCAGTCACAGCTAATTTTAAAGGCTCGACAACAAGAGACCATGAATGATCTGATTTTCCTTTATCTTCAAGATTCTCTCTTGCAACTTTTTAACTAGTGCTGAGTGGTGTGGATCGATCCTCAACCCCACAGTGCCCAGCTTATTTCGTCAGTATCAGCGTCAATATCAGTTATCAGTTGTGTGGGATATTTCTGATTCCCCGGTTTTGAACCAATTTTTGAATCGATGCTGAGAACTGTAAATTGATTCCCAACTCCATAATTAATTACACGTGTCCCTTCGAGTTCACGAACATCACGAGCAGCGTCAATCGCTTTGAAGCTTTTTTTTTAAATAATTCCTTTAATTGCCCAAAGTTCGCAATTTATTTTCTACCTATGATTCTGGTAGACAGAAATATTCTAAAATTATTACTATCATTATTTGTAACAGATAGAACTGAAATGTTATAACTTTTTCGTCAGTGCATAATACCGTCATGGTATGCACAAATATTGGGAAATTAATCCAAAATATTCTCCAAAGTACTAAATTTTTCTGGTTATCAGATATTTTCGTACAATACAAAATTAAATTTATTTAATAAGATAACTATTAAGATGTGTAAGAAATAACACGTATTACCTGAATCGGTGTGTTAATGTTTTGGCACGCCCGATTGGAGGTTCATAAAACAATTTAGGGTTGGACTACAGGTAGTACCGATATAAAAGGACGTTATTTCCCGAATTTCCTTTATTTTGTTTTCGTGAATTATAACGAACACTTGCCGAAATGAAGTGCCGTTTATCTGACGGATTAAAGTACCGATTCTTATACGAAAAAGTTAACAAAGACCGAGTGTGGATCTGCAACAAATCAAATTGCCCCGCTAAAGCTGTTACTGGCAGCGAAGACAGAAGAATTTTGAAGATTGGTGTGCATTCCCATCGCCCCGCAACAAAAGTGGTTAAAGCTGACGAGGAGAATCTACTGATGGACTGTCATAGTCTGAAGCCAACACCATTATCAGAGAAGGAAAAACTAAAGAAAATACGGAAATTTGTTAAAGCTGAATGTAGCAAGTTTGACCCGGATAGGAATTTCCATAAGACCCTTTTAAGACGGCTGTTCCTCCAAGAATTTTGGAAAGGTGCTCTCCGAAACTACAGAAAGGCAAATCTCTTGAGGAGATTGGGGCTAATTGATTAATAAAAAAGTGAACTAGATCTGATAACTTGTTTGACAATAGATTGGTGATTTATAATTTTTCTGTTTTATAGAATAGTTTATGTAAAAGTGTTTATGCTTGTATATTTAAAATAACATCTTGTGTTTTTGTGATGTCATGCTCATATGAATTAATCATAAAATATTATTATTATTTGAATTTTCAAATAACTATGTTTAAAAAAATTATATTTTATTTGCATTACAATATAATAATATTACAATTTAAAGAAAAATTTGTTTCATTTTATTATTCAAATATATTTTCATCATTTTCGATAACCTTTCCGGAATATATTGACAAAATAGCATATAAACTCAGTGTCAAATTGTAAGAAATTCAAACAATTATTTTTTAAGACTTTTCAAAATAACATATTAATACAAAAACTACAGTAAAATGTATTTTTATTCAGCTTCAGTTGAAATGAAGACGTTTCTCAAGAAAAAAACTTTATATTATAATTTTCTTAATGGATTTTAGTAATTTAAAAATGCTAAACACACCACCAATTTTATAAGAAAGAAAGATTGATAGACAAACAGCATTTTAAAATTTTGAGGTAAATTTTTAATATATCAAAATTTATTTTGCCCAGTAAATTAAGCAAATATTTTATTGTTTGTTGTGCAATTTCTTCCCATGAAATCTGAATAACACTATTTAAGTCTTCCATATTTGGAAATTGTCTTGATTCACTCTAACCTCGCCTTGAGAACATCCCCCTGATATTTCTGATGGTATTCAGATTTGAAGAGCCAATAAGCCGGTCCAGTTTTGAAACATTATTTTCTTCTAATCAGTTCGTTATAATTTTTAACGTACGAATGGGGGCATTATCTCGTTCAAACACTGGTGAAGCTTCACTCATCATTAATAGAGAACTTTTGTTCTGATACATTTTTATATTCTTGAGAGATAACTTGATCATAAAGAAACAACCAATTTTTTTTATAGCCAACACTCGCCCAAACAATGGCATTTACCCTCTCGGTAATTTTTTTTCTTCTTTGTAAAATTATGAAAACTATAGGAAAAAAAACTATTTGGCCTCTTCATAGGTTTTTTTTGGTCAAAAAAATATTTCCTTCCTCTGCTCACATCATCGCCGTATTTTGGAAATGACATATTGACAACAAGAATGGGGTATTTTGGAAAAAATATCGTTGCAAAAACTGATTTAGATTTTTCTTTTTTATTAGAACGAATGTTCCAATAATAATTATAAAGGGCTTTTGAATACAATACAAGGTTACTAATTCTTGAAATTATTATTTTACTAGACTTACATAATGTATTTGATTAACCCTGTTATAATTATTTACAGCAACATATTTTTCCAAATGTTTATACAAAAAGAGCACAAAATTGCATAATTCAACATATACTTTATAAAATTACTATTTACGAGTACTACGAGATAATTTATAATAAAGCTCTACTTATTCAATAAGTTTATATATTATTTGTAGTTGAATGTAAATTATTTAGGCGATGTGTTTATGTCTCGTCAAATATTGGCTATCAATCATGGCAGAACATCTGCCAATAATATCTTCTATGGCTTCACCCAGTTGACAGCATTTTCTGTATTGGGTCATAAAGCTTTTCTTTAAAATGTTTTTTTTATATATTTTTTTTGTATTATTTTGTTTTGGATAGCGATAATAAATTACTGAAGATATCGTCCATATAAGCTTTTTTTTTCGCTATGTATATTTACGCTATATATTCATTTGTATAGATATGTCCTGCTCTAAGCTGTTTAGATTTAGCGGATTGAAGGAACCGTCTGCTTTCATCAGTTTTAATACTATTTTTAGGCTGTAGCAAAAGTATTTGCCATTTTTGAATTAGTTACTTATTCACTGTTTATAAAATTTCTTCATTGCTATGCCTAGCAGATATCGGTTATCGGTAATGTGGGATACTTCTGATTCCCCTAAAAGTCCTAGAGCTTGGTCTAGGATGTGCAGTCACAGCTAGTTTTAAAGCTTCGACATCAAGAGACCATGAATGATCTGATTTTCCTTTATCTTCAAGACTCTCTCTTGCAACTTTTTAACTAGTGCTGAGTGGTGTGGATCGATCCTCAACCCCACAGTGCCCAGCTTATTTCGTCAATATCAGTTATCAGTTGTGTGGGATATTTCTGATTCCCCGGTTTTGAACCAATTTTTGAATCGATGCTGAGAACTGTAAATTGATTCCCAACTCCATAATTAATTACACGTGTCCCTTCGAGTTCACGAACATCACGAGCAGCGTCAATCGCTTTGAAGCTTTTTTTTAAAATAATTCCTTTAATTGCCCAAAGTTCGCAACTTATTTTCTACCTATGATTCTGGTAGACAGAAATATTCTAAAATTATTACTATCATTATTTGTAACAGATAGAACTGAAATGTTATAACTTTTTCGTTAGTGCATAATACCGTCATGGTATGCACAAATATTGGGAAATTAATCCAAAATATTCTCCAAAGTACTAAATTTTTCTGGTTATCAGATATTTTCGTACAATACAAAATTAAATTTATTTAATAAGATAACTATTAAGATGTGTAAGAAATAACCCGTATTACCTGAATCGGTGTGTTAATGTTTTGGCACGCCCGATTGGAGGGTCATAAAACAATTTAGGGTTGGACTACAGGTAGTACCGATATAAAAGGACGTTATTTCCCCAATTTCCTTTATTTTGTTTTCGTGAATTATAACGAACACTTGCCGAAATGAAGTGCCGTTTATCTGACGGATTAAAGTACCGATTCTTATACGAAAAAGTTAACAAAGACCGAGTGTGGATCTGCAACAAATCAAATTGCTCCGCTAAAGCTGTTACTGGCAGCGAAGACAGAAGAATTTTGAAGATTGGTGTGCATTCCCATCGCCCCGCAACAAAAGTGGTTAAAGCTGACGAGGAGAATCTACTGATGGACTGTCATAGTCTGAAGCCAACACCATTATCAGAGAAGGAAGAACTAAAGAAAATAAAGAATTATGTTAAAACTGAATGTAGCAAGTTTGACCCGGATAGGAATTTCCATAAGACCCTTTTAAGACGGCTGTTCCTCCAAGAATTTTGGAAAGGTGCTCTCCGAAACTACAGAAAGGCAAATCTCTTGAGAAGATTGGGGCTAATTGATTAATAAAAAAGTGAACTAGATCTGATAACTTGTTTGACAATAGATTGGTGATTTATAATTTTTCTGTTTTATAGAATAGTTTATGTAAAAGTTTTTATGCTTGTATATTTAAAATAACATCTTGTGTTTTTGTAATGTCATGCTCATATGAATTAATCATAAAATATTATTATTAGTTGAATTTTCAAATAACTATGTTTAAAAAAATTATATTTTATTTGCATTACAATATAATAATATTACAATTTAAAGAAAACTTTGTTTCATTTTATTATTCAAATATATTTTCATCATTTTCGATAACCTTTCCGGAATATATTGACAAATTAGCATATAAACTCAGTGTCAAATTGTAAGAAATTCAAACAATTATTTTTTAAGACTTTTCAAAATAACATATTAATACAAAAACTACAGTAAAATGTATTTTTATTCATCTTCAGTTGAAATGAAGACGTTTCTCAAGAAAAAAACTTTATATTATAATTTTCTTAATGGATTTTAGTAATTTAAAAATGCTAAACACACCACCAATTTTATAGGAAAGAAAGATTGATAGACAAACAGCATTTTAAAATTTTGAGGTAAATTTTTAATATATCAAAATTTATTTTGCCCAGTAAATTAAGCAAATATTTTATTGTTTGTTGTGCAATTTCTTCCCATGAAATCTGAATAACACTATTTAAGTCTTCCATATTTGGAAATTGTCTTGATTCACTCTAACCTCGCCTTGAGAACATCCCCCTGATATTTCTGATGGTATTCAGATTTGAAGAGCCAATAAGCCGGTCCAGTTTTGAAACATTATTTTCTTCTAATCAGTTCGTTATAATTTTTACCGTACGAATGGGGGCATTATCTCGTTCAAACACTGGTGAAGCTTCACTCATCATTAATAGAGAACTTTTGTTCTGATACATTTTTATATTCTTGAGAGATAACTTGATCATAAAGAAACAACCAATTTTTTTTATAGCCAACACTCGCCCAAACAATGGCATTTACCCTATCGGTAAATTTTTTCCTTCTTTGTAAAATCATGAAAACTATAGGAAAAAAACTATTTGGCCTCTTCATAGGTTTTTTTTGGTCAAAAAAATATTTCCTTCCTCTGCTCACATCATCACCGTATTTTGGAAATGACATATTGACAACAAGAATGGGGTATTTTGGAAAAAATATCGTTGCAAAAACTGATTTAGATTTTTCTTTTTTATTAGAACGAATGTTCCAATAATAATTATAAAGGGCTTTTGAATACAATACAAGGTTACTAATTTTTGAAATTATTATTTTACTAGACTTACATAATGTATTTGATTAACCCTGTTATAATTATTTACAGCAACATATTTTTCCAAATGTTTATACAAAAAGAGCACAAAATTGCATAATTCAACATATAATTTATAAAATTACTATTTACGAGTACTACGAGATAATTTATAATAAAGCTCTACTTATTCAATAAGTTTATATATTATTTGTAGTTGAATGTAAATTATTTAGGCGATGTGTGTATGTCTCGTCAAATATTGGCTATCAATCATGGCAGAACATCTGCCAATAATATCTTCTATGGCTTCACCCAGTTGACAGCATTTTCTGTATTGGGTCATAAAGCTTTTCTTTAAAATGTTTTTTTTATATATTTTTTTTGTATTATTTTGTTTTGGATAGCGATAATAAATTACTGAAGATATCGTCCATATAAGCTTTTTTTTCGCTATGTATATTTACGCTATATATTCATTTGTATAGATATGTCCTGCTCTAAGCTGTTTAGATTTAGCGGATTGAAGGAACCATCTGCTTTCACCAGTTTTAATACTATTTTTAGGTCGTAGCAAAATATTTGAAATTTTTGAATTAGTTACTTATTCACTGTTTATAAAATTTCTTCATTGCTATGCCTAGCAGATATCGGTTAACGGTAATGTGGGATACTTCTGATTCCCCTAAAAGTCCTAGAGCTTGATCTAGGATGTGCAGTCACAGCTAGTTTTAAAGCTTCGACATCAAGAGACCATGAATGATCTGATTTTCCTTTATCTTCAAGACTCTCTCTTGCAACTTTTTAACTAGTGCTGAGTGGTGTGGATCGATCCTCAACCCCACAGTGCCCAGCTTATTTCGCTCATTTTAGTTTTTTTTTTGTTAAAACCTCTGAGGAAAATATAATTCTTTATTTGTAAACAGGAAAAAGCAGAAACGCTTTTGCTACACTATAATATTATCGGATGATTTTGGTTTTAAAAATAGTTTCGGATTTTGATTACTTGTGATTTACAGGTACAGGTGTATGTCAGAGGCGATCTGGTTTTGTCAAATATTTGCCCACAGTTATTTCAGAGCATTTACCTGCAATTTGTTCTATGATTTCACTTAACTAAAAACATTTTCTGCATTGGTTTTATTTTCTTATCTCGAATACCGATAGCTGAAGAGGATATCGTCCATGTAAATTTGTTTCCAGCCACTATATTTTCGTATTATATTTGTTTTTATGAATATGTCTTTTTTCAAGCTGTCCAGATTTAGCGAAGTGAAAGAACCATCTGCTTTCACCCTATGTAGTATATGCGAATGATTTTGGTTAGGTTTGGTTTGGCAAAAATATTGGAAAATTATTCCAACATATTTTTAAAAGTATTCAATTTTTCTGGTTTTGAGATATTTTTGTAAAATACAGAACTAGGATTATTTAATAAGATAGCTATTAAGATGTATAAAAAATATCCGGTATTTCCTGAATCGGTTTATTAATGTTTTGGCGCGCCCGACTGGAGGGCCATAAAACAATATAGGACTGGACTAGAGGTAGTACGGATATAAAAGGCCGTTATTTCCCAAATTTCCTTTATTCTGTGTTCGTTAATTAGAACGAACACTTGCCAAAATGAAGTGCCGTTTATCTGACGGATTAAAGTACCGATTCTTATACGAAAAAGTTAACAAAGACCGAGTGTGGATCTGCAACAAATCAAATTGCTCCGCTAAAGCTGTTACTGGCAGCGAAGACAGAAGAATTTTGAAGATTGGTGTGCATTCCCATCGCCCCGCAACAAAAGTGGTTAAAGCTGACGAGGAGAATCTACTGATGGACTATTACAGTCAGAAGCCAACACCATTGTCAGCGAAGGGAAAACTAAAGAAAATACGGAAATTTGTTAAAGCTGAAAGTAGCAAGTTTGATCCGGTCAGGAATTTTCATAAGACCCTTTTAAGACGAATGTTCCTTCAAGAACTGTTTAAAGGTGATGTGAAATTATTTATGTTTATATATTTAAAATATCATCTTATGTTCTTTTAATGCTATATATAATGCTCATATAAATTAATCATAAAATATTATTGCCGGTCGCGTTGGTGCGGCGGTAAGAGCGTCTGCTTTTCCGAATCCGCGCTGGAGCGGTAGCTGGTTCGATTCCAGCGCTCGGATGGTTATTTTTCTTTCTTCTGTCCGTTTATCTTTCTTAAATGTTTGTAATTGTTTATAGGCAAGAGTGTAAAATCCGACTACGAATTACCCCTCAGTCACGCCAGTTAAAGGCTGGGTAAGGCCGGATGCCTTCTGAGAAGTGTTCTACGTTGGTCACTCGCCAGTCGGTAGGTTTCCTGATGGACTTATGGGTAGGCACATAACCAAGGGTTTATAGCCCGAGGGGGGTGCTGGCCTGGGTTTGTCGGAAGCTGATGACCGTGGTTCGGAACCCACGTTAAGCTGTAGGTCCAGTCGCTAAATAGCCTAGTTGCTGATGCGCCTCTAACCCAAACACTTTACTTTACTTTTAAAATATTATTATTAGTTATTTTTAGCAACTTTGTTGTAAAAAATTATATTTTATATCAGTTTAAATATAATAATATTACAGTTCAAAGAAAACATTGCTTTATTTTAATATCGACATATATTTTCATCATTTTCTACAACGTTTCTGGAACGCTTTGACAAAAGAACATATAAACTCAGTGTCGAAATGTTAAACATATTTAAACAATTATTTTTTAAGAATTTTCAAAATAACGTATTATTAAAATGAAAACTGCAGTAAAATGAATTTTTATTCATTTTCTGTTGAAATGTTTCTCAATAAAAATATATATATATATATATTTTAATTTCGTTAATAGATTTTAGTAACTTTAAAATAGTTTTATAGGAAAGAAGAAAACATATCATTTAAATATTTTGAGAAGAATTTTTAATAAATCAAAAATTCTTTTTAGTAATGAATCGTTCAGCTATTTTATAATTTTTTGTGCAATTTCTTTCCATGAAATCTGAATAGCATTATCCAAATCTTCCATATTTATAAATTGTCTTGATTCGCTATGACCTTGTCTTCAAAACATCTTCCAGACATTTCTAATGATATTCAGATGTTTAGAGCCAACAGACCAGTCCAGTTTTGAAATATCATTTTCATCAAATCAGAATTTTTGCCGAATGAATGGGAGCCTTATCTCATTTAAACACTGGAGAAGCTTTGCTCATATCATTAATAGATAACTTTTGTTGTGCTGATATTTTTTATATTTTTGAGAGGTTCTTTGATGAGCTTTTTTTATAGCCAACACCGGCCCAAATCATGGCATTTTTCGTCTCGGCATTTTTTTTTAAATCATGAAAACACACTGATTGTTCTTCGTCAAGAAAAATGATTTTCTTACTCTGCTTAGTCTATGACATGACCTTTTCAGCGAAAGCCATTAGGAATAATTTGTAGCGGGTTTCAATAGTGACTTCATTTACAATATTTTTAAACTATGTTAAGAAACACAATTAAAACCACATTAAATCCCCTTTTCAATGCCGTTAGAAGAAAGTTTTTATCTATTAATTTCACCTAGATATAATAGTTTGAATAGAACATCACATTTGAACTTTTTTTTTAATTTTTGCTGATTTTTTCGATGGTATTAGGATTACTATTATTTTTTGAAATAATCTATGGTTATAGACTTTTTTTGAGAAAAAAAAGTCGGCCCTGAATATTGACCAGCCCATTAAACTGGGGAGAACCAACATCAAAATTGATTGTCTGGCATTTGCTGATGATCTAGCAATTTTAGCTGAAGATGTATTAACGGCACAAAAACAGATTGAAATCCTAAAAGAAACAGCAGAAATAGTAGGACTCCAAATTTCCTTTGAAAACACACAATACATGACCTGCAACAGACTAAGAACGCCATTTCTAAAAACAAAATATGGTAACATCAAACGAGTCTCTCAATTCAAATATTTGGGTGATATAATCATGGAAAATGGGTTGGAAAAAGCGGCCAATAAGGGTAGATGTCAAAAAATGGAAACGGCATTGAGACTTACACAAAATATTTGTAACAAAAAATGCCTATCTAAAAACACAAAACTGAGACATTACAACACAGTTATTAAGCCAGAATGTCTATATGGGGCAGAAACGCTCATTTTGAATAGAAAGAGGGACATCGAGGACATTGAAAAGAAGGAAAGAAAAATCATAAGAAAAATCCTAGGCCCCAAACAAATAAATAGCACAACATAACGACTTCGAGAAAACCAAGAAATCAAAAAATACACAGATATACATAGCGATATGAGAAAAAGAAGACTTAAGTTTTACGGACACATCAAACGGATGAATCCGAGTAGGCTAACTAGACAAATAGTCGAATTTTATGAAAATAGGAGTAGAGCTAAAGTAGAAATAATTAAATGGATTGCTGCAATTACAGAGGACCTAAGATCAGCAAATATTACACAAAGTAAAATTCAGGATAGAGGCTGTTTCAGACACAAGGTTAACGTTTGGAAGGTTGGCCAGAGAGAAAAATGTAGGAAGACTGGAACAACTTGATCTGACTAAAGAAAAAAAGCTCATAGCCAAAGAATGAAATTAGTATGGGCGCAAAGGATGGCTAACAACAACAAACGCCTCTAATTGTACTTCGCGTGGTCCACCAGGGCCCATACGTGAATACTAATAGACTTTTTCTATGCTGATTAAGGTTTAAATTAAAAAAAAATTAAATTGGATAATTTAATCAAAATATATAAATAATCAAAGACATACTCCTGAGATATGTGTTCCTGAATCGGGAAGCACAGAAATTCTCTTGAGTAATGCCAGGACATTCCTAATTTGTGTACATTTTAACTTCGTTAACAATTGCTCTGCAGTCTTACAGGAATTCGATGCAGTTCTTAGACTGGGTCTTTTTTCTCTTCTTGACAGAGCCGGTGGTGTCCTGTTCTGATTTCCGTATGTCTCGCTGGACCGAATCAACTTGACAATCGATGAAGATCTTCATTTTAATCGGTCTCCTATGTCCCTACAATTCATGCCCTCTGGGTGCAATAAAAAAGTTCATTTCATTTCATTATGTCATGGTCAAACTAATTAATACCGACTTACAATTTATATTAAGAAACAAAATTACCAAAAATCACTCATCTTAAATTTAATAACTCTCCACATTATTTCATTATTGTATTATGTATATAATCGGATTAGATTTGATATTATCCTTAAATTGCACAATTCAACATATAATTCATTAAATTACAATTTACCGAGACTACTATGTTTTAAATAGATACTTAATTATTAAATAGGGAAGGTAAAGCGTGTTACAATAATAGCGCAAGATCTGAAGTTTAAAAATAACATGGTTTTCTGAACCAAATTATTGAAATATTTATTGATTTGTAATATAGACATTTGAACATTATATAGGCAACAACACATCCAGTAGTTTAGCACTTTTAAGAGATTGCATCCAACATCACATAGACACTAAACAACAATTAAAGAGTAACATTGATAATAAATTACAACAAATATGCGAAAAAGTAACTGAAGTAGATTTTAGTCACATTTATAATAGCGTCTATTCCAGTTACATATATCACTTCAATATCCAAAAAAATACTGACATTAAGAAATTTAAAAATTTAATTATTGAAAACATGGAACAAATACAAAACACATTAATACACATACAGACAAAAATTTAATTAATAAAACTGTAGTTAACCTGTCAAGTATAATATTATTTGATTCTGAAAAGTATGTACTTTCTAAAAGACTAAATTTGAATGTTACATCGAAAGATGTTCCTAAATTAGACCTTATTTCGGCAGTAGAGTCTGTTGCTCAAAAATTACCTTTGGAAAGTGCAAATGAAAACAGAATTAGGTTAAAACTTATCTTAGAAAAACAATTTAAAATCAAATCAAATTTATACCATGAGAAAAGGTTAGCTATAGATAAATTAAAAAAAGACACATCTATTAAAATATTGCCATCAGACAACGGTAACACTACAATTATACTGGACACTACAGAATTTAATAACAAAATTAAAACTTTAATTGATGAGGGAAATTACACTAAAATACCTACAGATCCAACATTAAAAATAGAGAGACAAATTTACAATACATAATATAAACACAAACGTGAATTTACAAATCTAGAAAGATCACAACTTACACCACATTATAGTAAACCAACTCATTTCTATGGTCTACCAAAAATACACAAAACTAATATACCACTTCGTCCTATAATTAGTACTATAGATTCCCCATGTTATAAACTAGCAATTTTTTTTTAAATATTTTAAATCCACTTTCGGGTAGAACAAATTCATATATTAAAAATACTACAGATTTTTTAGATAAAATTTCGAACATTAAAATTACAAACCAAAATTTAATGGTCAGTTTTGACGTGGTGAATTTATTTACTAATGTACCAGTTGATAAATCACTTTTAATAGTTAGAAAGAGATTAGAACATGACACAACATTAAAAGACCGTACTAAACTAAACATAAATACAATTTTGGAATTATTAGATCTGTGTTTAAAAATCACATGTTTTCAACTGGAAAATGATTATTATCAACAAAATTTCGGAAAGGCAATGGGTTCTTCTCTTTCTTATTTGATGAGTAATATCTTTATGGAGCAACTCGAGAATGACATATTAAATAAATCTCTTAAAAAGCCGATAATATGGCTGCTTAGATATGTTGATAATTTTGCTCTATGGCAACATAGCATTGACCATCTAAATATATTTTTATATGATATAAATTCTCGAGAGCCTACAATTAAGTTTACTATAGAGATGGAGAAGGAGAATAAATTGCCATTCCTCGACACTTTAATAATAAAACAAAACAACACATTAAAAACTACAGTTTACAGAAAACCGACAAACACAGATAAGTATTTCAATTTCTTCTCCAATGGGTCAAAATAGGAGTAATTAAAAGTTTATATGACAGAGGAAAACTTGTTTTACCGACAATGATAAACTACAAAAAGAAACAAATCACATAAAAGACATTTTAATAAAAAAACAATTACCCAAAACAATTTATACATAAATCGTTTAAAACTTTTGATACAAGACAAAACAGATAGTTACAGAGTTATTAACAGATTAACAGACAGATTAACAAACAGAGTTATTAATAACAATAATAATAACTCTCAAACTATTAACCTCACAATTCCTTATATCCGCGGTATTTCTGCATACCAAACAGTGACACGTTGGGGATGCATTTGTTCTTCATGAATCATTCGTGGATTTTCTGAGTCTCAGATATGGCAATTGTGGCTATTAACGAAGTCATCGAGTTAATAGATCTTAACTTTTGGCTCTTCGCTGTTGAAATGTCCAATTCTTGAGCACGATGACAAGTCGGGAACCCTCGACTTTCGACAATACTTTCACGAATTGTCGTGATGTTTTGTTATGAGCACTACGAGCTACTGTCTTGTATTTCATATCAATAACTGGACCAGTACATTCAATTTTTTCGATTATTCTTTACACAGTTGATAAATCTGGAATATTATTTCTACTCAAAATCGGATGCACTTTTCCAGATACATTTCCGACAAGAATGACTGATATGAAGAATATATGAAGATATTTTGGGAAAAATGTTGCTCAAAATTGAATTAGTCTTTATTCTTTCGAGGTGGAATCATTGTTCCAATATTTATAACAATGGTACTTAAGGTTTCTAATTCTTAAAATTGCAACTGTTATTAAACTTACATAATATATATGATTAACCCTGTTAAAGTTTTTTTTCTTCAGCAACATATATTTTCAAATTTTTTGATAAAAAGAGATACCTGCAAAAAAAAGGTATACCACTCAAGCCCTTTTTTGTTTTGTGACCTTCACGTGCGTTTTTTTACAAAAAGAAATTAACAGAACAGTTATTAGGACAATTAATGTTTGATTGACACATAAGCAAATTTTATAGTATTTGTAATTCTAAAGGAAATAGATAATTTTTTACATTGACCTTTGAAGTTTTGAAGCTTCTCTTTAAATATTGTTCTCATAATTTTCTAGTCTTATTGTCTTGGTTTGGACAGCAATAATAAATCATTGACTAAGTGCAAATATAATTTTTTTGCAGAAACGTTGAAGCCTCTCTATCAAGATTACCTTCCAAAAGCTAGAGAGTCCATACAAGCCTTTTTCCTGTCACCTATATTTACGTATATGTTCATTTGTATGAATATGTCCTGCTCTAAGCTGTTCAGATTTAGCGGAATGCATCCGAAAACACTTTTGAAATTTAAAAAAATTCAGCATTACTATGCCTCATAAATATTGGTTAACGATAATGTGGGATACTTTTGATTCTCCTGAAAGTTTCCTAGAACTTGTTCTATGATCTGCAGCCAAAACCTCTGTTTGAAAAAACCGTAAACGGCCTGATATTCCCGTATCTTCAAAACTCATGTCTACCACTTGAAACTTTTTGAATCAGAGCTGAGAGGCGTTATGTATATAACCTCATAATTGATAAGAACTTCCGTTTCTGCTTCGAAAATCTGACGAGTCAGTGTCAAAGCAGCATTAAATACTCGTTACAAATTAGCCCGAACGGTTTACGCTGAAAAGGTGATATCATGAGCTGGGCAGTGGAAGCAAATTTTTTTTCTGCGGAAAAAAAATCAACTCAGAACTACCTAATGATTTTTTCTTTTATTTTCATAATTTTAGGCGGAAGAAAAAAAATGAAAATACCAGAAAAGCCGTTGGGAATGTCATGGTTTTGGTAAGTATTGGCTAGAAAAAAGGTAAATATTTTTTAATAATATTTATTTCACATCGACCTAACTCTCAAAAATATAAAAAATTATTATTATTTTTTTTTTTGATATCAGTAACCAATGTTTTAACAAGACAATTACAAGATAAAACAAAGGTTATGTCTGAATGATTGTGGCGTGTTCATATATTTTTTTCCCTTTATTTGGGTTTTTCGCCACTATCTAAAACTCAAAAAATATCAAAAACACCTGTTCTTATTTAAAGAAAGAATCAATGGGTAAAAACAAAAAACCAAACGGAGACAAATTTCTCAGTGATTCTTTTTTGTAGTAAATTTGCCTAACGAACAAAATTTTATATATAAAAAACGTCATAAAAAATTTTACAAACTTTTTACATTAACGTTTCGGAGGGTACTCTCCCCCCGTTTTCAAAACTAAACTAAAAAATAAACTATATTAATTTGTAATATATAAAGTAACGAGTGAAAGTAAATATATTTTTTTGTATATGTCAACGATACTTTCATTGACAACAATAGGTTTTCATGACAGTGACATACTACCAAAAGCTATATATAGGTGATGTTTACTGTGTGATTGTTTATTGTACTGATTGAGTATTTAAATATTTAAACGTGTTTAATTGTATTCTTTATAATCGGGAACCATATTGAATTTAAATCTACCGAAGGCATAGCAATATAGTTATTTTTATTTAAATTAATTATAGCGGTTTCTTTTAAACTTCTGTATTTTGTTACCGATTCTTTTAATACCGTTTTGGAATTATTCCAATTGATTTTATGACCCGATTCCCATGCGTGTTGACAAATTCTAGATTTATTAAAATCGCCCTTTTTAAGAAGGTGCTCTTTTACTCTAACATCTAACGGTCTAGATGTCTCACCTATATAGAATTTGCCACATTCGCAGGGAATTTTATACATTTCTATGGTCTACCAAAAATACACAAAACTAATATACCACTTCGCCCTATAGTTAGTAATAAAGTAAACATTTTAAATCCACTTTCGGGTAGAAAAAATTTATATATTAAAAATACTTCAGATTTTTTAGATAAAATTTCGAACATTAAAATTACAAACCAAAATTTAATGGTCAGTTTTGACGTGGTGAGTTTATTTACTAATGTACCAGTTGATAAATCACTTTTAACAGTTAGAAAGAGATTAGAACATGACACAACATTAAAAGACCGCACTAAACTAAACATAAATACAATTTTGGAATTATTAACTCTGTGCTTAAAAACCACATATTTTCAATTAGAAAATTATTATTATCAACAAAATTTCGGAACGGCAATAGGTTCTTCTCTTTCTCCTTTGATGAGTAATATCTTTATGGAGGAATTTGACACAATGACACAATTAAAAGAGTAGGAAATAAATACAACATAAGAACGACATTTAAAACAAAAAATACTCTTAGATCTCTATTAACAAAGACTAAACCAAACAATATACAACAAAATACCAAAAATGTGGTTTATAAAATTCCGTGCGAATGTGGCAAATTCTATATAGGTGAGAAATCTAAACCGTTAGATGTTAGAATAAAAGTGCATCATAAAAACCTTCTTAGAAAGGGCGATTTTAATAAATCTAGAATTTGTCAACACGTATGGAAATCGGGTCATAAAATCAATTGGAATAATTCCAAAACGGTATTAAAAGAATCGGTAACAAAATATAGAAGATTAAAAGAAACCGCTATAATTAATTTAAATAAAAATAATTGTATTGCTATGCCTTCGGTAGATTTAAATTAAATATGGTTTCAGATTTTAAAGAATACAATTAAACACATTTAAATATTTGAATACACAATCAGTACAATAAACAATCACACAGTAAACATTACCTATATATATATATTTTGGTAGTATGTCACTGTCATGAAAATCTATTGTTGTCAATGTAAGTATCGTTGACATATACAAAGAAATATATTTACTTTCACTCGTTACTTTATATATTACCAATTAATATAATTTATTTTTTAGTTTATTTTTGTAAACGGGGGGAGAGTACCCTCCGAAACGTTAACGATAAAAGTTTATAAAATTTTTTATAACATTTTTATATCTTTAAAATTTTGTTCGTTAGGTAAATTTATTACAAAAAAGAATCACTGAGAAATTTGTCTCCGTTTGGTTTTTTGTTTTTACCCAGTGATTCTTTCTTTAAATAAGAACAGGTATTTTTGATATTTTTTGAGTTTTAGATAGTGGCGAAAAACACAAATAAAGGAAAAAAAAACAAAGGTTACAAAACGAGTAAAAATATTAGAAAACTGTACTAGCCTGCACTCTCTCACCAGATTTGAATGTGACTAAATATGTGTGGGCCATGCAAAACGAGATAACAATGAATCAAGATTATTATCAAATATGGAAGATTTGAAGTGACATTCAGACTTCACGGAAAGTTCCACTGATTTATTAAAGCGTGTTGAAAAGGCCACAAAACATTAAAATGCTGTTTGTTTATGTTCTCCTCTTTTTAATAAAACTGAGGGTGTGTTTTTCATTTTCAAGTTACTAAACTCCATTAAGAAGTAATAAATATAAAGCTCTTTATCTTGAAAAACACTTTCAGTTAAACTGATGAGTAAAAATTTATTTTTCTGCAGTTTTCATATTAATGTTATTTTGAAAAGCCTTAAAAAATAATTGTTCACGTGTTTGGCACTGAGTGTATATATTTTTATGTCAAGGTTTTCCAGATACGATATGGAAAACGATGAAAATATATTCGAATAATAAAATGAAACAATGTTTTCTTTATATTAATATATTGTAATGCATATGAAACATAACGTACTACAATAAAGTTATTCAAATTATATTACAACAAAGATTAATTCTGTTATCATAACATTAAAAGTATAGAAGATTTTTTTTTAAATATACAAACATATATAATTTCACATAAGACATTTTATAAGACAAAATATTTATAAAATAATTATATTACAAATCACTGAACTTTTGTTAACCATGTTATCTAAATCTAATACACTTTTTTAATCAATTAGACCCAATTTTCTCAATAGTTTTGCCTTTCTGTAGTTTTGACAAGCGCCGTTCCAGAGTTCTTGGAGAAACATCTGCCTTAAAATGGTCTTACGGAAATTTCCATCCAGATCATACTTTCGACATTGAACTTTAACATATTTCCTGATTTTCTTTAGTTTTCCTTCTGACAATGGTGATAGCTTCTGACTGTAATAGTCCATCAGTAGATTCTTCTCGTCAGTTTTCACCACTCTTCTTATGTGGCCATGAAAATGTACACCAATCTTTTTCAAAATTCTTCTATCTTCGCTGCCCGTAACAACTTTAGCGGAACACGTTGATTTTTTGCAGATCCACACTCGTTGGTTATTAACTTTCTTGTATAAGAATCGGTATTTTAATCCGTCAGATAAACAGCACTTCATTTTGCCAAGTGTTCATTCTAATTCACAAAAACAGAATAATGAAAATTCGGGAAAAATGTCCTTTTATATCGGTACTACCTCTAAGCTAGCCCTAAATTGTTTTATGACCCTCCAATCGGAAGCCCGGAAAACATTAATAAGCTGATTCAGGTAATACATATAAATTTTCCAATATTTATGCATGATCATGACGGTATTGAACAATGGTAAAAAAGTTATAACTTTCCAGTTATATTTGTTTCAAATAATGATAATAAGAACTTTAGAATACATCTAAAACACATCTAAGCTAAGATCATAGAGTGGACGGGGACTATCAAAAATACCACAGCCCTGAAAATCTGATGTCATCAAAATGCGATAGTATTTTGAAAACGAAAATCATTCACATATATTAAGGAGGATGAAAGCAGATGATTGTTTCACTCCGCTAAACCTGGACAGCTCAAAGGAAGACATATACATACAAACGAATATAATACAAAAAAATTATGGCTGGAAGCAAATTTATATGGACGAGATCAGCTCCAACTCTCTGGAAAGAATGTTAATAGAGTAACTTCAAAAATTAGAACAAAAATTACGATAAAAACAATTTAATTGAAAGATGTTGATTGTCGAGACTGAACCAGATCGCTTTAAAGCACCTGCTCTGTAAATTACAAATCATCAAAATTTTAAGCTCTTTTCAAAACCAAAATCATCCAAAAATATTGTGGTGTAAAAAAGGGTTTCTCCTTTTTTTTTGTTTATAAACAGAGAATTATATTCTCCTCAGAAGGTTAATCTGATTTTAAAATAAACTTTCCTTCTTCAGTAGTAAAATGACGAACTACAAAATGTTCAGTCGACGGTTTTTAACACAAACATTGGAATAATTCAAATAAATCACGAAATTAGAATAATTAAAGACATTATCTTAAAAAAGCTTCACAGCTATTGAAGCAGCCCGTGAGCTTTTCGAAGTATCAGGCTAAAGTTATTATTAATTATAGGATTACGTATCAATCTACACGGCTCAGCTCTGGTTGAAAAAATTTCAAGAGGGAGACATGAGTTTTGAAGATAGAGGATGTTCAGGTCGTACACAGTCTCTTAATGCTGAGGTTTTAAAAGAGGCTGTTTCGGCATATTCTAGAACAAACCCTAGGAAAGTTTTAGGTTAACTAGAATTATCCCACATTATCGGTAACCTATATTTCGAGTCATAGCAATGATGAAATATTTTAAACTTTAATTAAAGTTCTTTCAGACGCATAAAATGGTTCTTTTAATGCGTTAAATCTGAATAGTTAGAGCTGGACATGTTCATACAAATTAATATATACGTAAATATACATGACAAGAAAAACGGTTGTATGGACAGTATTCTCACTAGTTTTTGGGAGAGAATATTTATAGAGACGCAATCAGCAACATCTCTGAAAAAAAAACATATTAGCCCTTACTGAAAGATTTATTATCGCTCTCCAAACCAACATAATAAAAACTACAAAATGATAAGAAAAACATCCTAAAGGAACGCTTCGTAGACCAATGCAGAAAATGTTTCAATGGAAAAAACTTCAGAGATCAATTTAGAAAAAAAATATAGATTTATAAATACTATAAAATTCGCTATGTGTCAATAAAACATCTATTCAAAGAAAAAAAAAACTGTTACTTCAGCAATAATTTTCCCAAAATATCCCATTCTTGTTGCAAATATGTCATTACTAATATATATACACATATGTTTTTCATTATAATTTTGTAGTTTTTATAATGCTGGTTTGGAGAGCGCTAATAAATCTTTCGGTAGGTCTTAATATGTTTTTTTTTTTCGGAGATGTTGATAAGTCTCTCTATAAATATTCTCTCGCAAAAGCTAGTGAGAATACCGTCCATACAACCGTTTTTGGTGTCATGTATATTTACGTATATATTAATTTGTTGTATGAATATGTCCAGCTCTAAGCTGTTCAGATTTAACGCATTTACAGAACTATTTCTGGCGTCTGAAAGAACTTTAACTAAAGTTTAAAAAATTTCATCATTACTATGACTCGCAAATATAGGTTACCGATAATGTGGTATACTTTGTGTTCTCCTGAAACATTCCTAGGGTAGGATCCGCCGCCACAGCCGCTATTAGCCGCTTAAAGACCATCAAGAGACCGCGTACGACCTGATCTTCCCCTATCTTCAAAACTCATTTCTTCCTCTTGAAATTTTTTGAACTAGAGCTGAGGTGTAGAGAATGCATGTAGATGATGAAAAGTTGAAATGCATGAAAAGTTGATATCGGATTAAACTTCTGAGGAGAATATAATTCTCTATTTTTAAATAAAAGAAAAAAGGAGAAACCCTTTTTTTACATTACAGTATTTTTGGATGATTTTGGTTTTGAAAAGAGCTTCAAATTTGTAATTTACTGTGCAGGTGTTTTAGAGCGATCTGGTTCAGTCTCGACAAATATTCATCAACATCTGTAACAGATCATTCATTTGCAATATGTTATATGGTTTCGTAAAATGAGATCATTTTCTGCATTAGTCTACGACGCTTTAATTTAAATTGTTTTTATCGTAATTTTTGTTCCAATTCTTGAAGCTACTCTATTAGCATTCTTTCCAGAAACTTGGAGCTGACCGCCCATATAAAAATTGCTTCCAGTCATAAATCGTTTTATATTATATTTTTTTGTATGTGTATGTCTTTCTTTGAGCTGTCCAGATTTAGCGGAGTGAAAGAATCATCTGCTTTCACCCTCCTTAATATATGCGAATGATTTTCCTTTTCAAAATACTATCGCATTTTGATGACATCAGATTGTCAGGGCTGTGGTATTTTTGGTAGTCCTCGTCCACTCTATGATCTTAGCTTACATGTGTTTTAGATGCGTTCTAAAGTTCGTATTATCATTATTTGAAACAAATATAAGTGGAATGTTGTAACTTTTTTATCATTGTTCAATACCGTTATGATCATGTACAAATATTGGAAAATTTATCTTAAATATTTTTCATAGTATTAAATTTATCTGGTTTTTAGATATTTTTGTACGATACAGAACTAGAATTATTTATTAACATAAATATTATGATGTATAAGAAAATATCCGGTATTACCTGAAGCTGCTTATTAATGTTTTCGGGGCTTCCGATTGGAGGGTCATAAAACAATTTAGGGCTAGACTAGAGGTAGTACCGATATAAAAGGTCGTTTTTCCCGAATTTTCATTATTCTGTCTTTGTGAATTAGAACGAACACTTGCCAAAATGAAGTGCTGTTTATCTGACGGATTAAAATACCGGTTCTTATACAAGAAAGTTAATAAAGAACGTGTGTGGATCTGCAAAAAATCAAGTTGTTCCGCTAAAGTTGTTACGGGCAGCGAAGATAGAAGAATTTTGAAAAAGATTGGTGTACATTTTCATGGCCACATAAGAAGAGCGGTGAAAACTGACGAGAATATACTAATGGACTATTACAGTCAGAAGCTATCACCATTGTCAGAAGGAAAACTAAAGAAAATCAGGAAATATGTAAAAGTTGAGTGTCGCAAGTATGATCTGGATGGAAATTTCCGTAAGACCATTTTAAGGCAGATGTTTCTCCAAGAACTCTGGAACGGCGCTTGTCAAAACTACAGAAAGGCAAAACTATTGAGAAAATTGGGTCTAATTGATTAAAAAAGTGTATTAGATTTAGATAACAAGGTTAACAAAAGTTCAGTGATTTATAATATAATTATTTTATAAATGTTTTGTCTTATAAAATGTTTTATGTGAAATTATATATGTTTGTATATTTAAAGAAACATCTTATATACTTTTAATGTTATGATAACAGAATTACTCTTTATTGTAATATAATTTGAATAAAAATTTTATTGTAGTAAGTTTGGTCATATGCATTACAATATATTAATGTAAACAAAACATTGTTTCATTTTATTATTTGAATATATTTTCACCTTTTTCCATATCGTATCGGGAAAACCTTGACAAAAAAATATATACACTCAGTGCCAAAAACGTGAACAATTATTTTTTAAAGCTTTTCAAAATAACATTAATATAAAAACTGCAGAAGCTTTATATTTATTACTTTTTAATGGAGTTTGGTAACTTGAAAATGAAAAACACCCTCAGTTTTATTAAAAAGAGGAAAAAATCTATTCAAAGGAAAAAAATCTGTTACTTCAGCAATAATTTTCCCAAAATATCCCACTCTTCTTGCAAATATGTCATTACTATAAAACTAACTTTTAAATTACACTCTGTATATAAGTTCTTTCCTTGTTGAACTTATTCTTCTACTGTGTAAAGTAAAATTTATAGCTACATTTTTGCTTTAACCGACCGAAACTTGTGGATTATTAGAGTGTACACTTTGGATCCATTTGTTTTATATTGAAAAGACCATTAGTATAAACATTGGAACAATGGGTGTACCTCAAAAGAAAAAAAAACTAATTCTATTACTTCGACGATAATTTTCACAAAATATCCCACTCTTGTTGCAAATATGTCATTACTAATATATCGTGATGATATGAGGAAAAAAATAGATCTAGGGTATGGGGAGGAATTTGCCTAATTGTCTCCTATTATTACTGTTCTTCAATCGAATCGAATTCAACTTTAAAAATTACACTGTGTATATAAGTTCCTTGCTTATTGAACTTATTCTTCTAAATAATAAACTTGAAGAGATTTACCACTAAACACAAAATCACTTACGTACATTGTTAATGTAAGTAACATTTTGTTTTTATTTTTTACCCAGAGGTTCTTTATTTAAATAAGAACAGATATTTTTTGTGTTTTAGATCGTGGTAAGGAACCCCCAAAAAAATAGAACAAATAGATGTTAAAGCCCTCTCTACCAATATTCTCTTCCACAAGCTTGTGAGAATACTGGACATACCACCCTTTTTCTTGACATGTATATTTATGTATATATTCATTTGTATGAATATGTTCTGCTCTGAGCTGTTCAGAAGCGAAAGAATTTCTGAAGCTTAAAATATTTCAACATTCCTATGATATTAAACTCCTATCTACTAAGATCAGAGTTTGTTGGGGAATAACTCTGTAAACTACAATCAAGTCAGCGAAGTGCCATATATATATATATATATATATATATATATATATATATATATATATATATATATATATATATGTATATATATGTATATATAATATACATCTATTAAAACATCGTGATGAGGTGAGGAAAAAATTGAAATCTAAGTGATTTAGATCTGGATTGTGGGAAGGAACATTTATAATTGTCTCCTATTATTTCTGTTCTTACTAATCGAATTCAACTTTTAAATTACACACTGTATACAAGTTCTTTCCTTGTCGAACTTATTTTTATACTGTGTAAAGTAAAATTTATAGCTGCATTTTTGCTTTGACCGACCGAAACTTGTCGGTTATTAGAGTGTATACTTTGGATCCATTAATCATAAGAGATATTTGAATGCGGAAATTTTTTCAATGTAAAAATCTGCACAGATCAATTTGGAAGAAATTATAGAATTATAAATACTATAAAATTTGCTTATGGGCCAATAAAATATCTGTTGGTCTAATAACTGTGCTGTTAATTTCTTTTTGCAAAAACCGCACCTGAAAGTCATAAAATGATAAAGGGCTTGAGCAGTACCTCTTTTTTTGCAGGTACCTTTTGTGTCAATTCATTTGGAAAAAATATATTGCTTTAGAAAAAAAATTCTAACAGGGTTAATCAGGTATATTATGTAAGTTTAGTAAAAGTCATAATGTTAAGAATTCGGCACTTTGTTTTATATTTAAATGACCATTAGTATAAATATATGATCAATGGGTCTATCTCAGAAGAAAAAACCTAATTCTGTTGCTTCAGCAATAATTTTCCCAAAATATCCCACTCTTGTTGCAAATATGTCATTGCTAAAACATTGTGATGATGTGAGGAAACATTGGAAATCTAAGTGATTTAGATCTGTATTGCGGGGAGGAACTTATATAATGGTCCCCTATTATGATTGTTCTTACTAATCAAATTAAACTTTTAAATTATACTATGTATAAATGTTCCTTCCTTGTTGAACTTATTCTTCTACTGTGTAAAGTAAAATTTATAGCTGCATTTTTGCCTTAACCGATCGAAACTTGTCGGTTATTATTGTGTACACTTTGGATCCATTTGTATTATATTAAAAAGACCATTAGTATAAATACTGGAACAATGGGTCTATCTCAAAAGAAAAACATTTATTCTATTACTTCAGCAATAATTTTCACAAAATATCTCACTCTTGTTGCAAATATGTCATTACTAATATATCGTGATGATGTGAGGAAAAAAATCTGTTCTTCAATCGAATCGAATTCAACTTTAAAAATTACACTGTGTATATAAGTTCCTTGCTTATTGAACTTATTCATTTAAATAATAAACTTAAAGAGATTTACCACTAAACACAAAATCACTTTTTGTTTTAACTGCTCGACGCACGTTTCGCTAACCATGTTAGCATCATCAGGAGATGATTTAATCTAATTGAGAGATTAAAACGTTAGAGATTGGTGTTTAGTGGTAAATCTCTTCGAGTTTAGTATTTCACACCAAAGGTTCCAATAGAAGAATTGAATTATTCTTCTAAAGTATATTTAATAAAAAATGATTAGCTGTATTTTGCTTTGACCGACAAAAAAACATAGACTAAATGATCAAAACTTGTCGGTCATTATGTATCACTTTAGATTCATTAATGATAAAACATATTTAAATTTAAGTCGAAAAAACCTGTTTTCGGAGTAATAGTATTTTGTTCAAGAAAATCTTCTTTCTAAACCTAAACAATTAACGAATCAATCAATTAGGACCACTTCTAATCCTCGAGAAAAAAGAAACATGCAACACTATGAAAAACATTGTTAACTGAATTAATTTTGTAATTTTTGTGTGAATAATGATAATATTGTGTAATGATTAAGACATTTAAAAAATTCTTTTACATTTCATAGAAAAAATTGATAATCAATAGGTTGATTATCAATTGATCGTAATCCAAAATTAATTTTCAAAGTAATATTCCCGTTTTTATACTTTGGACCAGATTTTAAAAAACCTGGTGCTGACGTGATAAATGTCTTTTAGGCTTTTTTCGACTTCTTTCAGATACCGAAAGTGGCTAAATACTAGATGATATTGCAAAGATTGGAAGAGATGAACATTCAAAAGGATCAAGTCCCAATTTGGATTTGGATATATCATATTGGTTGATGACTTACCAGGATCAATCCACGATATTTACCTGTTTGGGTTATCATAGAGGATCCACTTTTGACAACAAATTAAAAAAGACGTGTTTTAACATTTTTCAGATAACAATATAAAATTATGATTTAGAAGGGTTAGCCCTTCCCATATATTTTTTACAGCTGTCATATAAAACATTATGATGTGGGGAGGCCTGTATGCTTGTACATATTATCAGAGGAAGTGTAATGCAACCTGTTAAGCAACGAAAATATTTCGGTCTATCGTTAGATCATATGTGCAAACATGTCCGTATGAATATGAATCTGCGATAGCAACACTTGCGTAGGCGACGATATCCCCAGTTTTATCATAGATAGAACTTGTATGCGTTATCATTTATCTCATCATCTTGAGATATTGCTACAACTGTCAACAATTTTAAACGAACCTGAAGCGTATATACGATGTGCCTGAGATACCTTGAACGGAATAGCTTCGAGGTTTGAAAGGTTCGAAAGTTACACCTTAACTTTACACCTCAAAGTTACACCTTAAAGTTACACCTCACCTTACGAAGTAAGAGGGTGTTGTAATAACCATGTTGGCCTATTGATTATCAATTTTTTGTATGAAATGTAAAAGAATTTTTAAAATTTCTTTATCATTACACAATACTATCATTATACCAACAAAAATTACAAAATTAATCCAATTAACTATATTTTTCGTAGTGTTGCATGTTTTTTTTTCTCCAAGATTAGAATTGCTCTTAATTGGTTGGTTCATTAATTGTTTAGGTTTAGAAAGAGGGTTTTTTTGAACAAAATCTTATTGCTCCGAAAACAGGTTTTTTTAACTTAACTTTAAATATATTTTATCATTAATGAATCTAAAGTGACACATAATAACCGACAATTTTTGATCATTTAGTCTAGGTTCATCATTTATTATTAAATATACTTTAGAAGAATAATTCAATTCTTCTATTGGAACCTTTGGTGTGATATACTAAACTCCAAGAGATTTACCACTAAACACCAATCTCTGATGATTTCATCTCTTAATCAGATTAAATCATCTCCTGATGAGGCTAACATGGTTAGCGAAACGTGCGTCGAGCCGTTAAAAAAGTGAATTTGTGTTTAGTGGTAAATCTCTTCAAGTTTAGTATTTAGAAGAACAAGTTCAATAAGCAAGGAACTTATATACAGAGTGTAATTTTTAAAGTTGAATTCGCTTCGATTGAAGAACAGTAATAATAGGAGACAATTATACAAATTCGTCCCCATAATCTAGATCTATTTTTTTCCTCACATCATCACGATATATTAGTAATGACATATTTGTTACAAGAGTGGGATATTTTGGAAAAATTATTGTTGAAGTAATAGAATTAGTTTTTTTTCTTTTGAAATGGACCCATTGTTACCATATTTATACTAATGGTCTTTTGAATATAAAACAAAGTATCGAATTCTTAGCATTGCGACTTTTATTAGACTTAAGTAATATACCTGTTTAACCCTGTTATATTTGTTTTCTACAGCAATATATTTTTCCAAATTAATGGACCAAAAAGGTACCTGCAAAAAAACAGATGCACCGCTCAAGACCTTTATCATTTTATGACCTTCAGGTGCGGATTTTGCAGAAAGAAATTAACATCACAATTATTAAAGCAATAGATGTTTTATCGGCCCATAAGCAAATTTTATAGTATTTATAATTCTAAAATTTCTTCTAAATTGATCTGTGAAGCTTTTTACATAGAAAATTTTTTTGCATTCAAATATCTCTGATGATTAATGGGTCCAAAGTATACACTCTAATAACCGACAAGTTTCGGTCGGTTAAAGCAAAAATGCAGCTATATCCAATGCAAAAATCTATATCTTAGTAATATATATATATATATATATATATATATATATATATATATATATATATATATATATATATATATATATATATATATATATATATATATACATCACCAGAATCAGCAGAAAATCCAAATTTTAGCTTTGCAAGAAACCAGATTGATAGATGATAACATCTTGGAATTCGGCAACTACAGACATTTTAAAAGTAAAACGGACAAAAGAATACTCCAAAATACACCACATCTCGGTATTGCTTTCGCTATCTCAAGAAACATTCTTGGCTCTATAACTAATGTCCAGCCAGTAAATAATCGACTTATGACACTATCCCTCAAGTGTGTTAACAAAAACTATACATTAATCAATGCACATCTCCCAGTTAACGAAGAGAATAAATCTAATCCTGAAAAAGTAAATAAGTCCTGGGAAATTCTGGAAGAGACTATCTATAAAATTCCCTCTAACCATGTAAAAATCTTATTGGGTGATTTCAACGCACAACTAGGGAAAGAAAGAAAGTACAGGAAAACAGTCGGCAGTTTTCCTGCTCATAAATGGACTAACCATAATGGTAGAAGTTTGGTTGAACTATGTTCGCAGTTTAACCTAATAATAATGTCAACCCATTTTAAGAAGAAAATAACAAAACAAAAGACCTGGAGGTGTCCAAACACGTACATGGGTGAATTTCAAATTGACCATTTTGCCATTTCGTACCCCGATTATAAAGAGATTTTGAATGTTCAAGTCAGGAAAGGAGCTAACATAGACACGGATCACTACTTGACTGGAATTAAACTTAGCTTAAAACCTCAAAAACTTATTCAAAAGAGACTGCTAATACCAAAGTTCGATCCTACGAAAATAAAACCAACCCTAACAGCAGCACTTGATAAACAACCAGCACAGAACTGGCAAGACATGAAATAAAAAATTACTAAAACACCCTTAAACTTGGTCCGTTTACAAAAACGTAGAAAACATCCATGGTGGGATGAAGCTTGCGACCAAGCAGTATTAAGCCGAAGTAAAGCATTCAAAGATTGGAACAGTCAAAAAACAGCAATAAATTATAACATGTTTGTGGAAGTAAGAAAAGAAACATCGAAACTAATTAGACAAACTAAAAGAAAATATGAAAACAATCAACTTAATGAAATAAAAAAATATTTCCAAAAAAATAACACCAGAAACTTTTACAAAACATTTAAAACTAAATTAACAGACTATCAACCCCAAAGTTTTGGACGGACAATTAGCTCTAAATAACCAAGACAATTGCGAAGAACTTGCGAAATATTTTGAACAACTACTAAACTGTCCTGAGCCCTTAAACAAATTACCAACACTAAACCCTAAACAAACAAACCCAGATTCATTACCACCGAATGAGGATGAAATAATTAGGCAAATCAAGCGACATAAAAATAACAAAGTTTCTGGTGAAGATGGAATCACTGCTGAAATTTTGAGAAATAACCAAAATTCTAGAAGAAGTTTGGCGAACCCAACGGATTCCGGAAGATTAGAAAGATGCTCTAATCCATCCATTACACAAGAAAGAAGATAGAACGGATGTAAACAACTACAGAGGGCTATTTCTTCTCCCAGTTTGTTACAAGATTCTATCTCAATGTCTACTAGACAGAGCACAGCGACAGTTAGAACCTAAAATTGGTGAATATCAAGCAGGTTTTCGACCGGGCAGATCCTACCCTGAACAGATCCTGAATCTAAAGTTGATCCTAAGACATCACAAACTCTACAATAAAATTCTCGTTTGTACATTTGTGGATTTCAAAAAAGCATATGATTCTTTTGACCGCGAATCTTTATTCCAAATTTTGAAAGAACAAGGAGTAGATCTGAATACGCTGGCGATTATTAAAGCAACATTAACTAACACAAGGTCAAAAGTTAAATTCATGGGTCACATCTCAGAGCCCTTTGAAATTAAAACTGGATTGAGACAAGGGGATGGACTCTCGCCAGTCTTATTTAACTGTGTTCTAGAAAAAGTAATACAGCAGTGGCGTGACAAAAAGTCGGCCCTGAATATTGACCAGCCCATTAAACTGGGGAGAACCAACATCAAAATCGCTTGTCTGGCGTTTGCTGATGATCTAGCAATTTTGACTCAAGATATATTAACGGCACAAAACCAGATCGACATCCTAAAAGAAACAGCAGAAAAGGTAGGACTCCAAATTTCCTTTGAAAAGACACAATACATGACCTGCAACAGACTAAGAACACCATTTCTAAAAACAAAATATGGTAGCATTAGACGAGTCTCTCAGTTCAAATATTTGGGTGAAATTATCATGGAAAATGGGTTGGAAAAAGCAGCCAATAAGGTTAGATGTCAAAAAATGGAAATGGCATTAAGACTTACACAAAATATTTATAACTAAAAATGCATATCTAAAAACACGAAATTGACATATTACAACACAGTTATTAAACCAGAATGTCTATATGGAGCAGAAGTATGGGGCTCATTATGAATAGAAAGAGAGACATCGAGGACATTGAAAAGAAGGAAAGAAAAATCATAAGAAAAATCTTAGGCCTCAAACAAATAAATGGCACAACATACCGACTTCGAGAAAATCAAGAAATCAAACAATACACTGATATACATAGCGATATGAGAAAAAGAAGACTTAAGTTTTACGGACACATAAAACGGATGAATCCGAGTAGGCTAACTAGACAAATAGTCGAATTTTATGAAAATAGGAGTAGAGCTAAAGTAGAAATAATTTCATGGATTGCTGTAATTAAAGAGGATCTAATATCAGCAAATATTACATAATGTGAAATTCAGGATAGAGGCTGTTTCAGACACAAGGTTAACGTTTGGGAGGTTGGCTAGAGGGAAAAATGTAAGAAGACTCGAACAATTTGGTCTGATGAAAGGAAAAAAGTTCATAGCGAAAGAATGAAATTAGTATGGGCGCAAAGGAAGGCTAACGACAACAAACGTCTCTAATTGTACTTCGCTACCAACAGGGCCCATACGTGAATAATAATAATAATAATATGTATATATATATATATATATATATATATATATATATATATATATATATATATATATATATATATATATATATATATATATATATATATATATGTATATATATATATACATATATATATATACATATATATATACATATATATATATATACATATATATATATATATATATATATATATATATATATATATATATATATATATATATATATATAACAAAACGAAATTTGTCGGTTATTACAGTGCATACTCTAGAGATCCATTAATGATAAGAGATATTTGAATGCAGATAATTTTTCAATGTAAAAAGCTTCATAGATTAATTTAGAAGAAATTATTGAATTATAAATACTATAAAATTTGCTAATGACCCAATAAAACATCTATTGATTTAATAATTGTGCTCATAATTTCGTTCTGCAGAAACCGCACCTAAAGGTCATAAAATGATAAAGAGCTTGAAGGTACATCTGTTTTGTTGCAGATACCTTTTTTGTCAATTAATTTGGAAAAAATATATTGCTGTCGAAAAAAAATGTAACAGGGTGAAACAGGTATACCACCTAAGTCTAAGAAAAGTCGCAATGTTACGAATTCGATACTTTGTTTTATATTCAAAAGACCATTAGGAGACGATATGGGGACAATGGGTCTTTCCCAGAAGAAAAAACTCATTCTGTTACTTCAGCATTAATTTTCCCAAAATACCCCGCTCTTGTTGCAAATATGTCATTACTAATATATCGTGATGAGGTGAGGAAAAATTGGAAATCTAAGTGATTTAGATCTGTATTGCGGGGAGGAACATATACAATGGTCTCCTATTATTATTGTTTTTACTAACCAAATTAAACTTTTAAATTACACTCTGTATGTTCCTTCCTTGTTGAACTTATTCTTCTACTGTGTAAAGTAAAATTTATAGTTGCATTTTTGCTTTAACCGATCGAAACTTGTCGGTTATTACTGTGTACACTTTGGATCCATTTGTATTATATTAAAAAGACCATTAGTATAAATACTGGAACAATGGGTCTATCTCAAAAGAAAAAAAATTATTCTATTACTTCAGCAATAATTTTCACAAAATATCTCACTCTTGTTGCAAATATGTCATTACTAATATATCGTGATGATGTGAGGAAAAAAATCTGTTAATAAGAGATATTTGAATGCAGAACATTTTTCAATGTAAAAAGCTTCACAGATCAATTTAGAAGAAATTATAGAATTATAAATATTATAAAATTTGCTTATGGGCCAATAAAACAGCTATTGCTTTAATAAGCGTGCTGTTAATTTCTTTCTGTAAAAAACCGCACTTGAAGGTCATAAAATAATAAAGGTCTTGAGCGGTACATCTGTTTTTTGCAGGTACCTTTTCTGTCCATTAATTTGGAAAAATATATAGCTATAGAAAAAAAATGTAACAGGATTAAACAGGTATATTACCTAAGTCTAAGAAAAGTCGCAATGTTAATAATTCGATACTTTGTTTTGTATTCAAAAGATTATTAGTATAATATGGGAACAATGGGTCTATTTCAAAAGAAAAAAAGTAATTCTATTACCTCAGCAATAATTTTCCCAAAATATCCCAGTCTTTTTGCAAATGTGTCATTACTAATATATCGTGATGATGTGAGGAAAAAAAATGATCAAGGTTATGGGGAGGAATTTGTATAATTGTCTCCTATTATTACTGTTCTTCAATCGAATCGAATTCAACTTTAAAAATTACACTGTGTATATAAGTTCCTTGCTTATTGAACTTATTCTTCTAAATAATAAACTTGAAGAGATTTACCACTAAACACCAAATCACTTTTTTTTAACTGCTCGACGAACGTTTCGCTAAAATTCGTAAAATTCGCTCGACGAACGTTTCGCTAAAATTCATAAAATTCGCTCGACGAACGTTTCGCTTTCGGAGCAATAATATTTTGTTCAAGAAAATCCTCTTTCTAAACGTAAACAATTAATGAATCAACCAATTAAGAGCAATTCTAATCTTGGAGAAAAAAAAAACAAGCAACACTACGAAAAATATAGTTAATTGGATTAATTTTGTAATTTTTGTTTGTATAATGATAGTATTGTGTAATGATAAAGAAATTTTAAAAAATTAAAAAAAAAAAAAATTTAAAACACCCTCTCACTTCGTAAGGCCTTGACTTTCGTACCTTTCGAACCTCAAAGTTATTCAAGGTATCTCAGGCGCATCGTAAATATGCTTCAAGTTTGTTTAAAACTGCTGACAGTTGCAGCAATATCTCAACATCATGAGATAAATGATAACGCATACAAGTTCTATCTGTGATAAAACTGGGGATTTCGCCGGCTAGGCAAATGTAGCTATCGCAGATTCATATTCATACGGACAAGTTTACACATACGGTCTAACGATAGACCGGAATATTTTCGTTGCTTAACAGGTTGCATTACACTTCCTCTGATAATTATTGAACGTAATATGCTTCCCAAGCATACAGGCCCCCCACATCATAATGTTTTATATGACAGCTGTAATAAATATATGGGTAGGGCTAACCTTTCTAAATCATAATTTTATATTGTTATCTGAAAAATGTTAAAACACGTCTTTTTTAATTTGTTGTGAAAAGTGGATCCTCTATGAATACCCAAACAGGTGAATATCGTGGATTGATCCTGGTAAGTCATCAACCAATATGGTATATCCAAATCCAAATTGGGACTTGGTCTTTTTGAATGTTCATCTCTTCCGATCTTTGCAATATCATCTAGTTTTTATCCACTTTCGGTATCTTAAAGAAGTCGAAATAAGCCTAAAAGATACCTATCACGTCAATACCAGGTTTTTTAAAATCTAGTCCAAGGTTTATAAAAATGGGAATATTACTTTGAAAAATAATTATGGATTACGATCAATTGATACTCAACCTATTGATTATCAATTTTTGCATGAAATGTGAAAGAATTTTTTAAATGTCTTAATCATTATACAATATTAGCATTATTCACACAAAAATTACAAAATGAATCCAGTTAACTATATTTTTCGTAGTGTTGCATGTTTCTTTTTCCTCCAGGATTAGAAATGGTCTTAATTGATTGATTCTTTAATTGTTTAGGTTTAAAAAGAAGATTTTCTTGAACAAAATACTATTACTCCGAAAACAGGTTTTTTCGACTTAACTTTAAATATGTTTTATCATTAATGAATCTAAAGTGACACATAATAACCGACAAGTTTTTATCATTTAGTCTAGGTTCATCATTTTTTATTAAATATACTTTAGAAGAATAATTCAATTCTTATATTGGAACCTTTGGTGTGAAATACTAAACTCCAAGAGATTTACCACTAAACACCAATCTCTGATGATTTCATCTCTTAATCAGATTAAATCATCTCCTGATGAGGCTAACATGGTTAGCGAAACGTGCGTCGAGCCGTTAAAAAAAGTGAATTTGTGTTTAGTGGTAAATCTCTTCAAGTTTAGTATTTAGAAGAACAAGTTCAATAAGCAAGGAACTTATATACAGAGTGTAATTTTTAAAGTTGAATTCGATTCGATTGAAGAACAGTAATAATAGGAGACAATTATACAAATACCTCCCCATAATCTAGATCTATTTATTTCCTCACATCATCACGATATATTAGTAATGACATATTTGCAACAAGAGTGGGATATTTTGTGAAATTATTGCTGAAGTAACAGAATATTTTTTTTTCTTTTGAGATAGACCCAATGTTCCAATATTTATACTAATAGTCTTTTGAATATAAAACAAATGGATCCAAATGTGCACTCTAATAACCGACAAGTTTCAGTAGGTTAAAGCAAAAATGCAGCTATAAATTTTACATTACATAGTAGAAGAATAAGTTCAACAAGGAAGGAACTTCTATACATAGTATAATTTAAAAGTTTAATTTGATTAGTAAGAACAATCACAATAGGAGACCATTATATATGTTCCTCCCCGCAATACAGATCTAAATCACTTAGATTTCCAATATTTCCTCACCTCATCACGATGTTTTAGCAATGACATATTTGCAACAAGAGTGGGATATTTTGGGAAAATTGTTGCTGAAGTAACAGAATTACTTTTTTTCTTCTGAGATAGACCCATTGATCCCATATTTATACTAATGGTCTTTTAAATATAAAACAAAGTGTCGGATTCTTAACATTATGACTTTTACTAAACTTACATAATATACCTGATTAACCCTGTTAGATTTTTCTTCTAAAGCAATATATTTTTTCCAAATTAATTGACACAAAAGGTACCTGCAAAAAAAGAGGTACTGCTCAAGCCCTTTATCATCTTATGACTTTCAGGTGCGGTTTTTGCAAAAACAAATTAACAGCACAGTTATTAGAGTAACAGATATTTTATTGGCCCATAAGCAAATTTTATAGTATTTATAATTCTATAATTTCTTCTAAATTGATCTGTGAAGCTTTTTACATTGAAAAAATTTCTGCATTCAAATATCTCTTATGATTAATGGGTCCAAAGTATACACTATAATAACCGACAAGTTTCCGTCGGTCAAAGCAAAAATGCAGCTATAAATTTTACTTTACTCAGTAGAAGAATAAGTTCAACAAGGAAGGAACTTGTATATAGTGTGTAATTTAAAAGTTGAATTCGATTAGTAAGAACAGTAATAATAGGAGACAATTATATATGTTCCTCCCCACAATCCAGATCTAAATCGTTTAGATTTCCATTTTTTCCTCACCTCATCACGATGTTTTAGTAGATGAATATTATATATATATATATATATATATATATATATATATATATATATATATATATATATATATATATATATATATATATATATATAATATATATATATATATATATATATATATATATATATATATATATATATATATATATATATATATATATATATATATATATATATATATATATATATATATATATATATATATATATATATATATATATATATATATATATATATATATATATATTAATATATATTTTGGCACTTCGCTAACTTGATTGCAGTTTACAGAATTGTTCCCCAACAGACTCTGATCTTAGTAGATAGAGGAGTTTAATATCATAGGAATGTTGAAATTTTTTAGCTTCAGAAATTTTTTCGCTTCTGAACAGCTTAGAGCAGGACATATTCATACAAATGAATATATACATAAATATATGTCAAGAAAAAGGGTTGTATGTCCACTATTCTCACTAACTTTTGGAAGAGAATATTGATAGAGAGGCTTTAACATCTATTTGTTCTATTTTTTGGGGATTTTTTACCACGATCTAAATCACAAAAAATATCTATTCTTATTTAAATAAAGAACCACTGGGTAAAAAATAAAAACAAAATGATACATTAACAATGTACAAAAAATATATTTACATTATATATAAATCAATATAAATATTTTTTTTAGATTCGTTTTGAAAGCAGGAGGAGAAAATCGAAACGCTGACGTTTAAAACTTTATTTAAAAAATGTTTGTATTGAAAAAGAAAATGTTCGTTAGGCGAATTTATTACTGAAAAAGAAACACTGAGAAGTTTGTCTCCGTTCTGTTTTTTACCTAGTAATTCTCTATTTAAATAAGAAAATATATTTTTTGAGTTTTAGATCGTGACGAAAAACCCAAAAGATAAGAAAAATATATATGAACAACGCCACAATCATTTAGACAATATTTAACATACTAAACTTGAAGAGATTTACCACTAAACACCAAAACGGTTTTTTGAACTGCTCGACTCACGTTTCGCTAACCATGTTAGCATCATCAGGAGATGATTTAATCTAATCTGATATAATATTTAACATCTCTAAAAAACAGATTTGCGCTTATACAATGATTTATTGCTATCTCAACCAAGATAGTAAATACTATAAAATTATGAGAAAAACATTTTAAATTTATTGCTGCATTTTTGCTTTGACCGACAAAAAACCTATACTAAATGTTCAAAACTTGTAGCTTATTAGTGTGTCGCTTTGAATCTATTAATGATAAAGAGATATTTGAATCAATTTACTTTATTCGGTTAATAAACGGCGGTAAGAAGACACCGTTTCTTTTTTTTATAAACTATTTTTTTTAACATAGATATTTCTTCAAAACATACATATATTAAACATAGATATTAAAATAAAACTGTTTTCGGAGCAGTAATATTTTATTCAAGACTAAAAGAAAGCATTGGGTGTCGCATCTGCTTAAAAATGCATTTTTTTACATTTCCATGTGGATTTTTTCCGGAAAAATTGGATGCAGTAAGTGAAGAACAAGGAGAGAGGTTTCACCAGGACATCAGGATGATGGAATTCAACAATAAAATTACCACATGCGGAATGTGCCGCAAATCAGTAATGTTTCCTGGACTTATGAATGGACCTAACCCAGTGCAGCATAAGGAAATTCAGAAAATGATCGGCATAGAGCAAAGATTGAACATAACTCCAAAAAAATAATCTATATGCATGACCTTGGTGGCCAATAAACAGATCCGTTCTTCAAAATAATTGATGACATTTGACATTGACATTGACATTGACTGTATGACATTTGGAGCTGTCCTGTTGGAACCACATCTCAACTAGATCAATATTATTAAAATTCGGAACTACATAATCATTGATCATCGCTCTAATGACCTCTATTATAAAATTAATACATCTTTATCGACTTTGCCAGTATTAGCGGGGATATTTTTTTTGGAACCCACAGTTTTTATCTTGTTTTTGTTTTAATGTCGAGCAACCTGAAATACGTTCGAAATTTGTCGATAATCGGTCGATAATAATGCATCGCTCGGCTGGGGGATTATGTCCACCATAATATTCACGAAGTGCGCACAGAGTTTGGCGCAGAGAACACTGATTTTGATAATAAATTTCAACAATTTGCAAGCGTTGCTCTGATGTTAAATGTTCCATGATGATTTGCCAGACATTTAAAGTGCTATGATGATTGCAATGATAAAATTTGCCATGATAATTTGACAATGACCCCTATGGAAAGTTCTGACGCAGTAAAAAAATCACCCTTTATAACTAAAATTCTAAAATTATATTTAAATTAATTTAACATATTTTTTATTTCGTTAAACTTTTTTGTTTTCATAAACTTGGTTTTTTTGGTGTACAAAAAAATTCCTCTATTACCTGGATACGGTTATTAATGTTTTTCACGCATCCAACGGTAGGGTCGTAAAACAATTTAGGGCTAGACTAGAGGTAGTACCGATATAAAAGGACATTATTTTCCAAATTTCCCTATTCTGTTTTTGTGTCTTAGAACGAAAAGTTGCCAAAATGAAGTGCTGTTTATCGGATGGCTCAACATACCGTTATTTGTACGAAAAACTTGACAAAGAACGGGTTTGGATTTGTGTCAAATCAAAGTGTTATGTTAAAGTGACTACGGGCAGAGAAGATCGAATAATTTTGAAGAAAATCGGTATGCATGTCCACCAGCCCACTAAACAAAGATTTCAAATCGTCGAGGTGAATCTGTTGATGAAATATTGCACTAAAAGGCTGACAGCGTTGACAGAAAAAGAAAAACTAAAGAAAATGAGAAACTACGTTATAGCTGAATGTCGCAAGTTCGACCAGAAGAGAGATTTACGAAAGACCTTTCTAAGGCAAATGTTTCTCGAAGATCTGTGGGACGACGTGCTGCAAAACTACAGAAGGGCAAGGCGCATGAGAAGATTGATAATAAACGTAGACTAAAAAAGTGTAACCTGAATTATAATGTAAATATTATATAATATTTAAAAAAAATAATTATGCGAAATTGTTTTTTTATGATTAAGCTTAATATTGTATTATTTTTGTTTTAAGATAATGCTAGCAATTTGAATTATCGTAGAATAACTTTGTTAGGTGGGTTTTAATAAATTTGTTCTGATAAATTTTATTTAATATGAATTACAATATGATAATATAAAGAAAATATTGTTTCATTTTATTAATATAATCCATTTATATTACTGTTTGTACTTATTTTGCATTACGTGTTTGAGAAATCTTAACATGGTCTAATTCAGTCCATGCATCGTTTTTTTACAGGGTGTTAAAATAACCATGAACATACTTATTATTAATTTCTATATCAAATATAAATGTAATTTTCATTTTATTTTTATATATTACAGAGAATGTACGCCTATAAGCTAATTAAAATTCAGCCTTATAAGTTCGTCGCTAAGTAATAGATTTTTAATATAATACAAATGGATCCAAAGTGTACACAATAATAACCGATGTTTTAGCAATGACATATTTGCAACAAGAGTGGGATATTTTGGGAAAATTATTGCTGAAGTAACAGAATTAGGTTTTTTCTTCTGAGATAGACCCATTGATCATATATTTATGCTAATGGTCATTTAAATATAAAACAAAGTGCCGAATTCTTAACATAATGACTTTTACTAAACTTACATAATATACCTGATTAACCCTGTTAGAATTTTTTTTCTAAAGCAATATATTTTTTCCAAATGAATTGACACAAAAGGTACCTGCAAAAAAAGAGGTACTGCTCAAGCCCTTTATCATTTTATGACTTTCAGGTGCGGTTTTTGCAAAAAGAAATTAACAGCACAGTTATTAGAGCAACAGATATTTTATTGGCCCATAAGCAAATTTTATAGTATTTATAATTCTATAATTTCTTCTAAATTGATCTGTGCAGATTTTTACATTGAAAAAATTTCCGCATTCAAATATCTCTTATGATTAATGGATCCAAAGTATACACTCTAATAACCGACAAGTTTCGGTCGGTCAAAGCAAAAATGCAGCTATAAATTTTACTTTGCACAGTATAAGAATAAGTTCAACAAGGAAGGAACTTGTATACAGTGTGTAATTTAAAAGATGAATTCGATTAGTAAGAATAGTAATAATAGGAGACAATTATAAATGTTCCTCCCCACAATCCAGATCTAAATCACTTAGATTTCCATTTTTTCCTCACCTCATCACGATGTTTTAATAGTATATATATATATATATATATATATATATATATATATATATATATATATATATATATATATATATATATATATTATATATAATATATATATATATATATATATATATATGGCACTTCGCTGACTTGATTGTAGTTTACAGAGTTGTTCCCCAACAGACTCTGATCTTAGTAAATAGAGGAGTTTAATATCATAGGAATGTTGAAATTTTTTAAGCTTCAGAAATTCTTTCGCTTCTGAACAGCTTAGAGCAGGACATATTTATACAAATGAATATATACATAAATATACATGTCAAGAAAAAGGGTGGTATGTCCAGTATTCTCACTAGCTTGTGGAAGAGAATATTGGTAGAGAGGGCTTTAACATCTATTTGTTCTATTTTTTTTTGGGGTTTCTTACCACGATCTAAAACACAAAAAATATCTGTTCTTATTTAAATAAAGAACCACTGGGTAAAAAATAAAAACAAAATGTTACTTACATTAACAATGTACAAAAAATATATTTACATTATATAGAAATTAATATAAATAATTTTTTAGATTTGTTTTGAAAACAGGAGGAGAAGACCTCCCGAAACGCTAACGTTCAAAAGTTTATTTTAGAAAACATTAGGTGTTTGAGAAACCTTAACATGGTCTAATTCAGTCCATGCATCGTTTTTTTACAGGGTGTTAAAATAACCATGAACATACTTATTATTAATTTCTATATCAAATATAAATGTAATTTTCATTTTATTTTTATATATTACAGAGAATGTAAGCTATATGCTAACTAACATTCAGCCTAATAAGTTTGTTGTTGTCGAGTAACGAGATCACTTCGACATTTTCATGGCTTTCCAGCCTCTTCTGGTGTTTGTTTGTAAACCCCTTGATCTCATCTTCGACCATAGGTATTTCCAGGTCTCGATGCATGTCTTCATTTCGGATGTACCACGGGGCTTTGGCAATACTGCGAAGTACTTTATTTTGAGACATCTGAATGCATGTTATATTAGATTTCTTGGTGGATCCAGAAGAGGTGGTTTGCCAGCTTTTAGGATCATTATAACTTCAGCAATCTTCCATTGCACTGGCACGTACCTGATCGGTAATACAGCGTTGAAAATATGAGCCCGTTTCATAATAGCTATACATGGTAACTCCCTGAGCTTTTGCACTGTTATTAGGTTACCTCGGGCTTTCTTTGGATTGAGATATTTGCCGATGGTTATGACAATCTCTGCTGTGGTGGTTGGTTTAATTGTCACTGAAAATAGAAATTATCACTTGTTTCCACTAATAATATAATTTTTTTATTGGCATTGGTTAGTTGAATCCTCATTTTTGTTTAATTCGTCTCTTAAGGTATTATTATAGCCATATCTTTATATATTTTATATTTATATATTTATATCTTTTATATTTTATCCATTATTTAAAACCCATATACAGAAGCATAGTGAATTTATTACATTTCTATATCATGTTAATGACAATATTCATTGTGGAATTGTTCGTATTCGAAATATTTTTTGAGATATTTTTGTGACGAAAAATACTTTTTAAATCGATGGGTTTGTCAAATAATTTGATCAAAAAGTAAAGTGACTTTTTAAATAAAACGCTAAGTATTTATTAACTCATTCTAATTTATTTGTGTTTTTCTTTAAACCAATTTCGTCTCACTTTATTACAGCTATATCAACTTTTTTTTACAGTCTAAGAAACCTTTTCATTTTTGATTTTTAGTATTTCCTTCAAAGCAGTCAGCGAATTCTCTCAAATAACTTCCATGGTCTCAAAAGGGCTTTTAAGAAGTAGTTTTTCTCATTCGGGAACAGGAAGAATTAAACGATACAGTATCTGGTAAATATGTTGTTTGATTTTTAGCGAAAAATTGATGAATAATTATTACGGTTTGGTTTGATGGTGCGTTCACGATATGCTATTGCCACAATAATATCTACAATGTCTCTAATACTTATCGCCTATTATTTAGTAAAATATTCTTAATTTTGGTAATATTTTCTTCATTAGTTAACGTAGAAGTTCTTCTTGAGTGAGGTTATTTCAAACTGCTTGTCTACCATCGACTAAAATCCTTGTACAATTTATAAACATTTTGTTTTTACATAGCTTCACAGCCCTAAAACTTCTTAATCTTCTAAACGTCTTCACCTCTTAACATTGTTATTTAATGCATCCGCACAAGCATTTCATTTTTTTATAAAATTTAATTCAAATTTATTTAAAGGTCGAAAACATTTATAATTACAAAAAACCCTACAATTTCTAACTTAACAAACGAAGAGATATGTAGCTTCTTATCAGAAGTCAAGGACAATTATACCAACTTAAAAAAGAAATAGTTGTGGTGATATAAAAGACGCGCAACTTTTAAAACAAAAGTCACATTAGTTTTTGATTACAATAGTAAATTCTTCATGTCATGGGCATTAATACAAAGATTTCCTTGTACTTACTCCATATCTAAACTGAATTTATATTTTACTGTGTCTACAAGTTTGTTGCAGATTATATTATGAATTATCTTGAGAAAAAGTTTTAATATGGTAGATATAAGACAAATATTTCTTTTCTTAGTCCTGTGCGTTTTCTTAGGCGTTTTCTTAGCCCTGTGTCTTTGGAAATCGTTGTAAAAGTTAATGTCAACCATTCTGACGGAATATTTCCTATGCAGATAGTATCAAATAAGTCTTTACGTATGCCAATGTTCTCGCTCATCCATTCGGTATACAAGAGCTAAATTGTTAATAAAATAATATATACCCAAACTGGTAAACATATCTTAGATTTGGGAACGGTTTCGTTTTCAATCTGGAAACATCTACACGTCACATTAGGATAATAACTAGAAATTTTGATTAAGAGCAAAAACAACTTGCTACGATATTTATTTTGATGAAAATATTTAATACTAAAAAATATTATAACTATTTATTATGAAACTAATTTTATAGCTGAATGTACCAAATTTTAAATTATCTTGTTCGATGGGACGGTGAATAATGTACACAATAAAATATTTTCACTGTTATAATATGGAACAATTAGTTTTAATTGAAAATTGCCTATAACATTTAATATGCTCGCTCATAATTGAACTAATGGAAAAGCCTTATAAAATGTTAATTGCCTTTAAAATAACGGAATTTTGATACATGATGTAATAAATTTACTATAAAGTATGATACTACAATATATATATATATATATATATATATATATATATATATATATATATATATATATATATATATATATATATATATATATATATATATATATATATTTTTTTTTTTTTTTTTTTTTTTTTAATAAACCAGGAAGTTGAATATACAGGTAAACAAAAATCGGTTTATTTTTTGTAACCTGAACCAAACTTGGTGTATTTTAGAAAATAACCTCATATTTTTGACCCATATTTTGTGTATTATTATTGTATGTATAGCTATTTTTGTAATATTATATTTTTTTGTATTATCATCGTATGTATAGTTTGTATAATAACAATACTGCTGGATTGTATCCGTTAATTTTTAAGTTAGACTCTCCCAAGTCTTTTATCATCGAAAACACATTTTCGAATAGTTTCATTTTCAATCCCGCTATATCTACACAACATTTTAGAATAATAAATCGAAATTTTGATGAAGAACAATGACATCTTGCCACGACATTTATTTTGATCAAAATATTTACTACTGAAATATAAAAAAACTATTTAGTATGTAAGTAATTTTATAGCTGAATATACCAAATTTTAAATTATCTTGTTCGATAGGACGGCGAATAACGTACATTATAAAATATTTTCACTGTTATAATATGGAACAATTAGTTTTAATTGAAAACTTTATAACATTCAATGCTCGCTCATAATTGAACTAATGGAAAAGCCTTATAAAATGTTAATTGCCTTTAAAATAACGGAATTTTGATACATGATGTAATAAATTTACTATAAAGTATGATACTACAATATATATATATATATATATATATATATATATATATATATATATATATATATATATATATATATATATATATATATATATATATTAATAAACCAGGAAGTTGAATATACTGGTAAACAAAAATCGGTTTATTTTTTGTAAACTGAACCAAACTTGGTGTATCTTAGAAAATAACCTCATATTTTTGACCCATATTTTGTGTATTATTATTGTATGTATAGCTATTTTTGTAATATTATATTTTTTTGTATTATCATCGTATGTATAGTTTGTATAATAACAATACTGCTGGATTGTATCCGTTAATTCTTAAGTTAGACTCTCCCAAGTCTTTTATCATCGAAAACACATTTTCGAATAGTTTCATTTTCAATCCCGCTATATCTACACAACATTTTAGAATAATAAATCGAAATTTTGACGAAGAACAATAACGTCTTGCCACGACATTTATTTTGATCAAAATATTTACTACTGAAATATAAAAAAACTATTTAGTATGTAAGTAATTTTATAGCTGAATATATCAAATTTTAAATTATCTTGTTCGATAGGACGGTGAATAACGTACATTATAAAATATTTTCTCTTTTATAATATGGAACAATTAGTTTTAATTGAAAACTTTATAACATTCAATGCTCGCTCATAATTGAACTAATGGAAAAGCCTTATAAAATGTTAATTGCCTTTAAAATAACGAAATTTTGATATATGATGTAAAAAATTTACTATAAAGTATGATACTACAATATATATATATATATATATATATATATATATATATATATATATATATATATATATATATATATATATATATATATATATATATATATATATATATATACAATATGTAAAAGTTTTTTTTAAATAAATCAGTAAGTTTAATACACTGATAAACAGAAATGAGTTTATTTTTTGTAACCTGAACCAAACCAAGTGTATCTTATGTACAGTATGACCTTAAAATAGAAAATAATCTCATATTTTTGACCCATATTTTGTGTATTATTATTGTATGAATATTTATTTTTTTAATATTATATTTTTTTTGTATTATCATCGTATGTATAGTTTGTATAATAACATTACTGCTGGATTGTATCCGTTAATTCTTAAGTTAGACTCTCCGAAGTCTTTTATCATCGAAAACATTTTTTCTACCCACTGCAAGAAAGCAGCTAAATTTGTCGTGATATGCGCGGTATGATATAAGCGCGCGCGGATTGAAACAAACATATACGTAGATATGAAAACTTATCCAAACGCGCTTAAGTTTCTATGTGTGTGGAGTTTTAGTGTATTTCTACTAACATTACCGAAGAAAACTCAGTTTGTCTGTCGTTATATTTATAACTTTCGATTAAATACAAAGAAATAAATTATCAAATATTTTTAAAGGGCCTCGAAACTCGTATTAGTGAAAAAGTAAAAATTATGGATATGATTAAAGTTAAAAAAAAATCAGTTGCAGCCGTTAAGGTTTTAAAAATTTAACAGATACTTTGAGTTACCTTTTACACTGTGTCCCTGTGTGTAAAAGTTACTAACAAAAGTGTTAGTAAATATGTATATTTGTCGACAGCATAAAAAGAAAAAATATTATCAGTGATGGAAACAAATTACGATAAAAATAATTGATTCTATTTGAAGATATGCAGTCACGATGTAATGTAAAAAGGATATTATTCAAACAGATATTAATTTAAAACTCCGTTTAATCAAAAAATATAAAAATCAAGCCCATGAGAAGTTGTTGCATCTTTTCCAGTAATATTTTAGCAAATCTTTGAAGAAAATAGTTGTAGTTTTAAGCAAGTTTTTATTAGTGATGCTCCTGATGTAAATTTGAACGATAATCTTTTCTTGTGTATACGGAAAAACTATCTCCATATTTATCTATTAAAAATCTATATAAATATTTTCTATAATGCTAATTCACTTTAAAGATTAGTTAAATGTTAAGTTCGAGAAATAATTTAACACTTAGTAAAAAATAACGATAAAAAAGATATAAAATATAGTTTTTTATATAAAATGTTTAAATATCTACTAAGTTTTTTAACACTATAGTAATTATAAATCTTTTAATGCCTTTTATATTTTTTTAGCGATGGAGGGTAAAAAAACCTCAGTAAATACGATGTTTTTAATATTGAACAATTTTATTTAAAATATATTGAAAAATAAAATATTTACAGACAAAGACAGTTTATATTTAAAAATATAATACAAACAATTTACAAAAAAAAAATTGTTTTTAATGTATTTTCTTTTTAGTGATCAGAGACACAGCACAAACACTTTTTTCTTTACATTATAAATAATCATTTTCCCACAATTGCACAAGAAAGCGTCTTCTCAACAATGACTCCCTATATTTCCTGCAAGGATCCAGTTTGTCAATCTCCACTCTGATGTATTTCTTGATCCTCTTCAGTTTGTCCAGCTCCGTCATATATTTTTGCTTCTTCTTGAAAAAATCACCCAGCAGAGTCCTCTTTGCTTGATGAGGTTGTTTCTTCAGAATTTTCTTATGTGAGTGTTTTCCTAATTTTCTCACGATTGTACTTCGATCAGACGTGACCACCTTAACGAAACATTTCGGCACTGCACAGATCCAAACACTTCCACTGTTGACTTTGTCGTATAGATATCGGTAAAACAATCCATCAGATAAGCAACGTTCCATCTTAGCTATTTCAAGTTGACACAATCAAATTCAAAAATCGAATGGCAATACTACGGGCGAATTTGCTATTTATTGGAATGGTTTTGACCTACCCCTAATTAGGTTATGACCATTAAAAGGGGCGGGGGTCAAAGGCAAATTTTTTATCTGTTAGGGCTAATTTGTTTTATCGGCTTGAAAATTCTTTGAACCTTTTGGAAAATGGGGTAGTTAGGTACAACCTTATTTTTTACCTTAGGATTTCTAACTTCTCTAATGCACAATATATAATGAAAAGATGTTTATGTTTAGTCAGAAGCATTTACGGCCAATTTTAGCTCCAAAATTAGGTTCTTAAGCCTGTTGAAAGTGACCTAAATTTTAAAATAATGTCTGTCTAATTACTTTATTCAAAAATATAAAATATTGTTTTTCCTAAATTTTGTGATGGAGCTATTTATTTAAATGAGGATAAATCATGATAATATGGCTGTCAGAGGATAATTTAGGAATATTTAGTTTTTTTGATATTAAAATAGGCGATATTTCGGCAAACACATCATATTGCAAAAGTCATGCGTACTTTTCCAAGTCTTCCCATCATCGAAACCATCTTTTCTACCCACTTTAAAAGCAGCAGTTACGTTTTTTTACCGTGCTATACAGTTGAAACAAACATATAGGTAGATATGAAAAGTTGTCGAAACGCGCTTAGTTTCTATGTGTGATGAATTTTTTGTGTATTTCTATTCACATGCGTGTAGAGTTGTACAAACGCTTGTGTGTATTTATATTCAGATTACCGAAGAAACCTCAGTTTATATGTCGTTATATTTATAATTTTTTTTTTAATTAGCTTAAAAAATTCTTTGAACCTTTTAGAATGTGAGGCAGCATCGGAGCATACGTCATCAAGACGACCGTTGAATAGATTTGAGGCTGAGAACGATTCGAAAGGAGTCAAACCGATTTATGAGGACCTGAGCCGAGACGAGTAGACGGATCTATTCTGATTTCGGTGGCGGTTGTTAAAGGAAACTAATTTCGACCTTAAACTATTCAGAAAATCGGGACAATTTTCGAAGGACGATCCACATAATGAATACAGTTATATTGAGCAAACTTTTCAAACAACTTTTCATTATTCTAAATAACAAAACAAAGGTGTGAGGATAATGGTTTAGGGTCCCATGACATCCTCTGAACATTTTTTGCTAGAGGGGATCACTGTTCGATCAAACTGTCGGAGTTATTTAACTATGAATAAAATAAAGTATAGTTGCAGATGATTACATAAATCTTGCATGAATATTTTGTTTTCAAGATAATTCTCATGTTACTCTTTAACGTACACGAAATATCAACTTGCAGTTTTAGGTTTGCAACTTGTTAAGTGGCCTGCGTGCTCTCGTGGCCTTACATTCTATCGAGCATCAAAAATCTTATTTTTTTACGCTACGAAACAGCCCAAATTTTGCTGACCAATATCAGCAGCAACCGCTCGTGTTAGTGACGCTTTTAGGCCTTATACTGAAGAGAAGAAAGACAAGAAGAACTAAAACAATTTGACAGAAATAAAGCCAAGCCTCACTAGCAGCAAGGATTATTTAGCGACGCAAGGCCAGAATGAATGACAATTGGTTTCAGGACAAACTAACTCTGCAAAAATGACTCTGGACATGATCACCGACTTGAACTAGAAGATTTTATCGTACTCGCCGTATTTATACTAGACCCCCGAGAATTTTTATATCTTCTGATTGTTACAACACCACCTGGTTTATGGATGCTTCACATCTCCTGAGGACATCTAAACAATGTTAATCAAACCATTGTTTTGTTTCAATGATTTATATATATATATATATATATATATATATATATATATATATATATATATATATATATATATATATATATATATATATATATATATATATCTGAAATATACTATGATGTATATATATTTGCCATTTTTTACTAAGTATTACAATTTCTCTAAAATTTAACATTAAACTTATTTTTACAGTGAATTAATATTAAAGAAAATATTCATATAGGTTTTTAACAAATAAAAATGATGTATATCTGTATACACAAGAAAAGTTTTTGATTCAAAAAGCAGGAGAATCAAAGAGAAACATAAACATTATAACTTTGAATGGTAATAGTTCCTTCTCCAAATATATTTCCACATTCAGTCGAGTTTTTATTAGCTTTCGAGATTTATAAATAGAACGACATATAAACTGAGGTTTCTTCGGTAATCTGAATAGAAATACAAACAAGCGTTTGTACAACTCTACACGCATCTGAATAGAAATACACAATAACTCTACACATACAAACTAAGCGCGTTTCGACAAGTTTTCATATCTACCCATGTGTTTATTTCAACTGGGGCGCGCTTATGTCATACCGCGTATAGCACGGTAAAAAAACGTAACTGCTGCTTTTAAAGTGGGTAGAAAAGATGGTTTCGATGAAATATCGCCTATTTTAATGTCAAAAAAACTAAATATTCCAAAACTATCCTCTGACAGCCATATTATCATGATGTATCCTCATTTAAATAAATAGCTCCATCACAAAATTTAGGAAAAACAATATTTTATATTTTTGAATAAAGTAATTAGACAGACATTATTTTAAAATTTAGGTCACTTTCAACAGGCTTAAGAACCTAATTTTGGAGCTAAAATTGGCCGTAAATGCTTCTGACTAAACATAAACATCTTTTCATTATATATTGTGCATTAGAGAAGTTAGAAATCCTAAGGTAAAAAATAAGGTTGTACCTAACTACCCCATTTTCCAAAAGGTTCAAAGAATTTTCAAGCCGATAAAACAAATTAGCCCTAACAGATAAAAAATTTGCCTTTGACCCCCGCCCCTTTTAATGGTCATAACCTAATTAGGGGTAGGTCAAAACCATTCCAATAAATAGCAAATTCGCCCGTAGTATTGCCATTCGATTTTTGAATTTGATTGTGTCAACTTGAAATAGCTATGATGGAACGTTGCTTATCTGATGGATTGTTTTACCGATATCTATACGATAAAGTCAACAGTGGAAGTGTTTGGATCTGTGCAGTGCCGAAATGTTTCGTTAAAGTGGTCACGTCTGATCGAAGTACAATCGTGAGAAAATTAGGAAAACACTCACATAAGAAAATTCTGAAGAAACAACCTCATCAAGCAAAGAGGACTCTGCTGGGTGATTTTTTCAAGAAGAAGCAAAAATATATGACGGAGCTGGACAAACTGAAGAGGATCAAGAAATACATCAGAGTGGAGATTGACAAACTGGATCCTTGCAGGAAATATAGGGAGTCATTGTTGAGAAGACGCTTTCTTGTGGAATTGTGGGAAAATGATTATTTATAATGTAAAGAAAAAAGTGTTTGTGCTGTGTCTCTGATCACTAAAAAGAAAATACATTAAAAACAATTTTTTTTTTGTAAATTGTTTGTATTATATTTTTAAATATAAACTGTCTTTGTCTGTAAATATTTTATTTTTCAATATATTTTAAATAAAATTGTTCAATATTAAAAACATCGTATTTACTGAAGTTTTTTTACCCTCCATCGCTAAAAAAATATAAAAGGCATTAAAAGATTTATAATTACTATAGTGTTAAAAAACTTAGTAGATATTTAAACATTTAAATAAAAAACTATATTTTATATCTTTTTTATCGTTATTTTTTACTAAGTGTTAAATTATTTCTCGAACTTAACATTTAACTAATCTTTAAAGTGAATTAGCATTATAGAAAATATTTATATAGATTTTTAATAGATAAATATGGAGATAGTTTTTCCGTATACACAAGAAAAGAATATCGTTCAAATTTACATCAGGAGCATCACTAATAAAAACTTGCTTAAAACTACAACTATTTTCTTCAAAGATTTGCTAAAATATTACTGGAAAAGATGCAACAACTTCTCATGGGCTTGATTTTTATATTTTTTGATTAAACGGAGTTTTAAATTAATATCTGTTTAAATAATATCCTTTTTACATTACATCGTGACTGCATATCTTCAAATAGAATCAATTATTTTTATCGTAATTTGTTTCCATCACTGATAATATATTTTCTTTTTATGCTGTCGACAAATATACATATTTACTAACACTTTTGTTAGTAACTTTTACACACAGGGACACAGTGAAAAAGGTAACTCAAAGTATCTGTTAAATTTTTAAAACCTTAACGGCTGCAACTGATTTTTTTTTAACTTTAATCATATCCATAATTTTTACTTTTTCACTAATACGAGTTTCGAGGCCCTTTAAAAATATTTGATAATTTATTTCTTTGTATTTAATCGAAAGTTATAAATATAACGACAGACAAACTGAGTTTTCTTCGGTAATGTGAGTAGAAATACACTAAAACTCCACACACATAGAAACTTAAGCGCGTTTGGACAAGTTTTCATATCTACGTATATGTTTGTTCCATTTCGGGCGCGCTTATATTATACTGCGCATACCACGACAAATTTAGTTGGTTTTTTGCAGTGGGTAGAAAATATGTTTTCGATGATAAATGATTTGGGAGAGTCTAATTTAAGAATTAACTGATACAATCCAGCAGTATTGTTATTATACAAACTATACATACAAAGATAATACAAAAAATATAATATTAAAATAAAAGATATACATACAATAATAATACACAAAATATAGGTCAAAAATATGAGGTTTGGTTCAGCAGTCATAAGTGGTATACATAAGATACACCAGGTTTGGTTCAGGTTACAAAAAATAAACTCATTTTTGTTTATCAGTGTATTAAACTATCTGGCTTATTAAAAAAAAAACCTTTTATATATTGTAGTATCATACTTTATAGTAAATTTATTACATCATATATCAAAATTTCGTTAATTTAAAGGCAATTAACATTTTATAAGGCTTTTCCATTAGATCAATTATGAGCTCAATCTACAATAAGGGTTCGAAATGACTTCCTCCAGCCTTGATACATGCATTCAGTCTTCTCGTCATTGACTGTCAAACTCTTTCAAACACGCCAGGGTCGTTTCTAATTGAGTGACACCCAGCAATTATCCGATTTCGCAAATCATCCAAATTCTTCAATGGAGTAGCGTAAACGAATGACTTCAGATATCCTCAGAAGAAATAATCCAGAGGGTTTAAGTCCGGGGATCGAACAGGCCATGCGTGTGGCCCACTTCGACCAATCCAGCGATATCCGTATGTTGCTGTTAAAAAATCACGAGCAACCAAACTGAAATGTGGTGGTGCACCATCGTGCATACACCACATTCCATGCCTTGTTGCCAATGGTACATCTTCCAGAGATCGAAAAAAAAATGTTTTGCACTTGATAAACTTATTGACGTACACCCTACTTTTATTTACATTAATGATTTCTACAAATATCGAAACTATCGAATGTGTATATATATAAATATATATATATATATATATATATATATATATATATATATATATATATATATATATATATATATATATATATATATATATATTTAATAACAGTTTTACTTCATTAAATTTAAATTAATTGAAATTAGTAATATCTTATTACTTGTTAATATTTTAGGATTTCCTGCTAAATAAATTAAAAAAATAAAATTGCAAATCTGGTCTTTAATAATATATAGGTTTATTGCATCTAATCTAGATAAATATAACATATATTCTACAACTAATTTCATATTTTACAAGATGTTTGGAAATTTATACATACAGGAACCTTTATTATAATTAATATCATAATATTCCTAGTTATCTGGAGCTGTTTTAAGTTAAAAAAAAGCCCAATACAAACAGGAATGAAATAGATATTTTACAATCAAACATGTTTTTATCATACATAATTTCTACTAGCATTAATGAATAATATTCAACATAATCCAAATTATATTTATCATAAGTCTTCTGCATTCGTCACTCTAACCAAAAACATCCTCCTCAACAAAGTTTCTCGAATACATCGATCGTAATCAAATTTTTGCTCCTCCATGTTGATACGTTTCTTGATCTTCCTCAGTTTTTCTTTTTCGGACATCCACTTTTCTTGTTTTTTCCGAAAGTCCTCCATAAGAGATGGCTTTTTGTGTTGTCTCTTTGCGGTTTTGTGAGTATGACTTCCAATCCTTTTCGTTATCAAATTGTCGTCATTGGTGATGACTTTTACGTGACATTTGGTCACTACACACACCCACACACTACCCTTATTGAGTTTCGCGTAAAGATGACGATAATAATAACCGTCAGTTAAAGAACACTCCATTTTGAAATATGTTGATTCGCAATGATTACTGGTCAGTAGGGAAATGGTAAAATTTTCGCAAAGAGGGTTGTTTTATGGGGAGAGCAGGTAAACATTCTAATTATATTCAAATGACCCACGAATAATTGTTTGCACAGGTATTTGTAATTATCATTCTATTATCGGCATTTTCGAGTGTTTCCCCAATTACATCATTGATATTTTTGTCAAGTTTAATTTCTATTGTTTGATTGTTGTTTGATGTTTTATTACTAGAGAACAAAATTAAATGCAGCACTAAAAAATATATTTTACAGTATTAATATTGTAGTTTTTGTATAAATCATAATGATATTACGTAATGATAAAAAAAATAAAGAAATTTTACTTTACAACTGATACAAAAAATAATAATCAGTAATACATTTCGTATTATTGATTAATTTGTCTGTTACTTTGTGATAGTTTATATTTTTTAAATCGAATAAAACAATTTTATACTTTCTTAACCATCACCTTTATTTTTATATTTTTTTTTTATTTAATACAAGTGTAGATAACAAAGTAGAAAATTATTTTATTCGATTACATTTTGTTTTGGGGTCAGTTTTTATCGTGATATTTATGACAGTAGGGGGTTTGGTTATTGTGTAGTGCAGATTTGCAAGTTTTTTTTATGGATTTACACAGGTTAGAAGAACGCAATGGAATTATTGAAAGTATCTATAACAGTCCGGTGCCCAATAAACCGACCATTTATAATTTATTCAAACAATTTCAAGAATTCGGAACAATTGGGGATATGAAGGGATATGTGAAGCTCTGAAAATATTGCACGTGAGGTAGTGTTGTGTAAAATATATTTCGAATAACGAATAAATTAAATTAATTTGTAATTTGGGAGTAGCCAATTAACTTTCCCTTCGTTATTGGAAATGAAGTAAACATAATAATTTATTCGTTATATAAAGCTAATTTTATTCAATCTTTCGAATATAATTTCGAATAATTTTGAAGATTGAAGTTGAAAAACTAATAAAATTTTGAACAACTTTATAAAATATAAAAAACCTGTTCCATAGATTAATAATATAAAAAGTTAAACCGTATAATTATTTTTTCTATGGGAACCTTAGGTGTCAAACAATACACTCAAAGAGATTTACCACTAAACATCGATTGAGTTTGAGTTTAGCATACAAATTAAATTAAATTATTTTAGTTACTGGAACTTTCGGCGTGACACACTAACCTCGAAGAGATTTACCACTAAACACCAAATCACTTTTTTTAAGCCTCTCACCGTACGTTTCGATAACCATGTTATCAACATTAGGAGATTATTTACAATTTTAATTTTAAACTAATCTTTAGGACCCGATTTAAAACAAATTTAAAAAAATTATCTTTGAAAAATCTAACAAGTTGTCTAGAAAACAATAAATTGAATAACTAACACAGACATTTTTTTGTAAAACTTAAAAATAATAAATAAACGATTAAATATTTTACTGAAGAGAAAAAATAAACTCAAACCAAACTTTTGGCTTGATTTTTTGTTGGTAATGGGCAAGTAAATTTCGAATATTAATTACCAATAATTAACTTGGAAAAACAATAAGGAATGATTCGAATAAATAAAGTAATGGGAACGAATAACAAAAAAGAATATAATTCATTATTTGTTATTTAACCAACGGGTCTTTCAAATTGAGCGGTTTTTTTTAAATTCTTGAATAAAACATAGATGGCATTATGAATTTGTTTAGGCTATGTTAATAAACATTGTTGGGTTTGGAGTGAGGGAAAGTCACGATTGATATCTGAGAAACCTTTACATTCTAAACGAGTCACTGTTTGGTGTGCATTATTTAGTATTTCTTTCAGAATGCTACTGGTGAAGATGTAACTATGAATGGTGTTCGATATCGTAAGTTGATAACTTGATTTTTATGGACTGAATTAAATAATATTGATCTGGCGGATATTAGACTGCTCCAGTCAAAGACAAATATCCCTAGACTATGGCAAGATCCATCCCCTATTGTGATTTTTTTTGTTGGACCGGTATTTAGACAATCCAGTGCTGTGATATTTTATTTTCCCGAATTATGGTCGTCGAAATAAACGATCAAAACTTATTTCATCATAAACAAATTACTAATCCTCAAAAATCTAACGAGTAATTATTGTTCTTTGTTGCCAATTGAAATATTTTTTTCGGTATTTCTGGATACTGCTTGCTCTATGGTATTACTTGATGGGTATTACTGCGGATTTTTTAAATTTTATTATAAATAAACGATATATACATTTTTACTATAAAAAAAAAATATGTCTAGTACTTTAAACCTTAAAATAAGCAACGGCATAGTAATTTGACATGTTCAACAATTTTGAAATTTGTTATTAATTATTAAAAATTGACTGGTTATACTAGGAGAAAATTATGCCTTTTGTGTTATTGCCGCAACAATAAACGACGATTATTTACAAAAATAAGTTTTCAATTTCGTAGCCTGCAATACTTTATAAACTTGATGATATTCATTCTAATGTTTTATGGTATACAATATTGTTTGTTTGGTTACTTGGCGCGTAAACAAATAAAGCTGACGGTTTCCCAACGCGAGAGCAGGCAACTTACAACTGTCCATGAGAGAAGCATGGGTTTTCAAGATTAACGCCGCAAATACTTAAAGACTGACCCTGTGATTTATTTATGGTCATTGCGAAAGCAAGCCGTACTGGAAATTGCAGTCGTTTAAATTCAAATGGAACCTCAGTTGATATCACTGGAATGCGGGGTATCAACACTTCTTCTCCCTTATATTTTCCTTTTAGAATTGTTGCTTCGATTCATTGTTAAGTAAATTTTTCACTGATAGCCGTGTGCCCTTACAAAGACGCGATGGATTAATATTTCGTAACATTATGACTACCAATCCTACTTTCAATTGAATATTATGGGGTGGCAATCGTGGCAAATCCAATGAGACAAATTCAGGTGGATAGTTGACGACATCACCTTGATTAGTTGCGCAATCAACTGATTTATATGTCTATAATTCACCGACAATTTCATTTTGAATTTTGAAGTTTATTTCATTTACATCCGTCTTTTTGGCAGCTAATATAGCACATTCGCTCAACCAAAAATGATCTTAGTAATTTTAAGCGACGTTTGGGAACACCATTTGTATGAGCTCGGTTGTTGTTTCAGTAAACTAATTAAAATCGACAGGAAATGTAATGCAGCCAGTCGAATCATCAACAGGGATTTTGCCATTACCAAGGTCAATGAGTTGTTTAGAAAATATTTCTCCAGATCGGTCATTTTGTAATTCAACACGCATATTCTTACTTAAATTTAATATCTTGACGTATTTCCACAAAATGGAGGACTTTAAACATGCATTGAGTTCATCCGCTGACCTTGACCGTGGAGTCACTGGTAATATTTGACGGAAATCTCCTGCTAATGAATCATCGCTCCACCAAATCGGTTTTGATTGTTTCGCAGATCTTTCATAGTTCTGTCTAATCCCTCCAACGACTTTTTATGTGCCATCGTACATTCATCCGGCACTATTAACTTACATTGCTGCAAAATCTTTGTTTTTTAAACCTTTGAGTTTTATTGCTTTGAATATTCAATGGTAATTTTAGCGCTGAATGGGCTGTTCAACCACCTTCCAATAATGTGGCTGCAATTCTAGATGAAGCAAGTGCGAGTGCAATTTCATTTTGTCAGCGAATTGTTGCAAAAATCAATGAAATCAAAAAAATCTTTCCTGTACCACCTGGAGCGTCCAAAAAGTAAATTCCTCCAGTTCAATCATTTACAACTTTCATAAGTGAATTAAAGACATATTTTTGTTGTTGGTTCTACAGCGGAATATTTATTCTAACTGATTCCCTTAAAGCATCGAGATCATACCGTTTTTACGTCGCAACTCTTAATTAAAAACGTCGTTCATTGGGCGATTAGGCACGGCCATGCCTAATTGAGATAATACTTTGTTTGACATCATCAAGCACATGTTTTCAATTATTATTAATGCCTCGTTGTAAATTCCTTCTGGGTATTTTAAATGTATATTCCCTGTTCTAGTGCGCATGTGATGCAGGATATCGTCACACATATCATCTTTGTATTTGATCCATAAATCAGTTGGTTTTGACGGGAAGCATGTCGATATAATTATAGAAAACAATGTTCGTATTTGCTGAGGTTTTGTAGAAATTACAGCATCACTTAAGGTTTGATCCAAATGGGAATCATTTTCTAACAGTTGCAAACGCTCACAGGCTTCTTTGTAAGAGCATCATAATTAACCATTTGCAGTTCGTAAATGTTGGGCCCCGAACATTGACTAACAGTAATCGCAAATAGAAACACTCTTTATTGCTTGGATGGACTGAATAAATTAGACCAATGGCATCAGTGGAATATACATTGCGGTAGCCTGGAACTGGATTTCCTTGTTTCCGTCGTTGAAATTTTTTTGAGGATTGATTCAAACTATAATATTTTGGCATTTCTGAGTATAGCAGTGTTCGGGCAAAATCATCATTCTGACACATCAAAAAAACTGGCCAAGGTAGTAGCTGGTGGTTGAATAACTCGTTGTAGTACATTCTATGCAGTAAAATATACTCTTTGGCCATTTTCTAAGTAGACTCTGCTAAGTGAACTATAGTGGGGTATCTTTCATGAATGGGAAAAGAAAAAATGCGGCAAATTGCTTCGTTACTGCTAACATAACGGCCTATTTGGTATTGGTTAACTTCATCAATTTTCAGCACTAACTCCAATCAGAGCCATATCACTTCCTTTTGTATATTTGTTTTGTTCAGATTGACGTTGACAATTTACGTCAACTGTTTGACAGCTAGTTTTTATGCGAAAAGAAAAGTGTTGTTACTATTGTCCACGCATTTTTTTTATTAAAACTTTCCGTGTGCCTTAAGGAACATACGAAAAAAAATTAGCCGAATTGGTTGAGCCATTCTTGAGTTTTGCGCTTAGCAACATTCATTTTTATTTATATAGATTTGACGGAATGGTATATTTGTTTTGTTTAGATTGACGTTGACAATTTACGTCAACTGTTTGACAGCTAGTTTTTATGTGAAAAGAAAAGTGTTGTTACTATTGTCCACGCATTTTTTTTATTAAAACTTTCCGTGTGCCTTAAGGAACATACGAAAAAAAATTAGCCGAATTGGTTGAGCCGTTCTTGAGTTTTGCGCTTAGCAACATTCATTTTTATTTATATAGATTTGACGGAATGGTATATTTGTTTTGTTTAGATTGACGTTGACAATTTACGTCAACTGTTTGACAGCTAGTTTTTATGTGAAAAAAAAAGTGTTGTTACTATTGTCCACGCATTTTTTTTATTAAAACTTTCCGTGTGCCTTAAGGAACATACGAAAAAAAATTAGCCGAATTGGTGGAGCCGTTCTTGAGTTTTGCGCTTAGCAACATTCATTTTTATTTATATAGATTTACTGACGCAGTAACTGGCACTAACAAACCGAGCGGACATTTATTATTGCGATTTTTTCAATGAACTGCAGTAATGGGAGCGTCTCTGGTTGTATGCGCTTGTGTTCATTACTGCGAATGTAAACGATACTGCTCTAACCTCTAAACACTTTGCGTGACTAAAGCAATCTCGAAATAAAAAATAAACAATGGGTAAAGTAAATAATAAATCAAAAGTCAATAAACAAAAAAATAAATCAAAAGTGAACAAAAACACTAGGTATAATTATAATAAAGCTGACGTAAAATTAGCAGTCGCAGAAACTCTCGGTGGAATGACAGTTGCCGAGAATTCCAGAAAATATAACATACCGGAGTCAACAATCAGAGCAAAAAAAAAACAAAAAAATATAGCGACAAACCACCAGCATCATCAGCTGTTCTGAATGATCAAGAAGAAAATTAATTAGTGGAATAAATGTTTCATTGTTGCAGCCAGGGATTTCCTGTAACTAAACAAAAATTAGTTGAAAATGTAAAACTTTTATGTGATAACGATAAGCAAAAAAACCAATTCATTGATAATAAGCCAGGAAGATCTTGGCTCGAAAGTTATTTAAACGTCATCCAATTGTTTCTGAAAACTTGTCTCCAACCCGGGCAAAAGTAACGGAACTAGGGATATGTGGATGGTTTAAAGGAGTTTGTGACTATTTCACTGAAGTTTCAATGGATTATTTAATGGAGAAAAAATTGGTGTTTTCATGAATCTGAAACAGTCATCAGTGCTTGCGCCAAAAGGTACTGAGAACATGTACTGTATTGTCAGTAATAATGAAAAAGAAAACGTTTGCAGCTCAAAGCGTACCTAAAGACGTTATAAAGCCCCCCCCCCCCCCCCCAAATTCAGTTTTGGTTATAGTAATAACGGTTGGATAGCAGCAAACAATTTTTACGAGTTCATAACAAATGTTTTTTCCTATGGATTGTCCAAAGCAATATCCAATTATCAATTATATTGTAGATTGATGGACATAGTTCACACGTACTTTTATCTCCAAGCAAATTTTGCAGTGAAAATAATATAATTCTTGTTGCTTTACATCTTAGCGCTGCACATATCTTACAAGCGTTAAATGTAGCTCTCTTTCGTACATTTACAGCAGCTTATCAAAGATCTTTTTAAGCTTTGTGTGAATATTCTGGAACAATTAGTATAAAAAAAGCCAAACTCATGTACTGAAGAGTATGAATTTTTTTAAAAATTAGAGAACGGATTCAAAAAATGTGGATTACATCATGTAAACGCTAACGCTATTGATTACAGTAAGCTATTCAAAAAGCTTAAAACTTCATCTAGTAAAACACAAAGCTCTTCTGGAGATATAACAAAAGTATCCAAACAATTAGAAGCTTTAAAAGTTTTGGAGAGATTAATAGATGAAGATACATTAACATCTTTCAGAGTCCATGATTGCTCTATTTGGACAGGAAGAAAAAAAGATGAAAGTCTGATATTTGGTATATGTTGGAAAAACTAACAAGTATCACTAATAAATCAAGCAACGATTTTTTTTTGCCCAAGTATTGCATATTAAAAATTGACGCTATGTCAATTCTTTTATTACACATATTTTAATTTATTATCTTTTTATAATTATAGCAAAGCATCTGTGATAATGACGAAATTGTGCTGTCTTTGGCAGAAATGATCGTCATGCCAGTTATTGACGACCTAGAGGCAACATCATCAAACAATAACCTGGATAATACAACAGTACTTTAATTATTCTATACTTTTAGATTTTTAATTCAACTAAAGTTTACATACTGAAAATAACACTAATAATTATTATTAAACGATTTACTTTATTATACTTATTATTATATTCAAAAATAGACCACATCTCGGTGTTGCTTTCGCTAACTCAAAAACCATTCTTGGTTCTATAACTGTCCAGCCAGTAAATAATCGACTTATGACACTATCCCTCAAGAGTGCCAACAAAAACTATACATTAATCAATGCACACCTCCCAGTTAACGAAGAAAATAAATCTAATCCTGAAAAAGTAAATAAGTCCTGGGAAATTCTGGAAAAGACTATTTCTAAATTTCCCTCTAACCATGTAAAAATCCTATTGGGTGATTTCAACGCCCAACTAGGGAAAGAAAGTACAGAAAAAATAGTCGACAGTTTTCCTGCTTATAAATGAACTAACCATAATGGAAATAGATTGGTTGAACTATGTTCGCCGTTTAATCAAAAAATAATGTCAACCCATTTTAAGAAGAAAATAACAAAACAAAAGACCTGGAGGTGCCCAAACACGTACATGGGTAAATTTTAAATTGACCATGTTGCCATTTCGTTCCCCAATTATAAAGAGATTTTGAATGTTCAAGTCAGGAAAGGAGCTAACATAGATACGGATCACAACTTGACTATAATCAAACTTAGCTATTACCAAAGTTCGATCCTACGAAAATAAAACCAACCCTAACAAAAGAGCTTGGTAAACAACCAGCACATAATTGGCAAGAATTGAAACAAAACAATATTAAAAGAGCCTTAAAGTTGGCCCCTTTACAAAAACGTAGAAAACATCCGTGGTGGGATGAAGTTTGCGAGCAAGCAGTATTAAGCCGAAGTAAAGCATTAAGTTGGTCCCACCAAATGGGGACTTCTTCTGGGTTCCCAACCCATGATTTTCTGCGTTCTGAATTCGCGAAATATATTCATTTTTCGTCTCCTGTTACGGTCGGATGCAAAAAAATATTTCCTTCATGCCGAGAAAGCAAAACATTGCACGCCGTTTTTCCCTTTTCCATCTGTCTGTCGTTCAGCTACCTTCTGGATCTTTTCCATTGCATACAGACTCACAAATGGTTTAGAGAGGAACCTTTTATCTCTCTGCCGTTTGTTGTTGAGTTTATATATTGTCTTCTTCCAACAATGCTTGTAATTTGGCAACTTAATTATTTTCGGTTGGCCTTGGCGTTCCTTGCCAATCAAGCACGTTCACAAGCTCACAAGCGTCTTGCGTTGAGACAGTGTCACCCTAAGTTTCCACAAGTATACGACGGGTTTCATTGGTGTTTTTTTTTTGATTGAACAAGTACCGCGAACGCTCTTCATATGGCTCGAAACTCGACATGTTTACAACGCAAATTTTGAAAATTCGTAACAACAAAATTACTTAAGAGATTAAACTGTGACCCGACCTTTGTTTCCATCGCCATCTCTTTAAAAAAACAAGAAATATTAACCGTTACACCTGGTATGTTTTTTACTATATAATGTAATTAATTCTTCTATTCGAACGTCTAGTGTGAAACAGAGACTTACCGCTAAACACTAAATCACTTCAAACATTCAACTATCCGAAAATAATTCGGGTTGAATCATCTCCTGATGATGCTAACATAGTTAGCAAAACGCGCGTAGAAAAACTAAAAGCAAGTGGTTTGAAATACTCGAAGAAATTTGGGAGAATCAAATCACTTTATTTTTTAATCTTCGTGCGTTTCGCCAACCATATTAGTATCATCAGGAAATAATTTAATCTGATACTGAATTATCAGGAGAGTTGGTGTTTAGTTTGTGTCGTATCGAAGGTTCCAAAGCAGAAGTTTTTTCGTAATTGTATCAAGCTTATAACCTCATAGAATAAAATAATCGTAATATCTTACTTTTTTTAGGGTTTTTAGGCTCTTTTAGGATTTTTGAGTATTAAAACAAAGTAATGTTTGTTATTTATAATTTCTGTTTCAAGGTATATGATAAATAACATACAAAGAAGTGTTTTTAGCTTTACAAAACTATTTTATGTCTAACTCTAATTTTTTCTCTTAGTATAAAGATGCAATATTTAGATAAGCACATTTTAATTTTAATTAGACACATATATGCAACCACAGGTGTTTTTGAAAGTATAACAGTTCATAATAAATTACTAATATTAAAACTTAAATTATTATATCTAAATACTTAAATATTTTTATGACAATTAACAAAAAATAAGGAAATTATAAACAATTATTAAATTACTTAACATATATATATTTTAGACACAATTATCCTCTAAACACAGACTGTCGCACTCCAGTTCTTTCTTATTAAAATTACAAGAAAACCATTTACACTTCTTTTATATCTTCACTCATAATCATCTTCCAACAAACGTAGCAGAAATATTTTTCTCAACAATGACTGTCTGACTTTTCGTCCGAGGTCTAATTTATCGATCTCCACTTCCATGTGTTTCTTGATTTTCTCCAGTTTCTCGTTTTCTGACATATATTTGTGACTCATCTTGTAAAAATCATCCAACAATTTCCTTCTTGGGCGTCTCTTCTGGACTCCCTGATGAGTATGTTTTCCAACTCTTCGTAAAATAGTTTTACGATCGGACGTGATAACTTTGACACAACAATCTGGCACGACACAAATCCATACGCTTCCTGTGTTAACTTTATCGTATAGATGTCGATAATACAATCCGTCAGACAAACAACGTTCCATCTTGGATATATAGCTGATGAAGTCACAAACAAGAACTGAATGATATAATGTAGGACAAACTTGAGTTTTTTATGGGAAATTCAGGTACCCAATTGGTTTATGGCTTTTAAAAAGGCCTAATACAACATTTTGTGCAATTGCAAGCAGAAAATAAAAAAAATATATATTACTTTATGAATAGATACATACATATAGATATATACATATATATATATATATATATATATATATATATATATATATATATATATATATATATATATATATATATATATATATATATATATATATATATATATATATATATATATATATATATATATATATATATATATATATATATATATGTATATATATATATATATATATATATACAGTGTGTCGCATTTAACATGAAGACATCCCCAGGAATATTAATTTGAATTTTTGCACAGTCAGACCGATTGATGGGTGACGTTTTTTTAAGATACTCAATTGAAATCTGAACTTTAAACTAAGCCTACTACGAATTCACAAACAGGGTCTCGATAACAATTGTCGATATTTTGCTTCGCATTAGATATATCGAAAAAAGTATTTAAAAAAGATTGTTCAGGATGCCATTCTAACCCCATATACCAAGTTTTATGATAAAATTCGCATATTTAATTTTGCCATTGTTTTGGTCTATACACAAAATTATTACAATAGAATAGTAATAAAATCGAAAAATGTATTCGAATAGACGGAGGACTAGTTGTGAGAGATCACATTTGATAGTTAATTATTTGTATAATGAAAATTATTGTTATATACTATGTACTTTTTCTTAAATTTGATTAATTACGATAATATTAAAATAAGTATCCTTTGTAAGTGCAATTTATTTTAGTGAAATATTTGAATACAGGACACTATTGACAATGTGTCAAGTTTTTACTCACCATGGCACACTAATTATTGAAATAAACAAATCAACTTTTAATAATTTTGTGTATAGACCAAAATAATGACAAAATTACAAATGCGAATTTTATCATGGAACTTAGCATATGGAGTTGAAAAAATATTCCGAAAAACTTTTTCTAATAACCATTTTCGATATCTCTATCGCGAAGCAAAATATTCAGTATTGACCTTGTTTGTGAATTCGTAGTAGGCTGAGTTTAAAGTTCAGGTTTCAGTTGAGTATCTTAAAAAATGTGACCGATCCACTTGTATGACTGTGCAAAAATTCAAATCTGTATTCCTTCAAATTGCGGAGATATGGAGGTGTCTTTATCTTAAATGCAACACACTATATATATATATATATATATATATATATATATATATATATATATATATATATATATATATATATATATATATATATATATATATATATATATCAGTATTGAGTTGGACTCTTCAGTCCTTCCTAAACTTGAAAATGCCAAATGAGATTTTGACGAAACGCCGTGACCCTTCACAGAATCAACGGATCGACATCCGGAATGATTTAGAAACATTATCTACCATCCATCCGTGAAATATATATATATATATATATATATATATATATATATATATATATATATATATATATATATATATATATATAGTACAGTAATGAACAAAGTTTTCTAAAATAATATAAAAAAAAAACTGAATGACGCACAACCTAGAGAACAAGCAGGATTCAGAAGTGGATTCAGTATAATGGATCACATCCAGGATGTACAGCAGGCCATAGAAAGGCACAACGAATACACCATGCCACTGTGCTTGGCTTTTATCGACTACGAAAAAGCATTTGACACCATCTCAAAGCATGCGATAATGGATGCATTGTTTAGCCAAGGGGTAGATAAAGCATATGTAAATCTATTAGGATTGATATATGATGGAGCTACAGCCACAATTCACCTTGATGATCTTGAAGTGCGAATTAATGTAGAAAGAGGTTTACGGCAGGGACGCAATATCGCCTATTCCTTTCTCGGCAGGCCTTGAAGAAGTATTCCCTAAACTGGATTGGCAACAGGATGGTGTAAAGATCAATGGTGCAAACGTAAACCATCTTAGATTTGCAGATGATATTGCTCTCCTCTTACAAGACCCGAAGAGCTGCAAAGATGCATACAAAAACTGCAAAGGGCTGGGGAACCATTTGGCTTGAAAATAAACCTGAAAAAGAGCCAGGTTATGTTCAATAACTTCGCTTAGAACAGAAGAATTTCAGTTTTAGGAAGGGATTTGGAGATTGTGGATAGCTTTATATATCTTGGGCAGATGATTTCAATGGAGGGGAATACCGCCCGGGAGGTGGAACGGCGTGTTAAATATGGCTGGCAGGCTCAACATAGTATTTAAGAGCAGACTCACACTTTGTCTTTGTCTGAAAAGAAAAGTCTCCGATTAGTGAGTTCTGCCCGTTATGACATATGGAAGTGAAACTTGAACACTCACATCGCAATCAATTCATAAAATTCGGGTGGTACAGAGGGAAATGGAAAGATGTATGCTTGGCATTACAAGACGAGACAGAAAGTCCTGCGCATGGATCAGGGGACAAACAAAAATATGTGACATCATTGGAAGAGTAAAGCAATTGAAATGGAGATGGGCAGGCCATATAGTGAGGCGATGTGACGGCAGCTGGGATAGTTTTGTATATCTTGGGCAGAGGATTTCCATGGAGGGGAATACCGCCCGGGAGGTGGAACGGCGTGTTAAATGTGGCTGGCAGGCATTTGGTAGGCTCAACATAGTGTTTAAGAGCAGACTCCCACTTTGCCTGAAAAGAAAAGTGTTCAATCAGTGCGTTCTACCCGTTATGACATACGGAAGTGAAACCTGGACACTCACATCGCAATCAATTCAAAAACTTCGGGTGGCACAGAGGGGAATGGAAAGATGTATGCTTGCCATTACAAGACGAGACAGAAAGTCCTGCGCATGGATCAGGGGACAAACAAAAGTCTGTGACATCATTGGAAGAGTAAAACAGTTGAAATGGAGATGGGCAGGCCATATAGCGAGGCGATGGGACGACAGATGGACCAAGGCAATCCTGGAGTGGATACCGCTTGATCGCAAACGTCCGCGAAGAAGACCGAAAGCACGATGGACTGATGACATCGTTAAGTATATTGGACCCGAGTGGCAGAGGAAAGCCCAGAACCGTGAAGGTTGGAAGCATGCTGAAGAGGCCTTCATCCTGCAGTGGATCGATACGGGCTGATGATGATGATGATGATGATATATATATATATACAAGCAGGATTCAGAAGTGGATTCAGTACAATGGATCACATCCAGGTTGTACAGCAGGTCATAGAAAGGCACAACGAATACACCATGCCACTGTGCTTGGCTTTTATCGACTACGAAAAAGCATTTGATTCCATCTCAAAGCATGCGATAATGGATGCACTGCTTAGCCAAGGTGTAGAGAGAGCCTATGTAAACCTATTAGAATCGATATATGATGGAGCTACAGCCACAATTCACCTTGATGATCTTGAAGTGGGAATTAATATAGAACGAGGTGCACGGCAGGGTGACGCAATATCGCCTATTCTTTTCTCGGCTGACCTTGAAGAAGTATTCCGTAAACTGGATTGGGAACAGGATGGGGTAAAGATCAATGGTGCAAACTTAAACCATCTTAGATTTGCAGATGATATTATTCTCATTTCACAAGACCCAGAGGAGCTGCAAAGACGCATACAAGAACTGCAAAGGGCTGGCGAACCATTTGGCTTGAAATAAACCTGAAAAAGAGTCAGGTTATGTTCAATAACTTCGCTCAGGACAGAAGAATTTCAGTTTTAGGAAGGGATTTAGAGATTGTGGACAGCTTTGTATATCTTGGGCAGAGGATTTCCATGGAGGAGAATACCGCCCGGGGGGTGGAACGGCGTGTTAAATGTGGCTGGCAGGCATTTGGTAGGCTCAACATAGTGTTTAAGAGCAGACTCCCACTTTGCCTGAAAAGAAAAGTATTCGATCAGTGCGTTCTACCCGTTATGACATACGGAAGTGAAACCTGGACACTCACATCGCAATCAATTCAAAAACTTCGGGTGGCACAGAGGGGAATGGAAAGATGTATGCTTGGCATTACAAGACGAGACAGAAAGTCCTGCGCATGGATCAGGGAACAAACAAAAGTCTGTGACATCATTGGAAGAGTAAAACAGTTGAAATGGAGATGGGCAGGCCATATAGCGAGGCGATGGGACGACAGATGGACCAAGGCAATCCTGGAGTGGATACCGCTTGATCGCAAACGTCCGCGAAGAAGACCGAAAGCACGATGGATTGATGACATCGTTAAATATATTGGACCCGAGTGGCAGAGGAAAGCCCAGGACCAGGACGGGCTGATGATGATGATATATATATATATATATATATATATATATATATATATATATATATATATATATATATATATATATATATATATATATATATATTCAGGGTTGTTCAATAATAAGAGTATCGTAACTCTGAACACAAGAAAAGTGTTTTAGCGAGATGGTAATATCAATTGGCCACCAAGATCATGTAATCTCACGCCCATCGATTATTTCGCGCATCTTTTTTTTTGTACGAGGTTACGTGAAATCTCTGATTTAGAGAAATAAATATACAAATCCACGAAGTTTTGAATGACCCAGTGGCTGTAGTGGCTTGTGTTATTTGAACCTTACATGCCTTCAGAGCTAAATCCTTTTGTAGAATACTCCATGTTGTAAATTTACTGAGTTTAAATTGTTGTGAAGGTCGACTAATGGAAATTTCTAGGGTTTCAGCAACATTTTCACGTACCAAATCAATATGGTTTTTAGAACGACCACTACGACTATATATTGGTCTTTTCTCATCTTCCACCAAACAAGTTTTTTGAAATTTTTAAACAATTCAATTAATAGTGCTTTAGTCCAGTGATCCAGTGTTTAATGATAACACTTTAATTCTTCAAAAATTCTAATTGTTTCTAATCTCATGGCAGGATTTCGACAAATATATTTTTAACGAACTTATTGAAATGAAATTCGATTATCATTAATCAAAATCCATCTATTTTTGCTTTACTTGTATTTTTTATTTTTAATTTTATAACTTGTCAATTCGTCATAAAAGATACTTCATATTTAATGTTTTCAATAACAAAAGATACTTGGGTAAATAAAAAGGTAGCTGAATACCCTCAAGCCCTTTATGGTTTTATGACTCTCCACGTCGGTATGTAAAAAAAACCAACACGACGAAACTAACTGGAAGAAAATAAAAGCAATTAGTACCGTCTTAACAGAGGCATATTTGATAATATTCGATTCGAAAAGAAATGTGTCAAATTATACAATATAAAAAATAATTAATTTATGGTGTCGGTTCCCATTTAATCGCTGAACTTAAGCGATGTTAGATGGTTTAGACGCTAATAGATATTATCACCCGTAATCTACACCGGTGCTTTGTCATTCCCTCATTCGCCATGCAAAGTGCCAGCAAGCGTCTCTCAAGATCGGTTTCTGGTCTTAAGCCGTCATCAGTTGGTCTCAACTGAACGCCTGAAGAACGACTAAAGCCATAACCATGTAAATTGATCAGCCCAACTGATGACGGTTTAAGGCTAGAAACCGGTCTTGGAAGATGCTTGCTGGCGCTTTGGATGGCGGATGAGGGAATGACAAAGTACCGATGTGGAGCAAAAGTGAACTTCCTTTGCTTTTTAAAATATTTCTACACGAACCCATTTATATATATATATATATATATATATATATATATATATATATATATATATATATATATATATATATATATATATATATATATATACCAGGTGTCCCAGTCCCATTAAGGATGGATTACGGCCGTATCTTGAAAACTATTTATCCCACAGCTTTGGGGAGAAAAAAATTGTACTAAAAATGATCATGAGAAATTCACCAAAAATATTTTTAAGCTTCTAAAACGACCGCAAGAGGGCGTGACGAGCTAAACATTTTTAAAAATCATTATTTTGTGTGTATTTTCAGGTGATAACCGAGTAAGAAAAATTCTCAGTTATAATTAGCAAACTGTCTCCTACAACTTTGTTTTATGACATTTTGTCGTAATTTCATGAATAGAGGGGGGGGTGGGGAGTTTTACCTATTGGGATCAAAAGTCGTCTAATGTCCGTTTGCCTTAACTGATTTTCCTCAATTTGGATTCATTTAAAAGGCAATTGCTGGGACAATCAGATAATCTGGGAGATAAATTATTTAATTTATAAATGAAACCGCGAGGTGGAAAAAAATCAGTTAGTTCTGAAAAAAATCAGTTAGTTTTAATTCTTACCGTAACATTAAGTTAAATTGGTCTTAATATTTAGGTCGCAATCGCAACCGTACCAATTTTATTTAAAAAATAAAATTATCTATTCAGTATCAATCATCATAAATGTTCTAATCCTGACCTTGATAATATTTTCTAATTTAATTATATAAGCGGAAAAAATGCCTTTCCCCCATTGTTCCATTTTCTCTTTTGTGATGCTTAAATACTACTTGACAGAATATTGAAATCAGTCATTAATAAATATACCTACTCTTTCTTTTAAACTAAATGAATGGATGAATGAAATTATGCGTTTTCGGGTTTCCAAATAAACGCATGCAATCCTTAGGTACATTACACAAAGAGTATAAGATGGGATCCATGGAAACAAACAAAAACAGTCAAATTAACTTGTCAGTTTTGAAGTGCATTACATTTTCAACATTACATTTATTGATTATTAAAAATTATTATAATAATATCTAACAATGCCTTTTACGAATAACGAGGCCTTTAAAGACGCTCCAAATTAATATGGCACGAAGAATTTGGACCAGTCCTAAGCCTGGGTAAAGTGTGAAGGAAGGCAAACATTAGGTTAATATTTTTTTAACTTAATGCAGGTAGTAGTGAAATAATAACTGATTTTTGCAGAAAAATCGAAATATCTCTATAAATATCTATGTATATATAGATATATATATATATATATATATATATATATATATATATATATATATATATATATATATATATATATATATATATATATATATATACATATATATATAGATATATATATATATATATATATATATATATATATATATATATATATATATATATATATATATATATATATATATATATATATATATATACAATCTGAATTTCAGATAAATTCTTAAGTTAGTTCTTTTTTGACAGCCAGTTGTATCATTCGTGTTTTGTATTTCTCGATAAAATGGAAAAGGATCAGTATCGATCCGTAATTCGTTTTTTATTTTTGGATGGAAAAACATGCGAAGAAATAAAAGTGAAGTTGGATGCTGTCTATGGGGATCCTTCATCGTCTATGACAACCGTGAGATATTGGTTTAACGAGTTTAAGTTTAGTCGTACAATTGTTTTCGATGAAGAATAGCCAGGACGCCCGTCAGACGTGGTTACCGAGGAAATCGTCAAAAAGGTCCATGACATGATCTTCGCTGATCGCCGATCGAAAGTTCGCGAAGTAGCTGAGGCCATAGGTGTCTAGTACGGAATGGCAATGACAACCGTTGGGTTCCACAATCTCATGTGGAACACACAATAACCTGCGTCTCCACTTAAATGAACATTTTTGTTGATTGCTTGACCGGGAAGGAGCCCCACCTATTCCTTCAACTGGATGCCATATGTTTCATCTCTCGAGGTTCAGACTCATCAGGGCGCCGACATATACCATACCATAAAGAATAGGGTGACCTTATCCACAGCCGATAACCCATGTTTTCGCCGACTTCCCGTCGGATGGCATATATATGTAGTGTTAGATTTTCTTGGACTTCGTCCAATGTTGGTTGGTCCAAGGTTGTTGGCTGTGGATAGGGTCTCCCTATTCTTGATGGTATGGTATTTGTCGGCGCCCAGATGGGTCTGAACCTCAAGAGACGAAAAATATGGCATCCAGTTGAAGGGATAGGTGGGGTGGGGTGGGGTCCCGGTCAAGCAACCAAAAAAAAAAAATATATATATATATATATATATATATAAATATATATATATATATATATATATATATATATATATATATATATATATATATATATATATATATATATATATATATATATATCAAATTTGATAAATAAGTATATGATCAAATTTGCCTCAGAGGTACTGTGCCAGATACTTTTTTTAGCATATATACAGGGTATGCGCTAATTAATAGTACACAGCAAAACTGCAGATTTTTTTGGTAAAAATATTGCGATTTAACTCAACTTATCTTAGTCCAAAACTTAATAGTAACCACGATGCAGGGTGTTAAAGTTATAATTTTATTTTCAATTTTCGTCAATAAATTTCTTAAAAAGTCTCTTTTTTAAAAGAAATTTGGTAATGGGGGTTTTCTTAAGATAAGAAATTTAAATGTCTCGAAAATTTTTATGTAGATTCGAAGGCACTGTCTGCGACACTTTTCTACGTTAGTAAGGTCACAATGTTTTTACGCCTTAGTGTATTCGCGTTTTTAATGAAAACATTATTTTATCCATGTTTTTACAAAAATAATGTATACCTAATAATTGTCGCTCCGAGGTACCGTTTTCTAGATATCTGGGTTTAAATTGTTCATTGTACTCTTTTCAGACTGCGGGATTTTCAGATTTTCAAAAATCTCTAAACTTGGTAAAACGGGTTAATTCCGTCCGAAGCCAGATTCCGCTTCCATCCGAAGAATCTAACCACCGACCAGGAAGAAGAAATTGTGGTTCGCGTAACCGAAAACCCTAAAGTAAGCACAAGAGACATTGCTCTGGTAGTTGCAGTAGGCAAGTCCACTATATGCAAAATTTTTCACGATGTGGGACTGTATATATATATATATATATATATATATATATATATATATATATATATATATATATATATATATATATATATATATATATATATATATAATTATAATCATCATCATCAGCCTGTGTCGATCCACTGCAGGATGAGGGCCTCTTCAGCATGCTTCCAATTTTTACGGTCCTGGGCTTTCCTCTGCCACTCGGGTCCAATATACTTAACGATGTCATCAATCCATCGTGGTTTCGGTCTTCTTCGCGGAAGTTTGCGATCAAACGGTATCCACACCAGATTGCCTTGGTCCATCTGCAGTCACATCGCATCGCTATATGGCCTGCCCATCTCCATTTCAATTGCTTTACTCTTCCAATGATGTCACATACATTTGTTTGTTCCCTGATCCATGCGCAGGACTTTCTGTCTCGTCTTGTAATGCCAAGCATACATCTTTCCATTTCCCTCTGTACCACCCGAAGTTTATGAATTGATTGCGATGTGAGTGTCCAAGTTTTTTGTATATATATATATATATATATATATATATATATATATATATATATATATATATATATATATATATATTTGGAGCCAAATAGTGACCCATCCAAATCTAACCGCGTTTAATATCGCTTAAGTTCAGTGATCGAATGGGACTGATACCATAAATAAATTATATAGAATGTGCCTCTGTTAAGATAGTACTGACTACGATTATTTTCTCCCTAGTTAGTTTGATCGTTTTTTACACCGACCGACCTGCGGAGTCATAAAACCATTAAGGGCTTAAGTGTATTCAGGTACCTGTTTTTTTTTTGCCCAGTACATTTTTTTTGTTATTGAAAACATCAGATAGGAAGTACCTTTTATGACGAATTGACCAGTTTTAAAATTTTATTTATAAATTCAAATAAAAGAAAAATAGATGACTTTGATTGATGATAATCGACTTTTATTTGAAGGATATCGTTAAAAATCTATTTGTCGAAACCCTGCCATGAGATTAGAAGCAATTAGCATCTTTGAAGAACTAAACCCCAAGAGATTTATCACTAAACACTGAATCATTCTGTTTGTTTTCTCGACTAAAGGACTATCAATTGAATTGTTCAATAATTTCAAGAAACTGCTTCGGTGGAAGATAGAAGAAGAGCAATATATAGTCGTAGTGGTCGTTCATAAAATATATTGATTTGGTACGTGAAAATTTCTATTAATCGACCTTCAGGACAATTTGGACTCAGTGAATCTACTTCATGGCTTATTTTAAGGTTCAAGGCATATAAGGGTCAAATAAGATCGAAACTGAAGCCTCTGGATCATTCAAAACCTCGTGTATTTGTCAAATGGATCAAAGAACAGACAACCTTTGGTGAAATTGGTGGCTATGTTAACAACTTTGCCGCATTTGGGGTGAGGAAAATCCACGATTGATTTATGAGAAACCTTAATATTCTAAACGAATCACTGTTTGATGTGCATTATGGTCAGGAGGTATAATTGGCCGTATTTCTTTTAGAATGTTGCTGGTGAAGCTATAACTGTGATTGGTGTTCGATATTGTGAGATGATAACTGGATTTTTGCTGGCTGAATTATGGACAGGTTTTTGAAATGTTAATTGGCCACCAATACCATGCGATTTAACACCATTGGACTATTTTATTTGGGGTTACATGAAAAGCCAGGTTTATAAGAACAATTCACAATCGATTACTGAACTAAGGCATAACATTATTCGAATCATTGGTGAGACAGAGTCACGGTTGTACTAAAATGTCATCGAAAATTTTGATAAAAATAGTAGATGTTTGTGGGGCTGTAAGAGATAGTCATTTATCAGATATTGTTTTTCGTGTTTAAATGCCATATATTAGGCTTCAGTTTAATTTTTTAAATCAACACAAATTCTGGGTTTTATTCAAGAATTTAAAAAACAACTTAATTTAATAAAACCCTTTATAAAAAACTGATATGGTGTTTAGGGATAAATCTATTCGGATTTAATGCGTTATACCCAAGATTCCAATAGAATAATTGATTATAGAGGGATATATATATATATATATATATATATATATATATATATATATATATATATATATATATATATATATATATATATATGCTTTCCATTTTTGTACAGAGTCAAGAATTGTTAGGCACACCATATAAATTTCAAACAATTTAAATATAATTAAATTTTTTATTCTTTTTTCACGTTTATTTGCTTCAACTACAATTTAAACACATTATTAATTTTAAGGTCTAATTAAAATATTATACATATATAAAAATTTTAAAATTATAAAATAAATTTTATTATACAAAACAATTATTTTCAAACCAGATTTTTTTCATCACAAGAACATAATTTACACTTGTTTGTTATTGTCACTCGTAGTCATCTTCCAGCAATCGTAGAAGAAACAGTTTTCTCAGCAATGACTGTCTGAATTTCCGTACGGTATCCAGTTTATCGATCTCCACTCCGATGTATTTCTTAATCTTCATAAGTTTCTGTTTCTCCGTCATATGTTTTTCCTTCTTTTTGTACAAATCACCCATCATTGTCATTTTGGCGTTTCTTTTCTGAACTTGCCGATGGGAGTGTTTTCCTACTCTTCTCACTATTGTTTTGCGATCGGACGTGATAACTTTGACACAACAATCTGGCACGACACAAATCCATACGCTTCCTTTGTTGACTTTATCGTACAGATGTCGATAATCCAATCCGTCAGATAAACAAACTTCCATCTTATTAATTTCTAGTTGATAGATCCAAAAACAAGAACTGAATGACAAAATTTCGGACAAGTTTTCCAATTTATTGTAAAGTTCAGGTACCCCTACAGATTTATGACTTTTTGAAAAGGACTATAATAGAAATTAAATATCGCGCTTGTGTTAAGGATATTAATTTATGAACCGGCCTGACTTATGTTCATAATATTGTTAATAAAATTAAGTTAAGTTCAGAATGGTTATTTCATTTTATGTTACTTGTTAATGGCCAATCATAATTTACCCTGGAATTGTTGAAAAAGCCGCACACACGATGACTTGAGCTTCCGCATCATTATTTTCGAACTAATCAACTAATTAATCAGATTATATCCACATATCGTAAATCATTTTAAAGTTGAAAAATGGCACTTGAGGCCTCGGTTGAGTACCTAATAATTCTAAGTAATGTCTAAATGATTGTGGCGTGTTCATATATTTTTTCCCCTTTATTTGGGTTTTTTGCCACTGTCTAAAACTCAAAAAATATCAAAAATACCTGTTCTTATTTAAAGAAAGAATCACTGGGTAAAAACAAAAAACCAAACGGAGACAAATTTCTCAGTGATTCTTTTTTGTAATAAATTTGCCTAACAAACAAAATTTTAAAGATATAAAAATGTTATAAAAATTTACAAACTTTTAACGTTAACGTTTCGGAGGGTAATCTCTCCCCGTTTTCAAAACTGAACTAAAAAATAAATTATATTAATTTGTAATATATAAAGTAACGAGTGAAAGTAAATATATTTTTTTGCATGTCAACGATACTTACATTGACAACAATGGATTTTCATGACAGTGACATAATACCAATATATATATACATATATATATATATATATATATATATATATATATATATATATATATATATATATATATATATATATATATATATATAGGTAATGTTTACTGTGTGATTGTTTATTGTACTGATTGTGTATCCAAATAATTTAAATGTTTTTAATTGTATTCTTTAGAATCGGGAACCATATTGAATTTAAATCTACCGAAGGCATAGCAATACAGTTATTTTTATTTAAATTAATTATAGCGGTTTCTTTTAATCTTCTGTATTATTATTATATTAATATAATTTATTTTTTAGTTCAGTTTTGAAAACGGGGGGAGATTACCCTCCGAAACGTAAAGGTTAAATGTTTACCCAGTGATTCTTTAAATAAGAACAGGTATTTTTGATATTTTTTGAGTTTTAGACAGTGGCGAAAAACCCAAATAAAGGAGAAAAAATATACCTAATAATTCTCTCCAACTTCAATATACGTATCTTAATGTTTTTTCCAGCCTTCAAAACCACTTTTTTACTCGATTTCTGATAGTTTCTTCAAAGCAGTCAGAGAACTATCTTGAATGACTTCGACGAATCCAAAACGGAGTTCACGAAGTGGTTTCTTCTATCAGGCCAATAGGAAAAATTCACATGGTGCCACATCTGACAAATATGGTGTCAATGGAACGCTATTTGTTTGATTTTCAGTAAAAAATAGTTGAATAATCATAGCTGTGTGTAATAGCGCTAATTAAAAAGTTCGTGGAGCGACACCTATTGAGCAGTAAAAGAACTATACTAATAATCTACTACATTTTGAAGTGTCATTCTTCAAAGACCCTTCATCTTTCATTTCATTATTCAAATGTGAAGTTTGAAGTCGATCTGTCAATTTATTCGTGCAAAACCAGCAGTTTAAAGTAAACGTATTAGCGTTATTTTTTAAAATGGAAAATATTTATAATCGGATAATATTTTTAACGTAGACGTGCAATAAGTATAACTACTGAACAAAATGTGAATTCTATATATGATATGGATGACAGACAATTGACTTTAAGTGAAATTACTAAAGCCATAAACATCTCAACTGAATGGGTGTTTCATATTTTGAAAATATTCGAGCCAAAATATCGTTTTCGAAAGAATAAAATATATCTTAAACGTCGTTTTGTAACTATGGATGAGATTTGGGTTTACCACTATAATTCAAAACTGCGACAACAAACGGCAAAGCGGTTCAACCAGACCTAAAAGTTTATAGCATCAATTTTTTAAGACCCAAAAGGCATTGTGTTAACTGATTACCTTCAAATTCGTAAAACAATAACAGGACAGTATTACTCAAACTTTTTGGATCAACTGGATGCAAGAATTCGTGAGAAAAGACCTGGTTTAGTGAAGAATAAATCATTTTTCATCAAGTCAATGCATTGGCTCACGGAGGTGTTCTTGTAACGGTCAAATTGAAAAACATACACTACGAATTGTTGGAGCATCCACCGTATTCACCAGATCTGTCCGTCCCCCTTTGACTTTCATCTGTTTCCAAAACTCAAAAATTTCCTACGTGGCAAACATTTTTCCATTAAATGAAGAAGCTATAGTACCCGTTGATGAGTATTGTGAATATATGAAAGAATAAACTAATGTTATCAACTGTAAAGTTGTTTTATCACTTCCACTTCGCGAACTTTTCAATTAATCTAGTATAATGAAGAAATTGTGAATTGTTTTGTGATCAATTTGGATATTTTGCCTTTAATATTTAACCAACGATTACCCGGTATAAGATCCTTGATCTTGGTAATGTTTTCTTCATGGGATAACGTAGAGGACCTTCCTGGAAAAGGTTCATCTTTTTAGCTACTTTTCTACCATATTTTTTTTCCTTTATTTGGGTTTTTCGCCACTATCTGAAACTCAGAAAATATCAAAAATACCTGTTCTTATTTAAAGAAAGAATCACTGGGTAAAAACAAAAAAACTAAACGGAGATAAAGTTCTCAGTGATTCTTTTTTGTAATAAATTTACCTAACGAACAAAATTTTAAAGATATAGATATGTTATAAAAAACTTTACAAACTTTTAACGTTAACGTTTCGGAGCGTACTCTCACCCCGTTTTCAAAACTAAACTAAAAAATAAATTATATTAATTCGTAATATATAAAGTAACGAGTGAAAGTAAATATATTTTTTGTGTATGTCAACGATACTTACATTGACAACAATAGATTTTCATGACAGTGACATACTACCAAAAAATATATATCAGTAATGTTTACTGTGTGATTGTTTATTGTACTTATTGTGTATTCAAATATTTAAATGTGTTTAATTGTATTCTTAAGAATCGGAAACCATATTTAATTTAAATCTACCGAAGGCATAGCAATACAGTTATTTTTATTTAAATAAATTATAGCGTTTTGGAATTATTCCAACTGATTTTATTACTCGATTCCCATGCCCTTTTCCATGCCCTTTCTAAGAAGGTTTTTATGCTGTTTTACTCTAACATCTAACGGTCTAGATGTCTCACCTATATAGAATTTGCCACATTCGCAGGGAATTTTATAAACCACATTTTTGGTATTTTGTTGTATATTCTCTGGTTTAGTCTTTGTTAATAGAGATCTAAGAGTATTTTTTGTTTTAAATGTCGTTCTTATGTTGTATTTATTTCCTGCTCTTTTAATTGTGTCAGAAATACCGCGGATATAAGGAATTGTGAGGTTAATTGTTTGAGAGTTATTATTATTGTTATTAATGTCTGTTTTGTCTAGTATCAAAATTTTTAAACGATTTATCTATAAAATTTTTTGGGTAATTGTTTTTTATTAAAATGTCTTTTATGTGATTTGTTTCTTTTTGTAGTGTATCACTGTCGGTACAAACAAGTTTTGCTCTGTCATATAAACTTTTAATTACTCCTATTTTGACCAATTTTGAGTGATTTGAAAATACATTGTTATACCTATCTGTGTTTGTCGGTTTTCTGTAAACTGTAGTTTTTAATGTGTTGTATTGTTTTAATATTAAAGTGTCGAGGAATGGCAATTTATTCTCCTTCTCTATCTCTAAAGTAAACTTAATTGTAGACTCTCGAGAATTTATATCTTGTAAAAACATATTTAGATTGTCAATGCTATGTTGCCATATAGCAAAAATATCATCAACATATCTAAGCCATATTAATGGCTTTTTAATTTTTAGATTTATTTAATATGTCATTCTCGTGTTCCTCCATAAAGATATTACTCATCAAAGGAGAAAGAGAAGAACCCATTGCCATTCCATTTCTTTACATAAGAACAGGTATTTTTGATATTTTTTGAGTTTTAGATAGTGACGAAAAACCCAAATAAAGGAAAAAAATATATGAACACGCCACAATCATTCAGAGATTACTTTTCTACCATCACTAAAATCCACCATTGTACCACTTGTATACATTTTTGTTTGGACATAGCTTTCAGCACCATAAGAAATTTCGCTTTTTAAGCAACATTTAATGACTTTTCTTTGCTGAGAAGATCAAGGACAGTGATACGAGGGTTGCTATTTATGTATCCGGAATAATATAAAAAAAATTATAAAATAAAATAAAAATTATAATATAAAAAAAAAAATAAAAAATTATTTATCATTGAAAATGAAGAAGCTTGTTCTGGCTTCTAAAATCGTTGACCACGCACTTTGCTTTTCACGTACTGGAACAAAAAGTAATCACTGGGTGTCAAATCAGGACTATACAGCGGATGACCCATCAATTCGGTTTTTTGACCGGTCGAATATTGAGTTGTTCGGTCTGATGTGTGAGAGCTCGCGAGGTCAAGGTGAAGAATGATCATGCGCCGCTGATGGTTTTTTCTTATTTTTTCAAATACTTCTGGTTGTGTACGACTCAGAATTAGCCATTTTGCGATTCTCTAGTAGCTCTGTAGCCATATGCCCATTTATCTAAAAAAAACAGGCGCCTATTTGCTTCGAAATGCTTCATGCGCGAACATCTCTTGTTGGGTTTGGCTGATTTCGAAAGACCCATACAGTTAACCGCTATTTACTTTGCATAGTTTGAGTATTTCTTTGCACCAATCGACACGAGCCTTTTTTGAGTGATTGTCAAATTATGCGGAATCCAACGCGCACAAATCTTTTTCACGGCTAAATGTGCATGTAAAATGTTGTATATGCTTATCATACTACTATCCAGGGATGCCTCAATCTCACTATATGTCACATGACGAGCTTGCTTTATCACTTCGCTCACACCATCGATGTTTTCTGGCACAACAACCGATTTTGAACAATCTTCTTTAAATTTACCTGTAAACGAGCAACAGCGATCAAATTCACTAAACCAGTGATATACACTGGTTTTAGATAGTGCTTCAATGCCAAATGTCGAAGAGAGTTATTCGATACACTGTTGTTGATATAATCCATGTCGAAAGTCATAGTAAATCATCGTACTAAAATTCTCCAGTTGATTCCATTTTTTGACTGAGATGAAATTTTCAAGTCACTAAACAACACAAATTGTGTCGGTATGACAAAACGTTGTGAGTATACATTCAACAATATCCAACTTTACGAGAGTTATGTATAGGTGTATTATCGTAGTGAAAGATCAGAAGATAGAAGAAGAATAGTAGTGTAGATGAGTTAAATCATTAAGAAAGAAACACTATGATTTTTGTTGCCCATACTCGCCCAAATTATGACGCTTCCTTCTCCCATTTGTTTTTTTTTCCAGAAATAATGATTCATTTCTCTACTCAGTATATGACATAATATTTTCAAAGAAAGTCGTAAAAGCTATTTGGTGTCGAGTAATTAATACTGGTTTCTTTCTTACGATATGTTCAAGCTTTTGTAATAATCTCCTCTTATTTGCATTTTAGCTTGCTTAGCGATTGCTTCTGCAGTCTTACAGGAACTCCGTACCATTCTGACAAAGATTTTTTTTTTGGCACTGCAAGACAATCATCAGCGTTTAGTATCGCAAACTGAAACAACATAACAACTAATGAAAAACTTCATTTTAATAGGCGTCCTATATTTCTACAACAACATTTTTTTTTATTATAAATTCACAAGACTTAAATGATAAATAACTGAAGAAAATTAATTTAGAAGATAATACTGAAAATATCCAGAGGACTAAAAAAATTATGGAATAAAAACAAGAGTGTTCAACGTTTTAACGCCCACAATAGGTAAATATTTACTCACAATTATCTTATATTTTGATCAGGGTCAATTAATTTTTTTCCCTTTTCCGTTTTAACTTGTTTTCATTTTTATTTTAACTGGTATTTGAAACAAATATATGTATAAGTATATATGTGTACAAGTATATGTCAGATGGCCTTTAGGAATATCATTGTTGTCAATTCTGGATACATAAATAGCTACCTTCGTAACAATTTAAAAATCATTTGGCAGTATTATTGTTATTATTATTCACGTATGGGCCCTGGTGGATCACGCGAAGTACTATTAGAGGCGTTTGTTGTTGTTAGTCTTCCTTTGCGCCCATACTAATTTCATTCTTTCGCTATGAGATTTTTTTCCTTTCTCCAGACCAAGTTGTTCCAGTCTTTCCATTTTTCTCTCTGGCCAACCTTCCAAACGTCAATCTTCTGTCTGAAACAGCCTCTATCCTGAATTTCACTTTGTGTAATATTTGCTGATCTTAGGTCCTCTTTAATTGCAGCAATCCATTTAAATATTTCTACTTTAGCTCTACTCTTATTTTCATAACATTCAATCATTTGTCTAGTTAGCCTACTCGTATTCATACGTTTTATGTGTCCGTAGAATTTAAGTCTTCTTTTTCTCATATCGCTATGTATATCTGTGTATTGTTTGATTTCTTGGTTTTCTCGAAGTCGGTATGTTGTGCTAATTATTTGTTAGGGGTCTAGGATTTTTTTATAATTTTTCTTTCCTTCTTTTCAATGTCCTCGATGTCTCTCTTTCTATTCAAAATGAGCGTTTCTGCCCCATATAGACGTTCTGGCTTAATAACTGTGTTTATCAAGCCAGAATAATAACTGTGTTGTAATGTGTCAGTTTTGTGTTTTTAGATAGGCATTTTTTGTTGTAAGTATTTTGTGTAAGTCTCAATGATGTTTCCATTTTTTGACATCTACCCTTATTGGCCGCTTTTCCCAATCCATTTTCCATGATTATTTCACCCAAATATTTGAATTGAGAGACTCGTCTGATGTTAACATATTTTGTTTTTAGAAATGGTGTTCTTAGTCTGTTGCAGGTCATGTATTGTGTCTTTTCAAAGGAAATTTGGAGTAGTACCTTTTTTTTGCTGTTTATTTTAGGATTTCAATCTGTTTCAGTGCCGTTAATATATCTTGAGCTAAAATTGCTAGATTATCAGCAAACGCCAGAAAATCAGTTGTGATGTTGATTCTCCCCAGTTTAATATTCAGGGTCGACTTTTTTTCACGCCACTCCTGTATTACTTTTTCTAGAACACAGTTAATTAAGAGTAGCGAGAGTCCATCCCCTTGTCTCACTCCAGTTTTAATTTCGAAGGGCTCTGAGATGTCACCCATGAATTTAACTTTTGACCTTGTGTTAGTTAATGTTGCTTTAATAATTGCCAGCGTTTTCAGATTTAGTCCTTGTTCTTTCAATTTTCCATTTGGAATGAATATTCGCGGTCAATAGACTCATATGCTTTTTTGAAATCCACAAATATACATACGAGATTTTTATTGTACAGTTTTTGATGTCTTAGGATCAACTTTAGATTCAGGATCTGTCCAGGGCAGGATCTGTCCGGTTGAAAACCTGCTTGATATTCACCAATTTTAGGTTCTAACTGTCCCTGTGCTCTGTGTAGTAGACATTGAGATAGAATCTTGTAACAAACTGGGAGAAGAAATAGCCCCCAGTTGTTTACATCCGTTCTATCTCCTTTCTTATGTAGTGGATGGATTAGAGCATCTTTCCAATCTTCCGGAATCCGTTCGGTTCGCCAAACTTCTTGTAGAATTTTGGTTATTTCCTTGATTGCACATGGACCAGCGGATTTCAAAAGTTCAGCAGTGATTCTATCTTCGTCAGAAGCTTTGTTACTTTTAAGCCACTTGATTTGCCTAATTATTTCATCTTCATTCGATGGTAATGAATCTGGGTTTGTTTGTTTAGGGTTTAGTGTTGGTAATTTGTTTAAGGGCTCAGGATAGTTTGGTAGTTGTTCAAAATATTTCGCAAGTTCTTTGCAATTGTCTTGGTTATTTAGAGCTAATTGTCCGTTTTCGTTTTGCAAGCAATGACTTTGGGGTTGATAGCCTGTTAATTTAGTTTTCATATTTTCTTTTAGTTTGTCTAATTAGCTTCGATGTTTCTTTTCTTATTTCCGAAATGATATTATAATTTATTGCTGTTTTTTGACTGTTCCAATCTTTGAATGCTTTACTTCGGCTTAATACTGCTTGCTCGCAAACTTCATCCCACTACGGATGTTTTCTACGTTTTTGTAAAGCGACCAATTTTAGTGCTGTTTTAATAATTTTTTGTTTTAATCGTTGTCCGTTTTGTGCAGGTTGTTTATCAAGCTAGTTGGTTTTATTTTCGGAGGGTCGAACTTTGGTATTAGCACTCTTTTTTGAATAAGTTTTCGAGATTTTTAAGCTATGCTTGATTCTAGTCAAGTAGTGATCCGTGTCTATGTTAGCTCCTTTCCAGACTGAAACATTCAAAATATCTCTATAATTGGGGTACGAAATGGCAACATAGTCAATTTGAAATTCATCCATGTACGTGTTTGGACACCGCCAGGTCCTTTGTTTTGTTATTTTCTTCTTAAAATAGGTTGACATTATTTTTAGATTAAAGTGCGAACATAGATCAACCAATCTTCTACCATTATGGTTAGTCCATTTATGAGCGGAAAAACTGTCGACTGTTCCTGTACTTTCTTTCTTTCCCTAGTTGGGCGTTGAAATCACCCAATACGATTTCCACATGGTTAGAGGGAATTTTAGAGATAATATTTTCCAGAATTTCCCAGGACTTATTTAATTTTTCAGGATTAGATTTTTTTACTGAGTTAACTGGGATGTGTGCATTGATTAATGTATAGTTTTTGTTAGCACACTTGAGGGATAGTGTCATAAGTCAATTATTTACTGGCTGGACATTAGTTATAGAACCAAGAACGTTTCTTGAGACAGCGAAAGCAACACCGAGATGTGATGTATTTTTGAGTATTCTTTTTTCCGTTTTACTTTTAAAAATTCTTTAGTTGCCGAATTCCAAGGTGTCATCATTTGTTAATCTGGCTTCTTCGCTAAAGCTAAAATTTGGATTTTTTGTTGATTCAAGGTTCGTCCCAATTCGTGTAGTTTTCCTGGACGCATTAGAGAATTGATATTTACCGTTCCAAAGAAAGTTTTTGTTTTCGCATAGGTAAATAAACATAGACTTCTGGATATATAAATAGCTACCCTCGTAACAACATAGAAATCATTTGGCAGTATTAATATATTAAGTGAGCAAATTTTTAATAAAGAAAAATATTTTAATATTTGTCACCTTAAAACTTTTTAGTTATTCTGTATACATTGTTAGGTGTATCAATTAATCTGGATCTGCCTCATGCTATTTTATAATACATTTATTATATGTGGAAATATTGTTATTTTAAAACGATTAACCTTTAATTCGATCGTGCCATTAATTTAATTATTAGCTAGCATTAAATGTTATCGACAGTTTTCAATTAAAACTAATTGTTTAATATAATAATTGGGAAAATATTTTATTATTAATATTTAACATCCCTTAAACAAAAAAAAGATTTGTTGCACTGTTCCATAAGAATAATTTCATTGTTATAAATTCTACTGATAAGTTTTAAAATTGTTATAAGTTGTCACCTGTTCTTTTCTCAGCCTGTCTTCAAGGGGTATTTTGTTATCTGGATTGGAAACAGCAAGGAATAAAAATCAATGGTGCATATCTAATTTAGATATGCGGATGACATCTTAGATTCGCGGATGACATCGTTCTCATTTCACAAGACCCAGATGAGCTACAAAGTGCACGACACATACGAGAGCTGCAAAGTGCGGGAAAACGATTTGGTTTGAAAATAAACCTAAAAAAGAGTCGGGTTATGTTTAACAAATTTGTGTCAACAGAAGAACTTCTATTTTAGGAAGTGATTTAGAGGTTGTAGACCACTACATATATCTTGGGCAAAGAATTTCAATGGAAGGTGATACTGCCCGGGAGGTGGAACGGCGTGTTAAGTGTGGCTGGCAGGCATTTGGCCAGCTCAATATACTATTTAAAAGCAGACTCCCACTGTGTCAGAAGAGAAAGGTTTTTAATCAGTGCGTGCTACCTGTTTTAACATATGGAAGTGAAACATGGACACTCATATCACACACAGTTCAAAAGCTTTGGGTTGCACAGAGGGGAATGGAAAGGTGTACGCTTGGCATTACAAAGCGGGACAGAAAGACCTGCATATGGATCAGAGAACAAACGAAGGTATGTGACATCATTGGAAGAGCGAAAGAATTGAAATGGAAGTGGGCAGGTCATATAGCGAGACGATCGCGACGACAGGTGGGCCAAAGCAAATCTGGAATGGATACCGTTTGATCATAAACGCCCGCGAACAAGGCCGAAAACACGATGGACAGATGACATCATCAAGTATATTGGACCCGAATGGCCGAGGAAAGCTTGGGACCGTGCGAATTGGAAGCAGGCTGGGCAGGCCTTCATCCTGCAGTGGATCGACAATGGCTGAATGATGATGATGTTATATGTGTTACTCGACAGTATTTCGACGACAAATAGTGTCAATACCGCTGAAATACCGTCGAGTAAACGCTTAGAAAATGATGGATGAGATTCCATCGAAACCGTCCATCAGTGGACATTCAGCTACCACGGGATACCCGAGAAACTATCATTACATTTCACACCCGTGAAAACATTCGTCAAAACATATATATATATATATATATATATATATATATATATATATATATATATATATATATATATATATATATATATATATATATATATATATATGTATGTATAACATATATATATATATATATATATATATATATATATATATATATATATATATATATATATATATATATATATATATAGTGTTATTATTCTTTTTTAGTAATTTTTTATTTGATTGAAATACAAATTAAAATACTGGACAAGCAAAAAAGTTTCATTGACCTTGATCAAAATATAAAACAATTATTAGTAAATATTTACTTGTTATGGACGTCAAAATGTTGAACACACTTGTTTATATTTAATATTTTTTAATCCCTGGGATATTTTCAATATTATTTTTAAAATTATCAATTTGGTTTAGTTATTTATCAATTTAGTCTTGTGAATTTATATTGGAAAACATTTTTTTTCAGAAACAGAAGACGATTAATTTTTTCATTAGACGCAGACGAGATGAGTTCTAGGGACATACATAGGACGCCTATTAAAATGACGTTTTTCATCGGTTGTTAAGTTATTTCAGTTTGGGGAGTCATACGGAATTGATCGCTGCTTGATTGACTTACTCCGTCAAAGAAAGAAAATAAAACTCATTGTGAGAGTTGTATCGAATTCCTGTCACGTGCACGAGCAGTTGCTGAAGAGACTACAATGCAAGCAAAAGTTAAAAATTCTCATGGATTATTAAAAAAGTCTGAAAATATTGTAGAAAAAATTGAGAAGAAAACCAGAAAACCAAAAATCCTCGTCACAAATTAGTTCATTTGATTTTCGCTGAAATGGTCATGCCGTGGACTGAGTAGAGAAAGGAAGTCATTCTTTCTAGAAAATACAAATGAGAGGAGGAAACATCACAGCTTGGACAAGTATTCTCATTGCTATACAATTTAAAAGTAATTTCTTCTTCTAAATCTGAGAAAAAATGTGTTTGCTATATAAATATTACCTTCAAATGGTGATAAAACTTGGACAAATCGAAAATATTGACCGTATTAAATAGTTGAAATATCTATGGTCTAAATATATTAAATTGAAAGGTGGCTACATTCAAAAAGAAGCTTCAGGCCTAGTACTTTTTGAACGCTCTTTGTATTCCAGTACGATTAGTATTCGTGTCCTTTTTATATCTACGGAGAGTGTTACACTATATAATTTTATTGCATATTATAATTTAAGAATAAGCAAAAATATATATTAAAGACCTAACTTTGATTTATTAACCAAATTTTAAGCAGGTATGTATTAAAAATTCTTGTCAAGAAAATAATATCGGTTTAAAATTAAAATGGAATTTGTTACAGTAGCAGATAATCGATTTCTTTTGAACGTCATTTTATTACACCCTATTGTAAAAAAATGAATGCTTACCTAATAAAAAAAATACCTAAAGTTAATTGTTAACCACCCTTCTTGAAAAAAATTTAAAAGGTACGTAATTGCCCGCAAATAGAATTTACTTATAATCCAATAAAACTGAATTTTCGCAATTTAATTGCCGTTTTCTTCGAATAAAAGAGAATAGACGGACGTTGGGCGAAAAACTGCAATTAAATAGGCAGCATCAACATCGCAAGAAATCTTTCAATCCATACATTTGACAAGCAAGGACTAGATCTCTTAAATGAAGGTCAACGGTTTGGAGGATATGGTAGCGGGTATTGAAACTGGTATTAAGCACTTACCGGACTTTCCTAAAGTTTTTTTTATCAGAGAGTCATGTAAAGTCAAAATTGAAAAAATTATTTCAAATAAAAATCAAAATGTCCCAAATATTCCTAAAATTGTCAAGGGTCTGGAAGAGAAAGAATATTTTTATTTAAAAGCAGATAAGGTAATTAAGATTGCAATAATGAACAAATCTGATTATTTTGACCGTATCGAAAAATGAATTCAAGAGGGTCCATATAAACGATTAAATAGAAATCCATTGCCAAAAATAGTTCTCCTTCAGCCTTATTTCTCCCTCTCTGAAAAATTAACTATATATTTCAAATCCAAAAGTGCCAAAATTATATGCTTCACCAAATATTCATAAAGTAGAAAAATAAATGAGACCAATTGTATCAGCCGTTGATTCTCCAACATGGTAAAATAGTTAGCAAAAAATTTGTATAATCTGCCAAACCAACTGCCTTGCTGTTCTGTGATAAACTCAACCAAATTCATAAAAAAAATTAAAAACACACATTTAGAGGAAACCATGGTCTTGGTCGCCATTGTTTCTATTTTAATAACTAATTGTTTCAGAATTTATCTCCTTAAGGAGATTGTTTATGAAACAAAATTGTTTTCAGTTTCATAATAGGTTTAATTTTCATTTCTTGGTAACATTCATTTATAGATAACAACAAGAAGGAACGGCAATGGGCAATCCTCTGTTACCGTGCTTAGTCAAGTTATTCATGAGCAAATTTGAAACCGATACTAAGGATGAATTCAACTACTTTCCGAGGATGTAGCTAAGATATGCGGATGATGCAATTTTCAATTCAAAAATGAAAACTTCAAGCATTCACGTATGATCCTGAGAACAATGAAGGATTCAATTTTTAGATTTTTTAGTGAGTAGATAACAAAAAGGTAAAGTGTTAGGGTTAGAGGCGCATCAACAACTAGGCTATTTAGCGACTGGACCTACAGCTTAACGTGGGTTTCGAACCACGGTCATCAGCTTCCGACAAACCCAGGCCAGCACCCCCTTAGGGCTATAAACCCTTGGTTATGTGCCTACCCATAAGTCTATCAGGAAACCTACCGACTGGCGAGTGACCAACGTAGAACACTTATCAGAAGGCATGCGGCCTTACCCAGCCTTTAACTGGCGTGACTGAGGGGTAATTCGTTGTCGGATTTTACACTCTTGCCTAGAAACAATCACAAACATTTAGGAAGTAAACAGATAGAAGAAAGAAAAAAAAACAACCATCCAAGCGCTGGAATCAACTACCAGTCCGATGCGGCTTCGGCACAGCAGCCGCAGGACGCTGCTCTTACCGTCTGCACCAACGCGACCGGCTAGTAAGTAGAAACAATAAAAATAGGTTAGATTTTCATATTTTTGGAAAAAAAAAACGCCACCTCTTCAAGATACATTTCTAAAGATTGGAATCATCGCTTCATAATAAGATGGCTAGTTTAAATTTTATGTTAACTAGATTAATTTTTTCTCTAAACAAAGATAATTATAACAAAGAATGAAAATTTATTATTGTATTGTATTTTTCACCATGATCTAAAACTCAAAAAATATCAATTTGCTCTTATGTAAATAAAAGAATCACTGGGTAAAAAACAAAACGGACACTAATTTCTCAGAGATTCTTTTTCTGTAATAAATTTCTTTAACGAACAAAAATTATAAAAATACAAAATATTCTAAAATAAATTACCAAACTTTTAAACGTTGATATTTCGAGAGGTCTTCTCCCGTTTTCAAAACGAACTCTGCTACGAAATGCTTCCGCACCCATCTTACTCGCCCAACCTGGCACCCAGCCACTTTTTTCTGTTCTCTAACTTGAAAACATGGATCGCAAGAAAAAACTCATATAAACATATTTTCAGAAAAAAAAACGCCACCTCTTTGAGATACATTTCTAAATATTGGAATCATCGCTTCATAATAAGATGGCTAGTTTAAATTTTATGTTAAATAGAATGAAAATTTATTAGGGAAGTGTACGAAGTGAATAGTTATAGTATGAATATCGAAGATAAATTAATAAGAAAACATACGTTTAGATAATTATTAAAAGAATCTTCTTTTTTTGGATTTTTCACCATGATCTAAAACTCAAAAAATATCAATTTGCTCTTATGTAAATAAAAGAATCACTGCGTAAAAAACAAAACGGTCTATTCGGTTCAAAACGGTAATTCTTTTTCTGTAATAAATTTCTTTAACGAACAAAAATTATAAAAATACAAAATATTCTAAAATAAATTACCAAACTTTTAAACGTTGATATTTCGAGAGGTCTTCTCCCGTTTTCAAAACGAACTGTGCTACGAATTGCTTCCGCACCCATCTTACTCGCCCAACCTGGCACCCAGCCACTTTTTTCTGTTCTTTAACTTGAAAACATGGCTCGCAGGAAAAAACTCATATAAACATATTTTCAGAGAAAAAACGCCACCTGTTCGAGATACATTTCTAAAGATTGGAATCATCGCTTCATAATAAGATGGCTAGTTTAAATTTTATGTTAAATAGAATGAAAATTTATTAGGGAAGTGTACGAAGTGAATAGTTATAGTATGAATATCGTAGATAAATTAATAAGAAAACATACGTTTAGATAATTATTAAAAGAATCTTCTTTTTTTTTGGATTTTTCACTATGATCTAAAACTCAAAAAATATCAAGAACATTTGCTCTTATGTAAATAAAATAATCACTGGGTAAAAAACAAAACGGACACTAATTTCTCAGTGATTCTTTTTCTGTAATAAATTTCTTTAACGAACAAAAATTATAAAAATACAAAATATTCTAAAATAAATTACCAAACTTTTAAACGTTGATATTTCGAGAGGTCTTCTCCCGTTTTCAAAACGAACTGTGCTACGAATTGCTTCCGCACCCATCTTACTCGCCCAATCTGGCACCCAGCCACTTTTTTCTGTTCTTTAACTTGAAAACATGGCTCGCAGGAAAAAACTCATATAAACATATTTTCAGAAAAAAAAACGCCACCTCTTCGAGATACATTTCTAAAGATTGGAATGATCGCTTCATAATAAGATGGCTAGTTTACATTTTATGTTAACTAGATTAATTTTTTCTCTAAACAAAGATAATTATAACAAAGAATGAAAATTTATTACTGTATTGTATTTTTCACCATGATCTAAAACTCAAAAAATATCAATTTGCTCTTATGTAAATAAAAGAATCACTGGGTAAAAAACAAAACGGACACTAATTTCTCAGAGATTCTTTTTCTGTAATAAATTTCTTTAACGAACAAAAATTATAAAAATACAAAATATTCTAAAATAAATTACCAAACTTTTAAACGTTGATATTTCGAGAGGTCTTCTCCCGTTTTCAAAACGAACTCTGCTACGAAATGCTTCCGCACCCATCTTACTCGCCCAACCTGGCACCCAGCCACTTTTTTCTGTTCTCTAACTTGAAAACATGGATCGCAAGAAAAAACTCATATAAACATATTTTCAGAAAAAAAAACGCCACCTCTTTGAGACACATTTCTAAATATTGGAATCATCGCTTCATAATAAGATGGCTAGTTTATATTTTATGTTAAATAGAATGAAAATTTATTAGGGAAGTGTACGAAGTGAATAGTTATAGTATGAATATCGAAGATAAATTAATAAGAAAACATACGTTTAGATAATTATTAAAAGAATCTTCTTTTTTTGGATTTTTCACCATGATCTAAAACTCAAAAAATATCAATTTGCTCTTATGTAAATAAAAGAATCACTGCGTAAAAAACAAAACGGTCTATTCGGTTCAAAACGGTAATTCTTTTTCTGTAATAAATTTCTTTAACGAACAAAAATTATAAAAATACAAAATATTCTAAAATAAATTACCAAACTTTTAAACGTTGATATTTCGAGAGGTCTTCTCCCGTTTTCAAAACGAACTGTGCTACGAATTGCTTCCGCACCCATCTTACTCGCCCAACCTGGCACCCAGCCACTTTTTTCTGTTCTTTAACTTGAAAACATGGCTCGCAGGAAAAAACTCATATAAACATATTTTCAGAGAAAAAACGCCACCTGTTCGAGATACATTTCTAAAGATTGGAATCATCGCTTCATAATAAGATGGCTAGTTTAAATTTTATGTTAAATAGAATGAAAATTTATTAGGGAAGTGTACGAAGTGAATAGTTATAGTATGAATATCGTAGATAAATTAATAAGAAAACATACGTTTAGATAATTATTAAAAGAATCTTCTTTTTTTTTGGATTTTTCACTATGATCTAAAACTCAAAAAATATCAAGAACATTTGCTCTTATGTAAATAAAATAATCACTGGGTAAAAAACAAAACGGACACTAATTTCTCAGTGATTCTTTTTCTGTAATAAATTTCTTTAACGAACAAAAATTATAAAAATACAAAATATTCTAAAATAAATTACCAAACTGTTAAACGTTGATATTTCGAGAGGTCTTCTCCCGTTTTCAAAACGAACTGTGCTACGAATTGCTTCCGCACCCATCTTACTCGCCCAATCTGGCACCCAGCCACTTTTTTCTGTTCTTTAACTTGAAAACATGGCTCGCAGGAAAAAACTCATATAAACATATTTTCAGAAAAAAAACGCCACCTCTTCGAGATACATTTCTAAAGATTGGAATGATCGCTTCATAATAAGATGGCTAGTTTAAATTTTATGTTAAATAGAATGAAAATTTATTAGGGAAGTGTACGAAGTGAATAGTTATAGTATGAATATCGTAGATAAATTAATAAGAAAACATACGTTTAGATGATTATTAAAAGAATCTTCTTTTTTTTTGGATTTTTCACCATGATCTAAAACTCAAAAAATATTAAGAATATCTGTTCTCATGTAAATAAAAGAATCACTGGATAAAAAAAACAAAACGGACACTAATTTCTCAGTGATTCTTTTTCTGTAATAAATTTCTTTAACGAACAAAAATTTTAAAAATACAAAATATTCTAAAATAAATTTCCAAACTTTTAAACGCTAATATTTCGAGAGGTCTTCTCCCGCCTTCAAAACGAACTGTGCTACGAATTGCTTCCGCACCCATCTTACTCGCCCAACCTGGTACCCAGCCACTTTTTTCTGTTCTCTAACTTGAAAACATGGCTCGCAAAAAAAAACTCAGCTCAAATGAAGAGGTATCGTCGAGACAGAAGAGTATTTTTTACAGTTTGAAAAATCTTATTTTTTAGACGGCTTAAAAAAGTTGCAGAAACGCTTGGAAAAGTGTATAGACCTAAAAGGAGACTTCGTAGAAAATGATAAAAACAAATTTGTGAAAAAATTACCTCTTTATTTCAAACACCGGTACTTATTGATCAACCCTGGTATATTAAAGACATGTAAACTAATAAAATATGTAGATAATAATGTATTAACATAATTTTAAAAACACTTGTTAACATCATAAATTATCCAATAAAGCATAGGTTGAAAATTAAATTGGAGTCTCAGGTAACTACCTTACCACTCAAGTTTTATTATTCTCTATTATTAAATATAAATGCACGAAAATAGTGTTATTTCTAATTGTTTACCACCCTCCTTGAAATAAAGGGAAAATGTACGTTATTTCCCACAAATACAACTCATTTATAATCCAATAAAATTGAAGTTTTCGCAATTGTATTAACGATTTCTTCGAATGGAAGACAAAGACGGATACCGAGCGAAAAACTGCAATTAAATGGGCCTTTATTTATGGAATTAATAATTAGTTTGCGGAGGACCCGCCGCCAGGTAATTTATTATTTTAAAAGTTTAATGAAATTTGGCGAATTAGACTAACTGCATTAAAACTTTTTGGTGTTACTTTTTATCTTAATACTGCGTGTAATTGAAAAAGTTGCGAACGGGATAAGTTTAAATTTTAAAACGTTTTCCCATGTTTAGTTTGGAGCGTTAGTTTACGTTATAAAAGTACAACTGGCTTAGCCGACAAACAACTAGAAAACTAACAGTTTTTTTTTCAGGCGGAATCATTTGCTAAAAGTTTGTTGGTTTCCTTGAGTTCACTCAAAAAAATAGACAGGGTTCGTAATGTGGAGTTTTTCAGCTTTTTCTTTTATTGTAAAGCTGCCAAATTTCTGGATGTAAATACAAATTTGGTTTCTGGTAACACACATGTGGTATATAATATGTGTGTGGTATATAACATGTATATATATATATATATATATATATATATATATATATATATATATATATATATATATATATATATATATATATATATATATATATATAGATATATATTATTCACGTATAGGCCCTGGTGGACCACGCGAAGTACATTTAAATGCGTTTGTTGTTGTTAGCCTTCCTTTACGCCCATACTAATTTCATTCTTTCGTTATGAGCTTTTTTCCTTTCATCAGACCAAGTTGTTCCTACATTTTTCACTCTCGCCAACTTTCCAAACATTCACCTTGTGTCTGAAACAGCCTCTATCCTGAATTTCACTTTGCGTAATATTGGCTGATCTTAAGTCCTCTTTAATTGCAGCGATCCATTTAATTATTTCTACCTTAGCTCTACTCCTATTTTCATAAAATTCGACTATTTGTCTAGTTAGCCCACTCGGACTCATCCGTTTGATGTGTCCGTAAAACTGAAGCCTTCTGTTTCTCATATCGCTATGTATATCTGTGTATTGTTTGATTTCTGGGTTTTCTCGAAGTCGGTATGTTGTTGTATTTATTTGTTTGGGGGTATATATATATATATATATATATATATATATATATATATATATATATATATATATATATACCTTAACTTAAACTCAAAACCTTAAACGCTTGGCTTAAACGCAAAATCTTTTAGAGGGAGTCGGAGACCTCTGGCCAACGTCTGAAACTGAAAACAAAAACTTTCTTTGGAACGGTAAATATCAATTCTCTCCTGCGTCCAGGAAAACTACACGAATTGGGGCGAACATTAAATCAGCAAAAAATCCAAATTTTAGCTTTGCAAGAAACTAGATTGACAGATGATAACACCTTGGAATTCGGCAACTACAGACTTTTTAAAAGTAAAACGGACAAAAAAATACTCAAAAATATACCACATCTCGGTGTTGCTTTCGCTGTCTCAAGAAACATCCTTGGTTCTATAATAAATGTCCAGCCAGTAAATAATCGACTTATGACACTATCCCTTAAGTGTGCTAACAAAATCTATACATTAATCAATCCATACCTCCCAGTTAACGAAGAAAATAAATCTAATCCTGAAAAAGTAAATAAGTCCTGGGAAATTCTAGAAAAGACTATCTCTTAAATTCCCCCTAACCATGTAAAAATCCTATTGGGTGATTTCAACGCCCAGCTAGGGAAAGAAAAAAAGTACAGGAAAACAGTCGGCAGTTTTCCCGCTCATAAATGGACTAACCATAATGGTAGAAGATTGGTTGAACTATGTTCGCAGTTTAATCTAAAAATAATGTCAACCCATTTTAAGAAGGAAATATCAAAACAAAAGACCTGGAGGTGCCCAAACACGTACATGGGTGAATTTCAAATTGACCATGTTGCCATTTCGTACCCTAATTATAAAGAGATTTTGAATGTTCAAGTCAGGAAAGGAGCAAATATAGACACGGATCACTACTTGACTAGAATCAAACTTAGCTTAAAACCTCGAAAACTTATTCAAAAGCGGCTGCTAATACCAAAGTTTGACCCAACGAAAATAAAACCAGCCCTAACAGAAGAACTTGATAAACAACCAGCACAGAACTGGCAAGAATTGAAACTAAAAATTATTAAAACAGCCTTAAAGTTGGTCCCATTACAAAAACGTAGAAAACATCCGTGGTGGGATGAAGTTTGCGAGCAAGCAGTATTAAGCCGAAGTAAAGCATTCAAAGATTGGAACAGTCAAAAAACAGCAATAAACTATAACATATTTTTGGAAGTAAGAAAAGAAACATCGAAGCTAATTTGACAAACTAAAAGAAAATATGAAAACAATCAACTTAATGAAATAGAAAAAGATTTCCAAAAAAATAACACTCGAAACTTTTACAAAACATTTAAAACTAAATTAACAGGCTATCAACCCCAAAGTCTTTGCTTCAAAAGGAAAACGGACAATTAGCTCTAAATAACCAAGAGAATTGCAAAGAACTTGCGAAATATTTTGAACAAATACTAAACTGTCCTGAGCCCTTAAACAAATTAGCAACACTAAAACCTAAACAAACAAACCCAGATTCATTACCACCGAATGAAGATAAAATAATTAGGCAAATCAAGCGGCTTAAAAATGACAAGGCTTCTGGTGAAGATGGAATCACTGCGGAACTTTTGAAATCCGCTAGTCCAGGTACAATCAGGGAAATAACCAAAATTCTACAAGAAGTTTGACGAACCGAACGGATTCCGGAAGATTGGAAAGATGCTCTAATCCATCCACTATATAAGAAAGGAGATAGAACGGATGTAAACAACTATAGACGAATATCTCTTCTCCCAGTTTGTTACAAGATTCTATCTCAATGTCTACTAGACAGAGCACAGGGACAGTTAGAACCTAACATTGGTGAATATCAAGCAGGTTTTCGACCGGGCAGATCCTGCCCTGAACAGATCCTGAATCTGAAGTTGATTCTAAGACATCAAAAAATGTACAATAAAAATCTCGTCTGTACAATTGTGGATTTCAAAAAAGCATATGATTCTATTGACTGCGAATCTTTATTCCGAATCTTGAAAGAACAAGGACTAGATCTGAAAACGATGGCAATTATTAAAGCAACGTTAACTAACACAAGGTCAAAAGTTAAATACATGGGTGAGATCTCAGAGCCCTTCGAAATTAAAACTGGAACGAGACAAGGGGATGGACTCTCGCCACTCTTATTTAACTGTGTTCTAGAAAAAGTAATACAGGAGTGGCGTGAAAAAAAGTCCGCCCTGAATATTGACCAGCCCATTAAACTGGGGAGAACCAACATCAAAATTGATTGTCGGGCATTTGCTGATGATCTAGCAATTTTAGCTCAAGATGCATTAACGGCACAGAAACAGATTGAAATCCTAAAAGAAACAGCAGAAAATGTAGGACTTCAAATTTCCTTTGAAAAGACACAATACATGACCTGTAACAGACTAACAACGCCATTTCTAAAAACAAAATATGGTAACATCAGACGAGTCTCTCAATTCAAATATTTGGGTGAAATAATCATGGAAAATGGATTGGAAAAAGCGGCCAATAAGGGTAGATGTCAAAAAATGGAAACGGCATTGAAACTTACACAAAATATTTACAACAAAATATGCCTATCTAAAAACACAAAACTGAGACATTACAACACAGTTATTAAGTCAGAATGTCTATATGCTGCGGAAACGCTCATTTTGAATAGAAAGATGGACATCGAGGACATTGAAAAGAAAGAAAGAAAAATCATAAGAACAATCCTAGGGCCCAAACAAATAAATAGCACAACATACCGACTTCGAGAAAACCAAGAAATCAAACAATACACAGATATACATAGCGATATGAGAAAAAGAAGACTTAAGTTTTACGGACACATAAATCGGATGAATCCGAGTAGGTTAACTAGACAAATAGTCGAATTTTATGAAAATAGGAGTAAAGCTAAAGTAGAAATAATTAAATGGATTGCTGCAATTAAAGAGGACCTAAGATCAGCAAATATTACACAAAGTGAAATTCAGGATAGAAGCTGTTTCAGACACAAGGTTAACGTTTGGAAGGTTGGCCAGAGAGAAAAATGTAGGAAGACTGGAACAACTTGGTCTGACGAAAGGAAAAAAGCTTATAGCGAAAGAATGAAATTAGTATGGGCTCAAAGGAAGGCTAACAACAACAAACGCCTCTAATTGTACTTCGCGTGGTCCACCAGGGCCCATACTTGAATAATAATAATAATAATATATATATATATATATATATATATATATATATATATATATATATATATATATATATATATATATATATATATATATATATATACCATTTTTGGATTTTTTTTTTCTGTTTACCATTCTTAAAATCACTTATCTTCATTGTCTTATCCTTTTTTGTAATTTTGAATCGATTTTTCTACAATTATAATATTAGCAGGTTTTATAAATGAAGAATTAGTGTTTTAGTTCTTCACAGAGCGACAATTTTTTTTGTCTATAACGCCGATTTTCAAATTAGCAAAATTAAATATATATAAATATAAATTATATAAATATAAATTAACAAAAATTTAGAGGTCAATATTTTTTATGATACAGATACTCTAATCATTTATTTTCATCTCAATTGCTAAACTGTGTCTTAATTGCTAACCTTCTCTCTATATTATTTAATTTTAAACGTTAAGTTACTCAGTTTGTGTATTTTATTTCAGTAAATCATCTTAAATAGTCATTATGAAGTATCGATATAATGAATGTTACAATCCTATAAAAAAGCCATCAAATGAAGAAAAATTTAAGACCAGATAGTGAACAATTAGAGCAACCATGGAGTTTGAGTCACTCCTGTACTATCTGTATGCAAAGTGTCGCAAACGATTGTCATCTTTAAAAAGAGTTGCATCTACCTCAACTAATGTAACTGAGAGAAATCACATGAATGATACTTCATCTGACTTGATTGATATTGGCAGGACAAATGTTTTAAGTGATGATGGACACGACGTTGAAGACAAAGACTTTTCTGTTGCTGATAGTACTCGTCTCATTGGTGTTATTGTAAATGATAATAATATTGATGATGAGAGTATTAACACAATGACTGAAAACAATGAGATAGTTGAACCAATATTAGCTTGCAATTTTTCAGGTATTTTTGGTTTAAAATAGCAGTTTATAGATTTTTATTGAAAAAATTAATTTTATTGATTATGTTTTCTTATATTTTAAGATTAACATCATTATCAAGTGAAGAAGTGATAAGTCAATTAAATTCTTTATCACAATTGAGTCTTGGTACTCAATTACCAGTTATCAATGAAGCTTTGCGTTTATTAACTATATCTCCCATAGATGAATATTCTATCGATCATCGATCAAATTTAAAGGGAAAATTCCATGATATTTGCTCCACATTTAGGATTAGATATTCAATTTTATTATTATGAAGGTTTTTTAAACTACATAGATATTGTAGCGAATCACAAAAAAAAATTAATGATGAAAGTAGTTCTCGATTTCAGAAAGTACAAATTTTGACAATATTACTGGTTGATTGGAGCATTAACAAGATTTGCGACGTCATGAGCTCTTCAAAATATATGGCGGTGGTATCAAAATTTTTAAGAGAAAATAAGGAGCTATATCATTTTACCAGAGAAGAAAAAAGTTGCGACTTTATCAGTAGATAGAATTTGTTGTTTCTGTAATTAAATAAATTTATTTTAGGACGATGCTTATATGATGATGTGAAAAATGAAGTAATCAAATTGTATATGAGAGAGTATGAAAGATTTTCTTTCTATACGAAATAAGAATGGTGATTGATGCGAAACAAAAATTGGACATCGGAATCTCGATTCGACAAAAATTCGATTCGATCAAACCAACGGATAACGAAACTATTATTACTAAAGAATATTCTCGTTCGAATGTCTACCATGAATGTAAAATTTTCAAAAAACTACACAAATTAATAATAAATTTTGTTATTATTGCTCTGTTCCAAACTAAAAATCCGATTCTTTATTTATAAAACCTATTAATATTATAATTGTAGAAAAATAGATTCAAAATGACAAAAAAATATACAAAATAAAGAAAAGTAATTTTAAGAATGGTAAACAGCAAAAAAAAATTCTCAAAAATCCTAAAAAAATACTAATTAAAATAATCCCACGATCTAATTGGGCTACAAAATTTGTAGAATGGATAGAAGTTTGCCACAAAAAAATTTTCAACAAAATCGAGTAGTTCATAGAGTTCATTAAAAATGAGAATTACATTTTAAAACTTAAAAATCGCATATTAGAACTTTAAAGATTTTTTTGTATTTTTTCTTGAAAGTACATAAAAGAAACAAAAATTAAAAAAAAAATCATTTCGATTATTTTTTGAAGAATGTTTAATATCTTCTGTATATATTTATCCACTGCAGGATGAAGGCCTCTTCAGCATGCTTCCAACTCTAGCTGTCCTGAGCTCTCCTCTGCCATTCGGGTCCAATATACTTAATAATGTCATGAGTCCATCGTGTTTTCGGTCTTTTCCCTGGACGTTTGCGATCAAGCGGTATCCAGTCCAGCACCGCTCTGGTCTATCTTTCCTCCCATCGTCTCGGTTCATGGCCTGCCCACTTCCATTTCAATTTTTTTATTCTTCCAATGAAATCATTCACTTTCGTTTGCTCTCTAATCCATGTGCAGGTCCTTTCACCTATATATATATATATATATATATATATATATATATATATATATATATATATATATATATATATATATATATATATATACTTGAAAAACATATTTTTTTTTTCATCCGTACTTCCACGTACCTCTGCTCGTCTCAAATCAGTCGCCGTCACTTTGCCGAGACAAGTACCTCCCAGGACCGGTTTCTAGCCTCACAGCCGTCATCAGCTGGGCTCGAGCTCAACGCAGTGAGACAGCTGAAACGAAACGAACAGAGCAAGACCAAGTCAACTGGTCATATCATATATATATATATATATATATATATATATATATATATATATATATATATATATATATATATATATATATATATATATATATATATATATATATATATAAACATTTCTTCGTTATATGTGTAATTATCGCTTTCTGCCATATATCTGTAAGAGCATTGTTCCGTATTTTTCTTGATCGTCCTCCAATCGTTTTGCCTATTGTTCTTGACTTGTAAAACTTGAAACGTAACTTGTAGAACTCTCGAAATTGAGAGCCCACTGGATGCCAGATTGACATAATCTTGTAGAACATTAAAGAGAATAGGAGACAAGTCGCAACCCTGCCTCACACCAGTAAAAAATTTCAAATTCCTCACTTCTGTATTCACCATGGGCTACACAGCACTGAGCATTCGTATACATTTTTCGAATAAGGCGTATGATTTAGCTGCCTCTTCTAGTATTATCCAGAGTTTGTGTGATCAGTACAGAAATGATCTGATCTAAAGCCTGCTTGACCTGAACGCATTTCTATTTCTCTATGTCTTACTAATGGATGATTTGTGGTTCAATTTTAATGATTATGTTTAGTAAAGTTATACCACGCCAATTGTCATAAAAGCGTAGATCTTCTTTTTTGATAATTTAATTATTAATACTTTTTTACAATTATCAGGAACATTGTTTGACTCCCACATGTAATTTATTAAGGGTCGTAGTAATTCGGAACATGACTCAGGGTCTGTCTTGAGTAATTGTCCTGGTATGTTATCCAGTCCAGGGGCTTTGTTGGTTTTTGATGCTCTTATAGCTCGTTGAATTTTCGTTTTTGAAGGATGAAAGTTTATTCGTTGAATAATAACTAATTAATATTTGCCAAATATGTGTATTTGTGTGTGTAACATATATTTGCTTAAAATATTAGTTCTTTTCTTAGCTTTTCATTTCGTACTGTAATAATTTTTCAATTTTCAACTTCGCCATAATGAAGAATCGCTGCTTAAATTTACGTAAATTTCTCTTACTAATTTCTAAATGTAAAATAACTTCAGTAAGAGAAAATTTTTACCTTTTTTTTCTATGTGGAAACAAATCATATAAATTCCCGTCACAGTACGAGACAATCGTCCGAACCAGCCAGTCCTGTCACACCGAAATCATAATTAAAGACGCAACTTTTTTTCTCGCCCGAAAAACAGGGACAAAACTTTCGCCGAACCTAAATAAAAGTTTTAAGTTTTATTATTCCGGAATTTAAATCACTGTTTTTGCATGTTTTTGCTCCGGGGTCGGAATAAAAATTTCGCCTCATCGCTATTACTCTTAATTTCCTCCTTGCATTTGTTCGCGGAAGTTTTTGTATAATTTATGTCTCATTAATTTTCGCAACTTTCATCTTTCACCCTCGTGACCTTAGTCCTCCATCTGGAAGCATTTTTTTTTCTGTTCGTGCCTTCACTTTTTTTTTCGGTGGGTTAACGGCCCCGACAATGACGGTTTCGTAATTCGAAATCGTTCGTTATGACACCTGAAATATCGGTTTGAATTTGCGGGGTGGTATTCTTAAAGGTTTCGTCATCTCTTTTAAACAGAACGAAGGCATGGAAAGGAAAGTACGGAAAAATATTAAATATTTATATAACGGGGTTACGGAATTAAAATGTTTGTTTATATTTATATTAGATCGTAGGTATTTCGGTTAATAATGTCGATTTTTTTCAGAAAAATTGGGGCGTTTATTTCCGTAACAAAATAAATTATCTTAATAATCAAAATAATGGCCATCGTTAGATATTACTCTTTCCCATCTTTCTGTCAAATAATCGATTCCGCGCCAAACGAACTTTTGTTTTTTTTTTATAATCAAGTCAAATTTTCACTTCTTCCTAAGAATGTAAGTATTCGAAATAAGTGGTACTCCAAAGGGGCTAAGTCCGATGAACACGGCGCTGAATCGACGAGTGGATGTTCAACGGTTCAATTGATGTCGGTATCAATCACCGGTAATCCTTTCACCAGGTTTCAGTAGTTCGTAATACACAGCTCCCCTACTATCACACCAAATACACTGCAAAGACTTCTCTTCATGGCTTTGGGTAGTCTTCCAAGGCTCTAAATCAAAATTGAGTAGCACTTTGTTCTATCGTGTTTTTGTGACGAGGTGACAAAAGATCTGTCCTTTTGAGCACTATAACTTGATAATCTGTTGATCGATTTTAATAATTTTATACTGTTTCACTAGATGGCGCTGGTAGTTTTCTTTAAATTTAGAAAGTTGAAGTTTTAAAAGACATACTATGTATAATATTTTAAATATGGCCGCAATATTTCCACTTCATATCCAGCGGCAGTTCGTGGGGGAAAAAACAAGTGGGGACGTATAACCAAATTTTGGAATGGGATAGGAAAATGCGTCGCAACCAAAAATTTTACATTTCTTAGCATCATACACACACTTTGCTGTGTAGAAATATGAGTTTACTGTCAGACATCAAATTTTTACCTATAAAGTACCTAGATAATAAAATTTTGCTTAACTCACCATAGGATCATGACCATTAAATCTGTTTGTAGTTGAAGTCCATCCTTCTAAATTTCTGAGCAGCAAAGTGCTCGATGACTTGATCATTAAAATAGTGTAGGTAGTGGTAGATAGTGTTTCTTAGAAATTTTTTGATTTGTTTGAGGGTAGAGAAACATCTTTTGCTTTCCACAGTCGTCATAGGGACAGTACACAAAACAGTTAGCAATTCCACAGATTTACTAATTGTTGATGTTAAATTGTTTTGGAAAAACATTTGTAAAAACGGCACAGCCTCACTGTGTTTCATAAAACCATCCCGTGCGTACATTATCGATTGTTCATTTTTTAATGTTAGGTAATTTACGTTTGCAAACAGGTTACATACAATTTTAATGTCTTCATTTGGAAAGACGGCTCGATATTTACCACGGTTCATGAAACTAAAACGTTCGTAAACCTGTATGGTTAAGGTATCACAGATTTCCTTGCATATCCTGACATTCGGATAGGGATTCTCCTTGTCAGTTAATTTCCGTTTCTTTCGATTCTCTATGATCGTTCATATATATCTACATATCCAATAATTTATGTAAATAATATTTAACATCAAAATTTTCCAATAGTTCTAAATGTTATTCCCATGATTGATCATATTCAATAAGAACCGTTGCAACTTCTTGCTATGTCCATATATAATACATAAATAACACTTGGATAGCTTTCAAATGTGAATATTTCTTTGGATTTGATGATAGTAATTGAATAGGTGACACGAACAACGTTGTAACCGCCAAAATCAAAATTTTACAGGAGAAACAAAAAAATGTTTTTGACCTAAAATTTCACAATTATTTACCATTAATCTTCAGCTTAACATGTCAGCCTTTAATACCCTATGAAAGCATACCTTTCTCCTTTACCCAGAAATATGAGAAAAGTGAAAAAAAAAAAAATCCAGAGGGAACAACGTTGTAACCGACTTAGAAAAATGTCGGTTACAACGTTGTTCTTTCTAGTTCTTTTCTTTTTTTATAAACTTGTTTATTAAAATGCGAAATAAATATTCATAAAAACTCATTAAAAATAAAAACGTAGCAAAAGTTCATTTCAAAAGATAATATACAAAAAGTTATAATATATTAAAAAGATACATTAACCGTATTTTAACAACATCGCTTATCTATTTCATTGAAACATTTTTTTAAAAACCCTGAAAAATTTAGGTATGTATTTTAAAAAATAAAATAAATAAAATTATTATGTTCTGCATGAAAAACGGTATTTAAAATTTATTAAAATAAAATTTAAAGAATAAGTAAGTTGTTGAAATTTCATTGAATAAAAAATGTCGTAAAAATTATTCTTCTAAAAGATTGTTATAAAATTCTCTATAACCATGTAGAGGACCATGCAAATGCCTAAACTGGTTCACCTGAATAGGAGGTTGGCGAGCTCCAGTCCTTCCCCTTCGATAATACGCAATAAGTTTATTAATATTGTTTTCAAGAATACTAAAATATTTGAAATCACATTATGCCATTTTGGTTACTAGAAAACCTTTTCCTACTTGTTTTGCATTGGTAATCACCGGCACCCAATCATCTGGATGGTACACTTTACAGTACTTCTTACTCCCCTCAATGATTGAAAAATCACGGTCACCTGGAAGAAAAGAATGACCGGTAGTTAAAAATGTTTGTTCAACTGAAGTAAAATACCTTTTCATTAGTAAATGCTGCAACATACTAATCATTTTCCAGTTATTATTCTGGCCTGTACATCTGTCTGACCATATAGTTAAATTCCTGCTTTCTCGAGGCAGTAGAAGTTCAAAATGGGTTGTTATTATTATTTACGTATGGGCCCTGGTGGACCACGCGAAGTACAATTAGAGGCGTTTGTTGTTGTTAGCCTTCCTTTGTGCCCATACCAATTTCATTCTTTCGCTATGAGCTTTTTTCCTTTCGTCAGACCAAGTTGTTCCAGTCTTCCTACATTTTTCTCTCCGGCCAACCTTCCAAACGTTAACCTTATGTCTGAAACACCCTTTATCCTGAATTTCACTTTGTGTAATATGATCTTAGGTCCTCTTTAATTGCAGCAATCCATTTAATTATTTCTACTTTAGCTTTACTCCTATTTTCATAAAATTCGACTATTTGTCTAGTTAACCTACTCGGATTCATCCGTTTTATGTGTCCGTAAAACTTAAGTCTTCTTTTTCTCATATCGCTATGTATATCTGTGTATTGTTTGATTTCTTGGTTTTCTCGAAGTCGGTATGTTGTGCTATTTATTTGTTTGGGCCCTAGGATTTTTCTTATGATTTTTTTTCCTTCTTTTCAATGTCCTCGATGTCCCTCTTTCTATTCAAAATGAGCGTTTCCGCAGCATATAGACATTCTGGCTTAATAACTGTGTTGTAATGTCTCAGTTTTGTGTTTTTAGATAGGCATTTTTTGTTGTAAATATTTTGTATAAGTGTCAATGCCGTTTTTTTTTACATTTTTTGACATCTACCCTTATTGGCCGCTTTTTCCAACCCATTTTCCATGATTATTTCCCCCAAATATTTGAATTGAGAGACTCGTCTGATGTTACCATATTTTGTTTTTAGAAATGGCTTTCTTAGTATGTTGCAGGTCATGTATTGTGTCTTTTCAAAGGAAATTTGGAGTCCTACATTTTCTGCTGTTTCTTTTAGAATTTCAATCTGTTTCTGTGCTGTTAATACATCTTGAGGTAAAATTGCTAGATCATCAGCAAATGCCAGACAATCAATTTGGATGTTGGTTCTCCCCAGTTTAATGGGCTGGTCAATATTCAGGGCCGACTTTTTTTCACGCCACTCCTTTATTACTTTTTCTAGAACACAGTTAAATAAAAGTGGCGAGAGTCCATCCCCTTGTCTCACTCCAGTTTTAATTTCGAACGGCTCTGAGATCTCACCCATAAATTTAACTTTTGACCTTGTGTTAGTTAACGTTGTTTTAATAATTGCCAGCGTTTTCAGATCTAGTCCTTTTTCTTTCAAGATTCGGAATAAAGATTCGCAGTCAATAGAATCATATGCTTTTTTGAAATCCACAAATGTACAGACGAGATTTTTATTGTACAGTTTTTGATGTCTTAGAATCAACTTCAGATTCAGGATCTGTTCAGGGCAGGATCTGCCCGGTCGAAAACCTGCTTAATATTCACTAATGTTAGGTTCTAACTGTCCCTGTGCTCTGTCTAGTAGACATTGAGATAGAATCTTGTAACAAACTGGGAGAAGAGATATCTCTCTATAGTTGTTTACATCCGACATACATACATACATAAATACATACATACAAAATGGGTTGTAATATATTTTAAAATGCATGACGCCACTTCTGCAGATCCTATTTTGCGATTGATCCATGCCAAAATTACATACTCATCTGTTCACCAGTATTATGAATCGCAAGATTATAACAAGAATACTGGCGCTGGTAAAATATTGCACTAGGACTTAGTTTTGGAGCGTAAAGTACCTGTTGATGGTCTAGGCATAAATTAACAGCTAGTGTATTGTGTTTATTTTGTGTGTTTATTTTACTAGTTTCAGTATCGTCAGCTAGCGTTTTATAGGCAATATCAACTCCAGACTGATGTAGAGTGCTCTCTGTTCCTATTTTTTTACATTCCGTTTCAGAGTTTGCGTACACTAATTTTATATAAAGCTTGTCGCAATAACTGCACGAGTCTGACCTTGGCTGATCAAACCACAAATGTTGGAATTCACTCCTAAAGATAGCACGAAATGAAATTTCTGTAATTAGTGGCAGTGGTGGCTGTTTTTCGCAGTATAACTTATACATTTGTCTTGTATTAAGATCCGCACTTAAGCATACTTTATGGGATTGATTTTTTGAATAGTGTGATTCATTTGTAGGAAACGATTCTATATGTGTTCTCACAGCAATTTTAGTTTCTTCAGATAGCGCGTTTGGCCATGGTTATTGCCATGTTTCCCTCTTTGATCGTTAGTATCGCGACCAAATTTAATTTTGTCGGTAAGATATTGAATTTTCCTTGCAGAAACCTGAACAATATGGCAAATCGTTTTTTGCAGACTCTGATTTTTTTCTGGCCCTACCTCGACGCAATATTGCACTATGCGATGTCTTCTTAAAGCAGCTTCATTAACCCTCCTCATGATTACTTCTGTAATGATCATGCAATTTCTTAAGGTGGTTGTCTATCTGTTGTAATCCTGTTGATAAACTTCTTTGAATTTTTTCCTTTTTACATCCATTGGTATTAGGCAGCCGTTGAAAACATTGCAGTTGCACACTCGTTCCTGCAATATAAAAACATAGTATAAGGCTCATAATGCATAATAATATTATGCATTCAGCTGTCTATGTAATTAAAAACTAAGAAGTTAAATAAACAGACGCATAAAAGGATGGTATTTTTATTTATTTACATTTTATCAGCCATACCCACTGTTTTTAAAAACCCAGCATGTATTTAAAGAATTTTTGGAATTATCTTGCCATGATTAAACTTAACATTACTTTATAGCAGGTATTATAATATTAATTAAAGCACCTTTAAAATTTTTATTATTAATATTGATCGATTATTATTATTAAATAATTAAACTTGACTAGGTACTCAAAACCAAAACAACAGGTGGCGGTTACAACGTTGTTCTACTTACATTTTCAGACGGAGTTTCCCAAATACTGCAAGCTTTCATTTACTAATGTAGGGATTTCCACTATTCCTCATACACTTTCTAAAGTTATCCTTCCACTTAGAAACACTAATTTTGCGTTTTCTTCCTTTATTAAGCCTTTTTTCAGCACTAGATGTGAGCACAACATTACTTGAAGAAGCCATTATCAATCACTATCCCTGGAGGTTACAAAGTTGCGATAAAATAGCGATAAAATAAATTAATTTTAAATTAAAAATAATTTCCTTCGTGTTCCTTTCTTTTAACATGACACAATGCCACAAAAAAAAAATTGGCGGTTAAAACGTTGTTCGTGTCACCCACCCATTCAATTGTGGCTCCCATTGGCAACTGCCCATATATATATATATATATATATATATATATATATATATATATATATATATATATATATATATATATATATATATATATATATATATATATATATTGGGCATATTATACCATATATATTTAAATATCATACCATTTCCCCAGAGATTCAAATGCAAATTTTCTTTTAATATTAAAATCAAATATTTTGGGACCATTTTTTCTAATATTGTTGACAACTACAGACCAGTGAATGTCTGCGCGATATAGTCGCCTAGAAATTATTTCTATAATTTTTAAACGTCCATGCCATCTTATAAATATTTAATATTACCTCACAAGATTTAAACCTTTTTTTCGCTCAGTCGAATCGGTAGGAATTGTTCACTGTAATGTTTACAGTGTTGCACAAAACACATCACCATTTTCAACTAAAACAGAAACACCAATATTGCTAATACAATTTATTTAACAGATTTTTAAAAAAATCAACTTACCAATAACAAATTCAACATAATATATTGACACTCATAAAGGGCAAAGTAACATAACCTTAAATTTACTACCACACAAGAAAAGGTCCGAATAAAAAGGTTTTTCGAGCAATTCAAATATCTTAAATGTAAAATATACTTTGAGAATTACGAAACTGTGAGAGAAATTGTTTATTAAACTTAAAGGAGAAGAATATGACTAACAAAAATTCTTTATTTGGAAAGGTTCGATAAGCTCCGCCCATCACTGACGCCAGTGCTTAGGATGTATGAGAATGTGTACCAGATATGACGTTATAAATGCGTTTAATCTCCGGGTTATTAGCGAAACGATACATGGCTCTCTTTGTTTTGCTCACGCGATAGTAAAGAAAACAGTAGCGGCACAAACTTGTCTGTGCCCAAAGCACGTGTTTTTTAATCGATGTGCTTCGGCAACCCAGGACCTATTTCGTTGCCACGAATGATTATAGATGTTAGACTATAGAAGTCGCAAGAAGCGTGATCATAGACAGAACATACAATAAATTAATATAAACTCTGAAATTATTTTTTCCACTTCATATTTATTTTTTTTTTGGTAGGACCAACCGGCCACCCGCCACTGTTCATATCGTTGCAATAGCTAAATCTTTAACTTCTTGCAGTATTCTCTTTATAGAGCAAAAGTTACATTTCTTCTTAGCGAACGTTCGAATATAGTTTTCACGTTCAAAAATATTCCGGAGAGATAAAAACCGAAGTAAAATTTTCCTGAACATTTTTTTTTCCTGTTATTTTTAATTCGGTAGGGATTTTAACTGCTCTGGAAATTTCATTCCAGAAAAAGAATTATGGCGGCTTAAATCAAGAAAATCTGTCTCGGAACAGAACTTTTTCCAAACTTTATCTGAAATCCAATTATTATATTGCCACTTCAACGGCAATCCACCAATTATATCCTTTATGACGTATTAAGCGGATTTTTCCAAGTTCTAATGTGAAAATGATAGGTCTCGGGACGGAGGAACAACTCTAATGGATCGCTTACAGGGCGCTGAAGATATATGAAAATACAGTCTATTCATTCGAAAAGGTAACTTTTGCTACAGAATGAGACGATATTTTATTATAGTTTTTATTAGTTTTTATTCTTCATAAACATGCAAACTAAAAATTTTCGTTAATTTATTTGAAGCATTATTAGCTGACTTCCAATGCTGGCACCAAAGCCTGTTGAATTTTCAAAATCGTATCAAATATACATTGCTTCGTCGCCGAGGCAACTGAATATAGGGGATGATCGTGTACAATGCGATATTTCACCTTGTTGCCGCCGGACTATTAAATAAAGAGACTGACGCTGTAAAACATTTTTTTTTAATTTCATACAGTTTTGTTCTCGCCTTTGGAAATTTTCTTTTTAAAAAACACAAAAGCGACTTTAAACGTATTTATTGGAACTTGGTGACGTGCGTACTGCACTCTTTGATTTACATTCAAAAGTATTTATAAAAATAAAATGCTGATGAACTTTAGAAAAGCTAATATTGCAGTTTTACAGGATATGCTTTTATCATTGATGCAATTTATTATATAGGGTGATTATAACTCCTCCTGCCTAAGATGAAAGTACAACCTTTTGATTGGAATTTCAAAGTTAAAATTCTATATTTTCAGTAAACTCATCATTATTTGTAACATTTTTTGATACATTTCTTTTATCATAATATTTATATAATAGAAAAATAATTGTTATAAGAATAAACACATAAATCAAAATTATCCAAACACTTGTTCTATTTGTATAGATAACGGATGACATCTGTTGAAGGTCTTCTTTTTGGCGATTGAGGCTGTATTGGATCTCATTGTTAGCCTTGAGGTTGATAAATTTGAAATCCAGGGATGGTGGATTGAATTTGGCTTCTTTCCTTTGGATGGTTGACCAGTTTAACTTGGGCAAAATCATACCTTGGAATGGTATGTTACTTGAAGTATAGCTCTCGAGATTGTTAGAGCCTATTTGAACTTTACATCCTGGTGGTGACTCTATAAGGTAAGAGCCAAAACGAGGGATGGTTTCTTCTGATTTATGGCACATCGAATGGGCAAGGATTTCCATTGGTGTGGTCACAATCCATTTACCGTCGGTAATTGGTGTAACTTGGACTTCTCGTAGCTCAATGTTAAACGAGTGGCATAAGGTACTATGTGACATATATTTTAACAGGCTCACTGCACAGGGGTTGTTATCTCCAAGTGGTTTGCTAGAAGCATGTCTGTAGATATATTCATTCGAGGATGTTTCTAGACATTCTTTATTTTGGTATGAATAAGATTTATCACTAAGTGCTAGGTATGGTTCAAAAGGTATGTTGACTATAAAAGTATGGTTACTCCGAACAGGTAGAGGGTAAAGATGGTAATATTGATATCTTCCTGTTTCCACTAATGGAAGCTCTAATAAATACGTAATTTCATAACCTTTAGAATAGCATTTTATTTCGATTAATTTTTCAAATTTTAAAACATTTTGAAGTTCTGTTGCTGAAGTTCTGTTTTTGGATTTAAATAATTTTCAAGTTTTCTTATTTCTGACAAAAGTTCATTAGGATCAATAATTGAATTAAGCAAAATATAAATTTTTGAGAAGGTAATTGCTGTTTCAACTTTATCAAGTAAATTATATATCGAGTGATACAACATAGTTATCTGATTAATATGGGTATAAATTTGTAAATACTGATGATCATTGGTTTCGTGTATAGATACTTCTTTGATTGTTTGTTCAATTTGTGATATTCTTATTTGCAACTGCTGTTGATTATGCGTAATATTAGACATCATATCTTTAATGTTATTAAGAGCTTTCGTTAATAAAGTGATGCGGTTTACTTCATCAATTCCCAATTTATTTTGATTGCTTTGTAGATTTTAAAATTTAGCTTCGATTATTTCTGCGTCCCTTTGATCAAGATTCCCTGTAATACATTTAATGAATGAACCTAAAGGGTTAAATAATCCTCTTTTATTTTGATACGGTTTTTCAAGTGGCACTATTTGATTTATTAGGGTTTCCATTTGTTTTTCTGTCGAACTTAACGAAATAAACGAATTGTAATATTCTTGCTGATAGTCGTTATTATTTGCTAAGGCTGCTAGAAGAGTTTGTGATTGAGCTTTTAGAGGGTGGAATTCATCAACTATTGGTTTCATATCAAAATTTTGGATAAAAGTCCAATGACTTGATGTAATTTTTGCGATTCCTTTCTTGAAGGGTAGCATTCCTGGATAGTTGTTAAGATTGTGGAATTTTACCTCTGCTGTTAGGACGGTGCAGGTCCATAGCAATAAGATGTAGTGGACCATTCCTTAAATCTACTTTTTCCAATAAGATGAGCGATTCCTGTGTCTTCTCTAGGTTGTCTTATGTATGCGTTTCTCGGACCATGCTTGTTCCTTGAACTCGTGCCAATAGGACTGTAGGTCGATGCTTGTACCTTGTTCCCTAGCCTTGAGCCGTGTTGCTTCACCAACACTATCCTACCGACTGCGCCAATTTTGTTCTCGCCTTTGGAAATTTTCTTTTTAAAAAACACAAAAGCATTTATAAAAATAAAATGCTGATGAACTTTAAAAAAGCTAATATTGCAGTTTTACAGCATATGCTTTTATCATTGATGCAATTTATTATATAGGGTGATTATAACTATAAATATTTACTTATTATCATCTTCAATATACACCTCCGGAAGGAAATATTTCAAATATTTTTTTAATAATTTCGACCATTTTAATTTAATTTTTTTTTACTGCAGAATAAACTTAACATTTTACATTTTACCATACATATTGCAAAATGAGATCTACATATTGCTCTGAGCGTGATACCTGTCGCTTGTTAAAACCGGTTGGTGATGTAAAAACACATTACAACGTTGATTTAAAACTTTGGTTATATTTCAATAATATTGATTATGTATTATTGTCTTACCCATTTGTGTCATTATAAGGTTATTTAATATCTAAATTTAAAATTAAATGTATTATTTTGAACAAAAATATGTGTACAAAGCAATATCATAATCAAACAGTATTTTACGTGATTTTTTCTCATATTGTGAATTCGAAATATGAATAATAACGCCATCTCTTAGTTGCGAAAATAATCATTTCATTAAAACGAATCAAGGTTATATAATCGAAACAGATTTTTACTGATTAATTATGGCTCCCTATAGTGATCGGTGCTTCAATCCATTTAATTTACCAGCTCACCGAAAGTTTAAAGCTATAAGAAAAATTCCTAAAAGTTTAGCTGAAAAATGGAATTGTTCCTCAAATGTGTATGTGTGTGCATCTTGCAGGAAATGAATGTCGGTCGAAACACCTCCGATAGTGGTGGAAAATCTCGTGTAGAGTAGTCAATCATCAGTTGAAACTCCACAAAACTCCCAAGACGGCACGTCCCCGAAGATAAATATAAACATTGTTCGACCTAAACTGACCAAGACCAAGAAATTTTGCAGCAGTTGAAGGGGAAATTTAATGATCTGTCCACATCTACTTCTATAAAGACATACTGACTGTAGCAACTAATTTTTGGAGTGAAAATAAACTTGCAGAAGAATTTAAAACTTCCAGACGACAAGCGAGAAAAGCAAAGCAATTAGTAGATCAGTTCGGTATTTTATCATCTCCTAATCCACGAGCTGGCCGTAAATTATCCGTACGACATGCATGTCAGTATGACACGCACGTACTCTGATAAATTTATCTCCTAAACTAATTTAGATCCCATTTTGCAATTTTTATGGTAAAATTTGTAAATGTTAGACTTTATTTTGCATTTCAAAAAAATTAAAATCAAAGCTGTTAAAATTATTAAAAAACATTTAGTTCCGGGTTAACATTAGAAAATAAAATTCAAATTTAGAATCTGATTTGAAAATCAAAAAGAACAATAAATTTTGGATACAAAATACTATATTTATTGTTTTATTAAAATTTACTTCAATATGAAATTAAAATTCTAAAGAAATTTCACAACATGTCCCTTATGTGAAATAACATTCAATGAGATTAATGGTTGAAAACAATTTCCGACCATGTCTTCTAACAAAACGCATTTTAATAATCCAATTTCCCATAACTTTTTTAAGGAACTGGCGTCTTATGTCCGCAATTGTTCGAGTTATGTTGTCTTCCAACCCCTCAGTAGTTTCTGGTTTATTGGCATATATCTAACATTTAACACCGCAAAGTAAATAATTTAAATGCGTTAAATGATATAGCCTTGGTGGCTAATTAAATGGTTTTTTTTGTAGACATTCGACATTTTCGACTTTTTTTCGACATTCGTCCAATTTGCAAGCGTTATTCTGATATTAAACATTCCTTGATAATTTGCCGAATATTTTAACACTAGAAGCGGGTAAACTCACAGTTCGTTTGACAGCGACAGCTATCGAAAGTTCAGACACACTATAAAATCACCCTTTGCTTGACGTTTCGTTGACCTGCGTATGTTTTTTAAATAAAAAATGTCCAAAATTATTAAAAAAAAAACCTAGTCAATCAATATTGTGATATTACACAAATATTTACTGCAATCTACGAAAATATTTCTTACTTAACCACCAATTCAATATAAATTATTTCTCGATTTTTATAATTTTATATCGACATTTTTTATAACGCCCTTTTCAAATTCCACTAAGCACTCGAAAAGAGCTTTAATTCCTTGAGTTTTTTCAATTCGTTATTTTATACTTTCGGTTGGTTCGACTGCCATGAAGAAAAAAAAATCCGATCGTTTTTCGGCGTCAAAAAGTGTCTCGGTTACATAGCAAATCCATTTGTAAGAGGATGTCACTTTTTTCGACGTTCCAACAGGACAAATCTCAATAATGGAAAAATAATTAATTTTTAATTGTGTAAAGACCAGTGAGAATTTTTTAGCTAGATATTTTAAAATGAAAATGGATATCATATTAAATGGGATGAAAAAGAAAATATATTTTTGTTTATACCAGGTGTGACGGTTAATAATGATTACATTTTTCTTAAAAAAAAAACACTAACTTGGGAGAAAGGTAAAAATCGTTTATTAAAATTATGCGCCATCTCTGGCTGCACATTTTCCTACCTCTCTGGCAATTTGTGGATGCCTTCCCAGAAAAACCGCACAGTTTGGAGGTGTCCAGTCACCAATTTCGACATCTCTGTAATTGTTGAAGTGTTTCATGGAAAGTGCGTGAAACATCGATGAAAACAAGTGATGGTCGAAAGGGGCCAAGTCTGGTGAGTATGGCGGATGAGGCAAGATTTCTCTGCCTAGTGGAGAAATGTTGTTTCTGATCGATTTATTTGTGATGGGGCGTTGTTGTGCTGCAAAATTACTTTTCCATGTCATGTACCTTATTCTAATTGCTTTTCATCTGTTAACAGTAGGGAACGGTATTAACTATTTCACCTGGTTTCAGATGCCGCCGCTGATCACGCCGTTCTGAGCACACCAAATCCACAGCATTGTCATATTTAGATAGCGATTCGGTCTTGCAGTTGATGTTGATGTCCCCAGTCAACCAATGATTTTCTGTATTTTGGGTTCTCGATACATTTCCATTTTTCGTCTCCGGTCACGATCCAATGCAAAATGTCTTTTTTTTTCATGCTGAGAAAGCAAAATTTTTCGCTTTTCTATCTGTCTGCTAATATGGTATCCATTTACCTGCCTTCTGGATATTTCCCATGACATGCAGACGATCAGAAATGTTTTGGTGACCAATATCTAACCTCTCTTCTGCTATTTGTTGTTGAGTTTGCATATTGTCGTTTTCCAAAAATTTTTGTAATTCGACAACTTGATTTTTTTCGATTTTTTTCGATTTTTTTGGGCTTTCTTTGTCTCTCAAGTCCAAATCATCACTTTTGAATCATCTAAACCAACGCCCACAAGCGTCTTGTGTTGGAACATTCTCACCGTTAGTTTCCACAAATATATGACAGCTTTCACTAACATTTTTCTTTTGATTAGACAAGAAAAGCAGTATGTGCCACAAATATACTTTGTTTCGTTCGAAACTCGACATGTTTACAACGCAAAACCAATATGACGCTAACTCGAAATCATTTAAACATCAATAGCATTTTGAAAGCTACTATTTCAGTAATAAAATGAAACTAAACTGCGAATAATAAAGAGATTAGACGGTGAACTTGTTTACACTGCCATCTCCTAGAATTATTGACCGCATCACCTGGTATTCTATTTTTTTTTCTTATAGGGTATATCTTTCACAACCTTTACTATCGCATCATTTTGAGACAAACAAATAAAATAATCCAGTAAAATAATTTAAAATATTTTTAGGAAAGTTCAGTTTCTTTTCAGTTCAGGAAAGTTTCAGTTTTAGCAAAAACAGAAAAAATAAACCTAAACAGTAGAAAAAAGTCAGATGGTATGAGAATTTCAATGACTTATGTGTGATTTCATTAGTAAACAGAGTGTATTTTTATTGAGTTGAACAATACATGGTGTATCTTAAGTACAGTCTGACCTAAATACTGAAAATAACCTATAATGTATTCAATCACACTTGCTATAAAATACAGTTGCTTTGTAACAAATTATAGCAATAAACGTATAACTAATCAAATTCAATCTTTCTCTAGAATGTTGTATTGAGGTTTTACGATAGTATCTTATTTCTGAGGATTTTGTTTTATTAATGTCTAGCAATAATCAGTAAGTAAAATGGACCTGTATTTACCTTAATATCACTTTTTCATTAAAGGTATATCTTGTTGAAAGTAATGTCAACGACACCTTGAAGAAGATTCCCTCCTTTTAACCTGGATGAGAGAAATTCTGAATGTGATTTTGATATTTTTAAATCTTGGACTAAATAGTTTATTTCATTCTCTGTGTAATTAGATGTGACTTTCTTAAACATCCTATACCGATTTGGCGAGAGAGCATATGTCGGTATCCTGATGAGTCTAACCACCAACAGATGAAACATGTGCCCTCTAATGTAGGGGATAGGTGGGACTCCCTTCCGGTCAAGCAACTAATCATTGCTCATTATGGCGGAGACGCAGGTTGTTGTGCGTTCCACATGAGATTGTGGAACCCAACGGTCGGGGGTGTATAAGTAGTGACTACTGTTGTCTCGTTGGACGCAGTCCAAAGAAGTCAAAAAAACTCCATTTATAAGCCATCCGACGAGAAGTTGGCGAAAATATTGGTTGTTTGATTGTGGGGGGGACTCCCTATTCTTGGCGAGCGAGCATACGTCGGTAACCTGATGAGTCTAACCACCAACAAACGAAACATGTTCCTTCCAATGTAGCGGATGGGTGGGGCTTCCTTCCGGTCAAGCAACTAACCATATATATATATATATATATATATATATATATATATATATATATATATATATATATATATATATATCATCATCATCATCATCATCAGCCCGTATCGATCCACTGCAGGATGAAGGCCTCTTCAGCATGCTTCCAACCTTCACGGTCCTGGGCTTTCCTCTTCTGCCACTCGGGTCCAATATACTTAACGATGTCATCAGTCCATCGTGCTTTCGGTCTTCTTCGCGGACGTTTGCGATCAAGCGGTATCCACTCCAGGATTGCCTTGGTCCATCTGTCGTCCCATCGCCTCGCTATATGGCCTGCCCATCTCCATTTCAACTGTTTTACTCTTCCAATGATGTCACAGACTTTTGTTTGTTCCCTGATCCATGCGCAGGACTTTCTGTCTCGTCTTGTAATGCCAAGCATACATCTTTCCATTCCCCTCTGTGCCACCCGAAGTTTTTGAATTGATTGCGATGTGAGTGTCCAGGTTTCACTTCCGTATGTCATAACGGGTAGAACGCACTGATCGAATACTTTTCTTTTCAGGCAAAGTGGGAGTCTGCTCTTAAACACTATGTTGAGCCTACCAAATGCCTGCCAGCCACATTTAACACGCCGTTCCACCTCCCGGACGGTATTCCCCTCCATGGAAATCCTCTGCCCAAGATATACAAAGCTGTCCACAATCTCTAAATCCCTTCCTAAAACTGAAATTCTTCTGTCCTGAGCGAAGTTATTGAACATAACCTGACTCTTTTTCAGGTTTATTTTCAAGCCAAATGGTTCGCCAGCCCTTTGCAGTTTTTGTATGCGTCTTTGCAGCTCCTCTGGGTCTTGTGAAATGAGAATAATATCATCTGCAAATCTAAGATGGTTTAAGTTTGCACCATTGATCTTTACCCCATCCTGTTCCCAATCCAGTTTACGGAATACTTCTTCAAGGCCAGCCGAGAAAAGAATAGGCGATATTGCGTCACCCTGCCGTACACCTCGTTCTATATTAATTCCCACTTCAAGATCATCAAGGTGAATTGTGGCTGTAGCTCCATCATATATCGATTCTAATAGGTTTACAGAGGCTCTCTCTACACCTTGGCTAAGCAGTGCATCCATTATCGCATGCTTTGAGATGGAATCAAATGCTTTTTCGTAGTCGATAAAAGCCAAGCACAGTGGCATGGTGTATTCGTTGTGCCTTTCTATGACCTGCTGTACAACCTGGATGTGATCCATTGTACTGAATGCACTTCTGAATCCTGCTTGTTCTCTTGGTTGTGCGTCATTCAGTTTTTTTAATATTCTCTTAGAAATTATCTTAGTGAAAACTTTGTACATCACTGATAGGAGGCTTATTGAACGGTAGTTCTTTAAATCTTCCTGTGCTCCTTTTTTATGTAAAAGGATCACTTCTGCATTTTTCCATAAGTCAGGTACTTTTTGTTCTTTGAGGCATTTTGAGTATAATTTTGCCAGTGTTTTATGTAACGTCCGACCACCAGCTTTTAGCATTTCGACAGTTACACTATCCTTTCCTGGAACCTTGCCGTTCTTCATCAATTCTATAGCATTTGTTACTTCCTCCACTAGGATATCTGGTATTATATATTGTTCTTCCGTGGGTATTGCTGTCCCTGACTGGCTCTGATCTTCATATAACTGGGAATAAAACCTTCTGACAATCTCTAACATTTCGGTACGCGTCCTGCACACTGTGCCATCCTCACGCTCCAAAGCACATATTTGCGTTCTTCCGCCTCTCAGCCTCCGCTCAGCTTTGCCAATTCCCTTGCTTTCTTCCAGGGTTTTTTGCACTAGCTGCATATTGAATCGGCGTGTGTCCTCTCTGATACGTTTTCTCATAGTTTTGCAGAGCTCAGTGTACTCGACCCTGCCAAAAGGACTACCTGCATTTCTCACCGCCCGCCGCTTCCCCACTAAATCAATGGTCTCACTGGAGATCCCTGCTTCTCTGAGACACTCTTCCTCTGGTGCCATTGAAGCAGCCGCTTGAAGTACACTGTTGGCGATTTCCTCATATTAAACTGATATTTCCACCTCCTCTGGATCTTGTAACGCAGCAAACCGGTTCGACAAAGCAATCTCAAAATCGCTTCCTCTCTCCAGCAGTTTTCCAGAATCCACCTTGCCCTTCTTTGATCGTACCATTTTTTCGCGCTCTTTTCGATAGTCAATCCGAACCCTTGCTCGTACAATTATATATATATATATATATATACATACAATTATATATATATATATATATATATATATATATATATATATATATATATATATATATATATATATATATATATATATATTGTTATTTTAATAATTTTTTGAATATATGAATAAAAAACATTCCAAAGAACTATTTATAATATTTTTATTTATACATATTTCTATAATTTTGTTTATTTCATATTTTATATTAAGTATGAAATCTATGACTATACTATGAAAGTTTTTTGGTAGGCTAACTGTCCACGAAAGTCTACAAATAAGTGTACAGAGAGTGCTTTGCTTAATGAGCGTTTCTGCCCCATTAAGCTGAGCGAGGGTAAGCCAATCACTGGCTTGCTTACTGAACGTCGCAATATCACTAAGGTTGACGGATAGCTTAAGCATACCAAAGTTTTTTGGTAGGCTAACTATCCACGAAAGTCTACAAATAAGTGTACAGAGAGTGCTTTGCTTAATGAGCGTTTCTGCCCCATTAAGCTGAGCGAGTTCCAGCATACCAGTTCTGAGCATTCCAGTATACCTCGCCTAAGGTACTGGACGGGTCACGGGTGGTGGATAGTGAAAGTTCCATTAGATATTAATGGACAGCTGCGAATATCTCAAAATAAGAAGCCCCGAAACAAGGCAAAAAAAAACAAAATCCACTTAGCGTCTGACTTGTATCAAGCGGTTGAGTGGTAAGCGTCTGTTCACCAGTGGTGCGGCTGATATTTAAATTCTGGAACTAACCCCCCCAGTCTTAACCCCTGAACCGTCATGGTTTTCACTTTAATTCAAAGTACAAGATGAAGCGTTCTAGTAATTACAAAATTACCCCAGGAGGTAGACAATCCTCTGCCAGCTTTACTGGTACAACCGGACTTTCGGATTCTGGGGCGTCCGGGCTTAAACGCAAAATCTTTCAGAGGGAGTCGGAGACCTCTGGCCAACGTCTGAAACCGAAAACAAAAACTTTTTTGGGACGGTAAATATCAATTCTCTCCTGCGTCCAGGAAAACTACACGAATTGGGGCGAACATTAAATCAGCAAAAAATCCAAATTTTAGCTTTGCAAGAAACCAGATTGACAGATGATAACACCTTGGAATTCGGCAACTACAGACTTTTAAAAAGTAAAACGGACAAAAGGATACTCAAAAATACACCACATCTCGGTGTTGCTTTCGCTGCCTCAAGAAACATTCTTGGTTCTATAGCAAATGTCCAGCCAGTAAATAATCGACTTACGAAACTATCCCTCAAGTGTGCTAACAAAAACTATACATTAATCAATGCACACCTCCCAGTTAAGAGAAAATAAATCTAATCCTGAAAAAGTAAATAAGTCCTGGGAAATTCTAGAAAAGACTATCTCTAAAATTCCCTCTAACCATGTAAAAATCCTATTGGGTGATTTCAACGCCCAGCTAGGGAAAGAAAAAAAGTACAGGAAAACAATCGGCAGTTTTCCCGCTCATAAATGGACTAACCATAATGGTAGAAGATTGGTTGAACTATGTTCGCAGTTTAATCTAAAAATAATGTCCACCCATTTTAAGACATTCAACCCATTTTAAACAAAAGACCCGGAGGTGCCCAAACACGTACATTGGTGAATTTCAAATTGACCATGTTGCCATTTTGTACCCCAACTATAAAGAGATTTTGTATGTTCAACTCAGGAAAGGAGCAAATATAGACACGGATCACTACTTGACTAGAATCAAACTTAGTTTAAAACCTCGAAAACTTATTCAAAAGAGGCTGCTAATACCAGAGTTTGACCCAACGAAAATAAAACCAGCTATAACAGAAGAGCTTGATAATCAACCAGCACAGAACTAGCAAGAATTGAAACAAAAAATTATTAACACGGCCTTAAAGTTGGTCCCTTTACAAAAACGTAGAAAACATCCGTGGTGGGATGAAGTTTGCGAGCAAGCAGTATTAAGCCGATGTAAAGCATTCAAAGATTGGAACAGTCAAAAAACAGCAATAAACTATAACATCTTTTTGGAAGTAAGAAAAGAAACATCGAAGCTAATTAGACAAACTAAAAGAAAATATGAAAACAATCAACTTAATGAAATAGAAAAAGATTTCCAAAAAAATAACACCCCAAACTTTTACAAAACATTTAAAACTAAATTAACAGGCTATCAACCGCAAAGTCTTTGCTTCCAAAACGGACAATTAGCTCTAAATAACGAAGACAATTGCAAAGAACTTGCGAAATATTTTGAACAAATACTAAACTGTCCTGAGCCCTTAAACAAATTAGCAACATTAAAACCTAAACAAACAAACCCAGAATCATTACCACCGAATGAAGATGAAATAATTAGGCAAATCAAGCGGCTTAAAAATGGCAAGGCTTCTGGTGAAGATTGAATCACTGCTGAACTTTTGAAATCCGCTGGTCGAGGTACAATCAAGGAAATAACAAAAATTCTACAAGAAGTTTGGCGAACCGAGCGGATTCCGGAAGATTGGAAAGATGCTTTAATCCATCCACTACATAAGAAAGGAGATAGAACGGATGTAAACAACTATAGAGGAATATCTCTTCTCCCAGTTTGTTACAAGATTATATCTCAATGTCTACTAGACAGAGCACAGGGACAGTTAGAACCTAACATTGGTGAATATCAAGCAGGTTTTCGACCGGGCAGAATTCCTGCCCTGAACAGATCCTGAATCTGAAGTTGATTCTAAGACATCAAAAACTGTGCAATAAAAATCTTGTCTGTACATTTGTGGATTTCAAAAAAGCATATGATTCTATTGACCGCGAATCTTTATTCCGAATCTTGAAAGAACAAGGACTAGATCTGAAAACGTTGGCAATTATTAACGCAACGTTAACTAACACAAGGTCAAAAGTTAAATTCATGGGTGAGATATCAGAGCCCTTCGAAATTAAAACTGGAGTGAGACAAGGGGATGGACTCTCGCCACTCTTATTTAACTGTGTTCTAGAAAAAGTAATACAGGAGTGGCGTGAAAAAAAGTCGGCCCTGAATATTGACCAGCCCATTAAACTGGGGAGAACCAACATCAAAATTGATTGTCTGGCATTTGCTGATGATCTAGCAATTTTGGCTCAAGATGTATTAACGGCACAGAAACAGATTGTAATCCTAAAAGAAACAGCAAAAAATGTAGGACTTCAAATTTCCTTTGAAAAGACACAATACATGATCTGCAACAGACTAAGAACGCCATTTCTAAAACAAAATATGGTAACATCAGACGAGTCTCTCAATTCAAATATTTGGGTGAAATAATCATGGAAAATGGCTTGGAAAAAGCGGCCAATAAGGGTAGATGTCAAAAAATGGAAACGGTATTGAGACTTACCCAAAATATTTACAACAAAAAATGCCTATCTAAAAACACAAAACTGAGACATTACAACACAGTTATTGGGCCAGAATGTCTATATGCTGCGGAAACGCTCATTTTGAATAGAAAGAGGGACATCGAGGTCATTGAAAAGAAGGAAAGAAAAATCATCAGAAAAATCCTAGGGCCCAAACAAATAAATAGCACAACATACCGAGTTCGAGAAAACCAAGTAACCAAGTAAGTTTCAACAGGAATTGACTGTCCCAAATAGTTGATTTTAATTAATTTTATTTAAATAACGACGGTCATGAAAAATAATAATTCTTCTTTAATCATTTTTACATCACAGTAATTTTAACGCTAGATGGCATTGCATCAGCAATTATTTGCTCAATAAATTTATGAAGTTAAACCCCCGATAAAAATGCCTAACAATCAGCCCTGACTTATCAATCGAAATGATATGAAACCTCTCTCAGATATTAAGGACAGTCATACCAACTTAAAAAACAAATGGTTGCATCGATATACATTGCGTGTAAATATTTAAAAGACATTTAAAAGAAGACCCTATAGTCATATCATATTAAAGATAATTTATTGACTTTCGAATTGTTTTAACAAATCAAAAAATCAGCCAAAGATATCAGGCAAAGTTCTAATTATGTTATAGAAAAAAACAACTGTATTTACGTTAAACAATTACGCAGGAAATACCGTAAGGCATTTAATGTTTTTTGTGTACATCGCCACGTCGGTATATTAAAAGCGCCTACATATACTTGAACCAGAGTCAATATCGTTAAACAAATTGCGGCTTGCTTAGTTGACCACATATAATATATTGAAACTATCTTCTGTAGAGCCCGAAGGTAGTCTACGATCTGGTTTAAATCCAGCTTTTATCGTTTGTAATGTAGATGATTTCAGAAAATACTTGTTTTGTTGCATTTTTAACTTAATATGGACAAAATAAATTGCTAGTAAAGAAAACAGCTCTATTTGTCAAGAATCAATTAAAAAGGAATAAAACAATTTTTTCTTTGTTATCTATCACTTTTATTTTTAAACAAAATTTGTGTGACTAAATGTTTCGTAAAACGACTTTGCATTCGAACGAATGTAAAGTCAAATGTAAACGAAACCATAGTCACACAAATTTTGTTTAAAAATAAAAGTGATAAATAACAAAGTAAAAAATTGTTTTATTCCTTTTTAAAAAATGAACTATCACAAAGCAACGGACAAATCAATCAATAATAAGAATCAATTAGTTCCTGATTTAATTATTATAGTTCATTGAAACATGAAGCTAAGTTATGTTTATGACTTTGATCTGATTTAAATAAATGGAAATACTAAATTTGGTAGAAGCCCAAAGACAATTCAGGCGAAAATTTCAGAGTATTTAGTTCAATTTACAGCCACGACTGTACTTTTTGGGCACCTGAGAATCCACAAGTTAGTGAAGAACATCATGTCAATTTATCAGGAGTCACAGTGTGGTGTGACTTATCTGCAAAAGGATTAATTGAACTGTTTTTTTTGTTGGTACTGTAACTGGTGCTGGGTACTTTAATTTGCTTCAGAAAGCAGTGATCCCATGCATTCGGAACGTTTTTGAGGGTGAAAACTTTTATTTTCAACAAGATAGTGCACCTTCACATTATCATCATGACGTAAGGGCTTATCTTGGGGAGACTCTATCGAACAGCCCAACGCTGGCAAATTTCTCAGTGAATCTTTCTTGTAATAAATTTGTCTAACGAATAAAATTTTAAAAATATAAAAATGTTCTAAAAATATGCAAATTTTTAACGCTAACGCCTCGGGAAGTATTCTCCTCCCATTTTCAAAACGAATCTAAAAATAAATTATATTAATTTCTATAAATTATGAAAAGATAGGAAGTAAATCATTTTTTTTGTGTATGTTAATGATACTTATATTGACAATTAGTTTTTAATGACAGTGACATACTATCAAAAAAAATATATATATAGATGAGGTTTACTGTATGATTATGACTGTATATTGAAATACTTAAATGTTCTTAATTATATTCTCTAGAATCGGGAACAATATTGCATATATATATATATATATATATATATATATATATATATATATATATATATATATATATATATATATATATACCTAGTCAAAAGTAGTCAAAAGCCACCAGTAATCAAAAGTTATACACCCCCTACCGTTGGGTTCCACAATCTCATGTGGAACACTCAACAACCTGCGTCTCCGCCCAAATGAGCATTCAATAGTTGCTTGACCGGAAGGCAGCCCCACCTATCCCTTACATTGAACGCCACATGTTTCGTCTGTTGGTGGTTAGACTCATCAGGGTACCAACATATGTTCTCTCACCAAGAACAGGGAGTCATTCTCCACAATCAAACAACTCATATTTTCACCGACTTCCTCGTCGCATGGCTTATATATGCAGTTTTATTATTTCTGCGATCTGCATCCAATGAGACACCAGTAGTCAAGAGTTATACAGCCCCGACCGTTGGGTTCCACAATCTCATGTGGAACGCACAAAAACTTACCTCTCCGCCAAAATGAGCATCCATTAGTTGCTTGACCTTGACAATCAGCCAAATCTTGGCGAGTGAGCATATGTCAGTATCCTGATGAGTTTAACCATCAACAGACGAAACATACAAGTAGACAAAATATAATTACAAAAAAAATTTTTCCGAGTTTTCGTTTTTCTATGTCACCTTTCTCAGCCTGCCTGGAAGAAGTGTTTCGTAATCTGGATTAGGAACAGGATGGAATAACGATTAATGACGCATACTTAAATCAACTTAGATTCGCAGATGATATCGTTCTTTTTTTACAAGACCCAGATGAGCTGCAAAGACGCGTACAAAAGCTGCAAAGGACTGGGGAACCATTTGGGTTGAAAATAAACCAGAAGAAGAGTCAGGTCATGTTCAATAAATTTACTGAGGACAAAAGGATTTCTATTTTAGAAACACATTTGGAAGTTGTGGATTACTACATATACCTCGGGCAGGGGGTTTCAATGGAAGGGGATACTGTCCGGGAGGTGGAACGACACGTTAAATGTGACTGGCAGGCATTTGGCAGGTTCAATATAGTGTTTAAGAGCAAACTACTACTTTGCCTGAAAAGAAAAGTCTTTGATCAGTGTGTCCTGCCCGTTATGACATACGGAAGTGTGACCTGGACACTCACATCACAGTCAGTTTAAAAACTTGGAGTAGCACAGCGAGGAATGGAAAGATGTATGCTTGGCATTACTAGACAGGATCGAAAGACCTGCACATGGATCAGAGAACAAACGAAAGTGAGTGACGCATTGGAAGAATAAAGCAATTGAAATGGAAGTGGGCAGGCCATGTAGCGAAGCGATGGGACGAAATATGAACCAGGGTGGTCCTGGACTGGATACCGCTTGATCGCAAACGTCCACGGAGAAGACCGAAAACATGATGGACTGATGACATTATTAAGTATATTGGACCCGAATGGCAAAGGAGAGCACAGGACCGCGATAGTTGGAAGCATGCTGAAGAGGCCTTCATTCTGCAGTGGATTGATACCGGTTCATTATGATGATTTCGCCGACTTCTCGTCGGATGGCTTTATACATCGAAATTTTTACTTTTTTGGACTGCTTAAAAGCATAAACCTGAGACATTTCAACACAGTTATTAAATCAGAATGTCTATATGGGGTAGAAACGCTCATTTTGAATAAAAAGAGACACATGAAGGAGACTGAAAAGAAGGAATGAAAAATCTAAGGCCCCACACAAATAAATACGACTTCGAGACTTCGAGAAAACCAAGAAATCAAACAATACTCAGATATACACAGCGACATGACAAAAAGAAGACTGAAGTTTTACGGACACATAAAACAGGTAAATCCGAGTAGGCTAACTAGACAAATAGTCGAGTTTTATGAAAATAGGAGTAGAGCTAAAATAGAAATTATTATATGGATTGCTGCAATTAAAGGGGCCTCTAACTGTTCTACGATATATATATATATATATATATATATATATATATATATATATATATATATATATATATATATATATATATATATATATATATATATATATATATATATATATATATATATATATATATATATATATATATATATATATATATATATATATATATATCTTTCGTTAGCCTTCACGTAACTGTCGAATACCTGATCGAAAAGCACTGGGTGCTACTGATTTTTCAAAAGATGTGAATGTACTATCAACCAGGTGATATCGCAGGGATCGGGAGAGATATAAATACCAAGATGTGAACCCTGGAAAATATGCCGGATCCTATAAAATTTCCCAAGTCTAACTAAACTGCAAAAATGCTTCTCCCCCTATCAGTTTAACGCATTTTTTTTCCTCCGAAATGAATTGAAGCTGATGACGGTCAGCCGTGGTCGTTTTATTGATGGCTCCTCAGGATTAACAAACGATTTTCGCCTCTAAGATTATCGCAGAGGATCCTCTTTTCCTGCTAGGCTACATTATCATATTTACAGTAGGCCTCTATATTATCGTTCGTTTTGAAGCTACAATATGTGGTTTTAAAACAACTATAGGACATGAGAAGTTATGATTCGAATTGGTTCTGCACTCGATTAAAAGCAGGGGCTGAGCATTATGATGAATACCCAAGAATTTTGACATTTGAGCGTGCTAAGTTAAAGGAAGAAAATGTCATTTTAACACGCTTTTATTAGCTTTACATCTTTACATCTATCTATCTACTAGCTTTACATCTATCCATGTAATGGAATCTTTGAATATTTTTTTTCACGCACTTTAAAACGGCATATTAAATTGAAACTTTGCACACTTATTAAGGACCAATGGCAATACAATAAATTAATAAGTTCATCGCATTTTTTATTTTAAGCAGGATCGTCAGGATCAAGGATTTACTTTTGGAGAGGGAGCCTGAGACAAGGTCACAACGCCCAAGAACGGCAGTTCAAATAGAAAATTTTGGAAAAAAATTAAATAAATAATAGTTTAAAAAACTAAAAAACATGTTCTCATAGCTGATCGAACTAAGAAATAAAAAATAAATTATAGTTTAAAAAAACTAAAAAACATACTCTAATGGTAAACCGAACTAAAAGGTCAAAAATAATTTTTAGTATAAGAATAAAGTGATGATCGAGAAAATTATGTGTCATTGTAAAAAAGCGTGGGGTGCTTTGTACCATATTTTCATACTAACTCTACTTATAGAAACGGTACTGATGGGATATTTATAACAACTGTCATCGAGAACCCCACGCTTTTTTCACAATGACACATTTTTTTCTCGTTCATTAATTTATTCTTGTACTAAAAATTATAACTATAATTTATCAAAAGTTAAATTCATGGGTCACATCTCAGAGCCCTTCGAAATTAAAACTGGAGTGAGACAAGGGGATGGACTCTCGCCACTCTTATTTAACTGTGTTCTAGAAAAAGTAATACAGGAGTGGCGTGACAAAAAGTCGGCCCTGAATATTGACCAGCCCATTAAACTGGGGAGAACCAACATCAAAATAGATTGTCTGGCGTTTGCTGATGATCTAGCAATTTTGACTCAAGATATATTAACGACACAAAAACAGATTGAAATCCTAAAACAAATAGCAGAAAACGTAGGACTCCAAATTTCCTTTGAAAAAACACAATACTTGACCTGCAACAGACTAAGAACACCATTTCTAAAAACAAAATATGGTAGCATTAGACGAGTCTCTCAGTTCATTGAAAATGGGTTGGAAAAAACAGCCAATAAGGGTAGATGTCAAAAAATGGAAATGGCATTAAGACTTACACAAAATATTTGCAACAAAAAATGCATATCTAAAAACACGAAATTGAGACATTACGACACAGTTATTAAACCAGAATGTCTATATGGGACAGAAACGCTCATTATGAGTAGAAAGAGAGACATCGAGGACATTGAAAAGAAGGAAAGAAAAATCATAAGAAAAATCTTAGGCCCCAAACAAATAAATGGCACAACATACCGACTTCGAGAAAGCCAAGAAATCAAACAACACACTGATATACATAGCGATATGAGAAAAAGAAGACTTAAGATTTACGGACACATAAAACGGATGAAACCGAGTAGATTAACTAGACAAATAGTTGAATTTTATGAAAATAGGAGTAGAGCTAAAGTAGAAATAATTAAATTGATTGCTGCAATTAAAGAGGATCTAAGATCAGCAAATATTGCACAATATGGAATTCAGGATAGAGGCTGTTTCAGACACAAGGTTAACGTTTGGGAGGTTGGCCAGAGGGAAAAATGTAGGAAGACTGGAACAACTTGATCTGATGAAAGGAAAAAAGCTCCTAGCGAAAGAATGAAATTAGTATGGGCGCAAAGGAAGGCTAATGACAATAAACCCCTCTAATTGTATTTCGCGTGGTCCACCAGGGCCCACGTGAATCATAATATAATGTATTAATCGTGGAAAATAAAATCTCTGCAAAATAGCGTATTGTTTATTGATTCATTCAAACCGGGAACATCCATACAAAATTCGAAGATTTTCGGCTGCATATGAGACACGAACGAACAAAAATTGAACCCTAATACAGAAAATATCTATTCTTAAAAAGAAAAGAAAAAACGTCCTACTTTATCAATCTGAGAGTTACCTCGAAATCAACGCCACAGTCCGTATAAAAGTTAGCTTTTTATCAAACTCCTTTGAAAATTTAAAAAAGTTCAGATGGAATCTCTTCAAATTTCCTTGATATAGGAGTCCATAAATTCTTCGTCGATAAAATCACTCCCAATTCACTAAATAAATGAATATAAAACGACCGAAAAAAAGCACCTTCTAAATTTAGGTGTTGAATGTTGTTTGAGTGGTGGTAATAATTTAAGAGCCAATTTTAGATGTCGGTGATAAAGCTGAGACATTTAGATAGCACCAGATATCAACTATTGAAGTTTTTTTGTTGTTTTATATAGGATAATTTAGATAGTAATTATATATATATATATATATATATATATATATATATATATATATATATATATATATATATATATGTATATATATATAGTGTGTCCCAGCCACTATAAATGGAATAAATCCGTTAAGAAATAAATGGGGGCATGTTCGAAACAACGCTCGAACACGTCGATTGGTATTTTTAGATGCGCATTTTTTTCAACAAAATTTTTTTATACAGGATGTGTCATGTAACAGTGGCCAATACCAACTTTCTTATTTTAAGTACAACACCCTGTATATTATTTAATTTTTGGATTCTTCAGGAAATTCTAGACATATTTCATGTAAAATATCCTAGACTTATCTTCAACTGTTTCGGAAATATTAAGTAATTCTTCGAATATTATCAGCAAATAGGCAAAGATAAAAATCAGGATTTCAAAGGTAGGTATTTGTTGTATGAAACGTCAAAAAATCAACATGCCTTTTAAATTAGTTTTCTTTGACGTGTGTGATTCATTTGATTTAAACATGGTGTATATACCAGAGAGTCATAAAATAACTATCTTAATGATGATAGGTTATGGAGATAGGACACGAACTCAAGCCGAAGTTATTCGTCTCTTTAGGGAAAAATATCCTGACTTACCACCCATATCCCAAGGTACAGTAAGTAAAGTTGAAAAACAATTTAGAGAACTGGGACACGTGAGCCAAATTCAGAAGGAAGCAGTGTCGTTGACGGATAACAAAAAATTGGATGTAATGCTTGCATTCCAAGACAATCCGCATGCCTCAACTCGACAAGTTGCCTTGGAAAGCAATGTTGGTCGCCCTTCGGTTGCCAGAATATTGAAAGAGAATAAAATGCATCCGTATAAGCTACAGCCTACTCAAGAGCTTAGTGAAGACGACTTCGACAGGAGAATGGAGTTTTGGGAATAAATGATGCACAGAATAGACAACAACCTTCTGAGAGTGGAAAACGTTTTATTTTCTGATGAATCTACTTTTACTCTTCATGGGCATGTCAATCGCCAGAACTGACGTTATTGGTCGAGAGAAAATCCTCACTGGATGCGGGAAATTCACACAAAAAATCCTGAAAAGATTAATGTCTGGGCAGGTATTATAGGAGATCTAATAATTGGTCCAATATTTTTCTATCAAATTTCAATGGGGTAAATTACTTAGACTTTCTCCAAAATCAGCTCATTCCAAATCTTATAAATGTGTACATTAATAGAAGAAATCCTCAATTGCTAGCCAGCCCCCCCCCCCCCCCCATTATCAAGTTAATGTACGGCAGTACCTCGATAATGTGTTTCCAAATCGATGGATTGGGAGGAGAGGGCCACTAGAATGGCCATCAAGGTCCCCGGACCTCACTCCGTTGGATTTTTTTTTTATGCGGATGTCTCAAAAGCGTCCTATACAAGACCAAGCCACAAGATCTGAATGATTTAAGAGGACGCATATATACGGATACATATATATATATATATATATATATATATATATATATATATATATATATATATATATATATATATATATATTTTTTTTTTTTTTTTTTGTTGGTGCTTAACCGGGAAGGAGCCCCACCTATCCCTTCAACTGGATGACATATGTTTCGTCTCTCGAGGTTCAGACTCATCAGGGCGCCGACATATACCATACCATCAAAAATAGGGCGATCCAATCCACAGCCAACAATCCATGTTTTCGCCGACTTCCCGTCGGATGACGTATATATGTAGTGTTAGATTTTCTTGGCGTCCAATGAGACAGCAGTAGCTGAGTGTCATCACACACCCAACCGTTGGGTTCCACAATCTCATGTGGAACACCCAACAACCTGCGTCTAAGCCTAAATGAACATTTTTGTTGGTTGCTTGACCGGGAAGGAATCCCACCTATCTCTTCAACCGGATGACATATATTTCGTCTCTCGAGTTTCAGACTCATCAGGGCGCCGACATATACCATACCATCAAGAATAGGTAAACCCTATCCACAGCCAACAACCCATGTTTTCGCCGATATCCCGCCGGATGGCGTATATATATATAGTGTTAGATTTTCTTGGACTGCGTCCAATAAGACAGCAGTAGCTGATTGTCATTAGCTACCGCGCCCTGTCGACGCCCTGATGAGTCTGAACCTTGGGAGACGAAACATATGTCATCCAGTTGAAGGGATAGGTGGGGCACCTTCCCGGAGACGTAGGTTGTTCTGTGTTCCACATGAGATTTTGGAACCCAATATATATGTGATGACTCATTGGACATATATATATATATATATATATATATATATATATATATATATATATATATATATATATATATATATATATATATATATATATATATATATAGGAATATTTTATGACAATGTTACGAACATCTAAGGAGCCGTGACGAGAATCATTGAGACGATTCCGGAAAACGACATAAAAATCTGTGCTAGCATTGGTTGAACGTACCGGAAGGTAAATATTTTGAATAATAACAAATAATTTTGGTACAATACCAAAGGTTTTTTTTTTAATTTAAAAAGTTCCATTATTTTTCCGACATACTGTGTATATAGTTTTGCATATTCAAGCCCAAATATTTATCAATAATTCCTTGGATTAGATGGGTATTTATATTTAAGTTTATTTAGAGTAAGAAGGACAAAATACGTAATTAATTGTATGAAGTAAAATTTTAATTACAAAGGTAGGTGCTCCTGTAATGGGCATTAATGACACAGACAAAGATTAGATCAATATCATATATTATTCTGATGGTAATAAAAGCAAATTGCCGGGAAGTGTACTTGTGTAATATCAGTTAATCGATATTGAATTATCCTCTCAGCTGTGATCGCTGGTAGTTTTTTTTCTTATTCCTTTTCAATAACCATAAATCATTTTCTTTGAAGTGGCTAATTAATATATGGTGCGATAGGCACTTTATCATATTCTATATTAAATTAGTAAAATGCTGATAATTTCTAGTTCTTGTTTGGAAATATTTGATTTAGGATCGACATGAGATCACAACTATTGAAATTTTGAATAAGAGATATATTTTTTAAATAAGGTCCGTTTTTTAGCAAGATGAAAAATATTAAAAATATTATTAAAATATATTTTTTCGATATTCTACATACTTTTATCTACTTTTTACATAGTTTCCATATTTGTTGAAACATTTGTCATACCGCCCAACAAGGTTTTCGATTCCGACGTCAAAGAAATCTGTCGCCCAATCCATGATTGCAGCTTTAGTTTCTTCGTCGTCGTTGAACCGTTGACCACAAAAAAAACTCCTTTAAGGCGGATGGTCCATGGTCTGGACTTTAAGGCGGATGATCCAGTTTTTCCCATCCACAAAACATGATTAGGCCTTGTGATTATGCAGAAATATGTGGCTTTGCATTGTCATGGAGCAACATCACACCGAAATTCAATAAGTCACGCCGTTTGTTTTGTGTGACACGCGGGAGTTTTCTCAAGGTAACACAAAAGCATCCGAATGTCGGCAAGGCTCATCATACATATTAAATGATCCGTCTTTGAACATTCTCATTCACCTTCAAACTTTACTCTCCCTTGTAACATTATCGCCGTAACACAAATCTGACAGTGAATTTCCGTTGCTGCCACGTTTCTTGCACTCAAGAATCGAATTACAGATCGTATTTCACTGTCGAGGTGTGACTCAATTGTTTTAAACATTTTAAACTTCTACAGCTTAGCACCACAGACAGACGATACGGCTGCAACCATAGTTATCCAACCATCGTCGATCCACTGCAGGATAAAGACATTCCTAGCATGCTTCCACCTCGCGTGGTCATGAGCTTTCCTCTGCCATTCGAGTCTGAATGCGTTATTGCTAAGGTTTTAAAGAAGCAAAAATTAATACAGATATCACCAGAAACCAGAGGTCGCCCAAGAAAAACAAGCAAAAGATTGGATAAATGTATTGTTGGTTTGACATCAAACGGAAAATGGGCTTACAAATCAGTATACGGACAATTCGTAGATGATTGGTGGAGATGGATCTTCATGGAAGAGTTGCAAGAAGGGTACCACATTTAAGTTAAAAAACTATTCAGCATATATTTAGTTTTGCTAGGTTTAACTTAAACAAAAACAACAGCCGTAATTGGAAAAATATTTTATTTAGTTATGAAACAAAAATAAATCTCTTTGGATAAGATGGAAAACAGTACGTTAGGCGATATAAGAATGAAGAACTAAATCCGCAAAATATATTAGGAACAGTAAAGCATGAAGGAGGAAATATTAAATTGTGAGGTTGCTTTTTCTATAAGTGTAGGTTCACTATATTGCATCAAAGATACCATGACCAAAGAAATCTACATGAAAATATTAGAAAAAATTATGCTTCCTTATGCCGAAATCAATATGTCGTTAAAGTGGATCTACTAGCAGGATAACGATCCGAAACATACCGCGAACGTAGTGAAACGATGGTTTCTCGCAAATATGGTTGAAGTGTTACCCTGGGCGTCGCAATCTCCGGATTTAAATCCAATAGAAAATTTTTGGAAGCATTTAAAAAAGGCATTGCTAATAAAAAAACATTAAACAAAAATATTTTGTCTGAAGAAGTCATGAAAACTTGGAATTCTATACCGGTTGAAACTTGTCAGAAGATAATGGAGATGTTCAGCTGTGGTTAAACAGAGGATATTCTGCTAAATATTATTATTATTATTATTCACTTATGGGCCCTGGTGGACCACGCGAAGTACAATTAGAGGCGTTTGTTGTTGTTAGCCTTCCTTTCGCCCATACCAATTTCATTCTTTCGCTATGAGCTTTTTTCCTTTCGTCAGACCAAGTTGTTCCAGTCTTCCTACATTTTTCTCTCCCACCAATCTCCCAAACGTTAACCTTGTGTCTGAATCAGCTTCTATCCTGAATTTCATATTGTGTAATATTTGCTGATCTTAGATCCTCTTTAATTGCAGCAATCCATTTAATTATTTCTACTTTAGCTCTACTTCTATTTTCATAAAATTCGACTATTTGTGTAGTTAGCCTACTCGGATTCATCCGTTTTATGTGTCCGTAAAACTTAAGTCTTCTTTTTCTCATATCGCTATGTATATCCGTGTATTGTTTGATTTCTTGGTTTTCTCGAAGTTGGTATGTTGTGCCATTTATTTGTTTGGGGCCTAAGATTTTTCTTATGATTTTTCTTTCCTTCTTTTCAATGTCCTCGATGTCCCTCTTTCTATTCAAAATGAGCGTTTCTGCCCCATATAGACATTCTCGTTTAATAACTGTATTGTAATGTCTCAATTTTGAGTTTTAAGCTATGCATTTTTTGTTATAAATATTTTGTGTAAGTCTCAATGCCGTTTCCATTTTTTGACATCTACACTTATTGGCCGCTTTTTCCAATCCATTTTCCATGATTATTTCACCCAAATATTTGAATTGAGAGACTCGTCTGATGTTACCATATTTTGTTTTCAGAAATGGTGTTTTTAGTCTGTTGTAGATCATGTATTGTGTCTTTTCAAAGGAAATTTGGAGTCCAACTTTTCTGCTGTTTCTTTTAGGATTTCAATCTGTTTTTGTGCCGTTAATACACCTTGAGCCAAAATTGCTAGATCATCAGCAAATGCCAGACAGTCTATTTTGATATTGGTTCTCCCCAGTTTAATGGGCTGGTCAATATTCAGGGCCGACTTTTTGTCACGCCACTCCTGTATTAGTTTTTCCAGAACAGAGTTAAATAAGAGGGGCGAGAGTCCATCCCCCTGTCTCACTCCAGTTTTAATTTCAAAGGGCTCTGAGATGTCACCCATGAATTTAACTTTTGACCTTGGATTAGTTAATGTTGCTTTAATAATTGCCAGCGTTTTCAGATCTAGTCCTTGTTTTTTCAAGATTTGGAATAATGATTCACGGTCAATAGAATCATATGCCTTTTTGAAATCCACAAATGTACAAACGAGATTTTTATTGTACAGTTTTTGATGTCTTAGGATCAACTTTAGATTCAGGATCTGTTCAGGGCAGGATCTGCCCGGTCGAAAACCAGCTTGATATTCACCAATTTTTAGGTTCTAACTGTCCCTGTGCTCTATCTAGTAAACATTGAGATAGAATCTTGTAACAAACTGGAAGAAGCGATATCCCACTGTAGTTGTTTACATCCGTTCTATCTTCTTTCTTGTGTAGTGGATGGATTAGAGCATCTTTCCAATCTTCCGGAATCCGTTCGGTTCGCCAAACTTCTTGTAGAATTTTGGTTATTTCCTTGATTGTACCTGGGCCAGCGGATTTCCAAATTTCAGCAGTGATTCCATCTTCACCAGAAGCTTTGTTATTTTAGAGTCGCTTGATTTGCTTACTTATTTTATCCTCATTCGATGGTAATGAATCTGGGTGTGTTTGTTTAGGGTTTAGTGTTGGTAATTTGTTTAAGGTCTCAGGACAATTTAGTAGTTGTTCAAAATATTTCGCAAGTTTTTTGCAATTGTCTTGGTTATTTAGAGCTAATTGTCCGTTTTCCTTTTGGAAACAAAGACTTTAGGGTTGATAGCCTGTTAATTTAGTTTTAAATGTTTTGTAAAAGTTTTGGGTGTTATTTTTTTGGAATATTAATATTTTATATTTATTAAGTTTGCTAATAAGCATTACTTTTCACAATTTAAGGCTATAGGTTATAGGCTATAAGCACATATTGTTTGATAGTTGTAGTAAACACGACCACAACTGTATATATATATATATATATATATATATATATATATATATATATATATATATATATATATATATATATATATATATATAAATTCTACTTCATCCACATTTTCTGGCTCTCGCAGCTGATCTGCATCATGTAAGTTGAAATTTCCAATTCGGAATTGCAGGAACCACTTCTTACGAGTAGAGTACGAACCAGTATTATCTCTGAAAAAATACATGAACTTTTTTTGTTGATCAGTGTAATCGACAGGAAATTATTTCTACCCACAAAAATGACGCAAACGCCATTCTAAGCCTTTCCAAGTGATGCTTTTACAGTTGGTCTCTTGAAAATATCTCCGCAAATCTAATTTTTCTTGCAGTGTAATTGTTACCTATAAAACCTGAAGTCCAATTTACTCCTACTCCATATTAGGCAAAACGAATCGATTGGCGAAAGACAAAAAGCAGGAATCACGAAGACTTAATTTTTGCTTCCAGACTGCCCCATTAAAATTAATAATATGGTGGTTGTGTATTTTTCATGAGGGGACGATGACCGTTCCGTCCCGGCTACGGTCGGGATATTATCTCTCTGAATGTTGAAGATTAATTATGCGAGATATTTGTGTAGGGGCTAACGATTCTTACAATATTCACAGGATAAATATTATTCAATAATAGATACACAAGAGAAGAAAACCTTATGGAGATCTATACTAGAGCACAAGAAACATATAGTACCGAAATAGATTTTAAAGTATAAGAAAATTATTACCTTTTTTTTTGTTTGTTTTGTTGGTAAGTTAAGGATTATACTTAAATCCTCACAGGGTGAATGCGAATATAACATTTTGTTCCGAAAAATAAATATTCTAAAAACATTAAAGTTGCGAAATTAGGAGACTTTAAAGACATTATTTAAAAAAAGCTTCAAAGCGGCCGAGACGACTCTTACGGAATCTGTTGTAAGGGGTCGAATCAATTCGCAGCGCTCAGGTTTGAAGTCAAATTTAACCTTTCACCCTGAAAACTAACCTTTTTAAAATCTACACAAATCCTTTATGCAAATAAAGTTTCGTTTCAGGCCTCATTCATCTCCAGCTGGGTACCATTATAAGTTTAGTATTTTCTGGCAAGTTTTTTCTGGGCATGCATCCATTGGTGAGTTTTTTTGTGAATAGTTTCTTTTTACGTATTGAGAAGTACTTGAATTTTCATAAAGTTCTGACGAGAACGATCGTTATGATCGATGACGATGACGAGTGCGATCTCGTCGAAATAACATGCAAACCTAAATACTTCTCAGTACATAAAAGGAATCTTTTCACAAAAAGAAATATTCCACTAGAAAAATTATCCAGATATTTAAATTATATATATATATGTATGGGTTTTTAATTTCTTTGGACTGCGTCCAATGAGACAAACAGTAGTCAGGAGTTATATACCTCCGACCGTTGGGTACCACAATCTCATGTTGAACGCCACAACAACCTGCGTCTCCGCCATAATGAGCAATGGTGAGTCAATTGACCGGGAGGAAGCCCCCCCCCAGTCTTTACATTAGAGGGTACATGTTTCGTCTGTTGGTGGTTAGACTCAGGGTACCGACATATGGTCTTTCACCAAGAATACGGAGTCTCCCTCTTTTTATATTTACGAAAAAAATGTAAAGGATTGCTTGGGCTTCCTCCCGGTCAAGCAACTAAACAATGATCATTATGGTGGAGACGAAACCCAACGTTCGGACCGTCATAACTTCTGACTACTGTTTGTGTCATTGGACGCAGTCCAAAGAAGTCAAAAACTTCATATATAAGCCATCCAACCAGAAGTCGGTAAAAATATGAGTTGTTTGATTATGGAGAGAGACTCCCTCTTCTTGGCGAGAGAGCATATGTCGGTACCCTGATGAGTCTAACCACCAACAGACGAAACAAGTGTCCTCCAATGCAAGGGATGGTTGGGGCTTCCTCCCGGTCAAGCAACTAACCAGTGCTCATATATATCATCATCATCGGCCCGTGTCAATCCACTGCAGGATAAAGGCCTCTTCAGCATGTTTCTAACTTTCACGGTCCTGGACTTTCTTTTGCCACTCTGGTCCAATATACTTAACGATGTCATCAATCCATCGTGCTTTCGGTCTTCTTCGCGGACGTTTGCGATCAAGCGGTATCCACTCCAGGATTGCCTTGGTCCATCTGTCATTCCACTCGCTGTATGGCCTGCCCATCTCCATTTCAATCGCTTTACTCTTCCAATGATGTCACAGACTTTCGTTTGTTCCCTGATATATATATATATATATATATATATATATATATATATATATATATATATATATATATATATATATATATATATATATATATATATATATATATATATATATATATATATATATATATATATATATATATATATATATATATATATATATATATAAAGCTGTCCACAATCTCCAAATCTCTTCCTAAAACTGAAATTATTCTTTCCTGAGCGAAGTTATTGAACATATCTTGACTCTTTTTCAAGTTTATTTTCAAACCAAATGGTTCGCCAGCCCTTTACAGTTCTTGTATGCGTCTTTGCAGCTCCACTGCATTCTTCCGCTATGAGCTTTTTTCCTTTCGTCAAACCAAGTTGTTCCAGTGTTCCTGCATTTTTTTCTCTGCCCAACCTTCCAAACGTTAACCTTGTGTGAAACAGCCCCTATCCGGAATTTCACTTTGTGTAATATTTGCTGATCTTAGGCCCTCTTTAATTGGAGCAATCCGTTTAACTATTTCTACTGTTCATGTTCTCGGTGTCTCTCTTTCTATTTAAAATGAGCGTTTCTGCCCCATATGGACATTCTGGCTTAATAACTGTGTTGTAATGTCTCAGTTTTGTGTTGTTAGATATGCATTTTTTGTTGTAAATATTTTGTGTAAGTCTCAATGCCGTTTCCATTTTTACATCTACTCTTATTGGCCGCTTTTCCAACCCATTCTCCATGAATATTTCTCCCACATATAGACATAATATGTCTTGAGCCAAAATTGCTAGATCATCAGCAAAGGGTAGACAATCAATTTTGATGTTAGTTCTCCCCCGTTTAATGGGCTGGTCAACATTCGGGGCCGACTTTTGTTCACGCCACTCCTGTATTAGTTTTTCTAGAACACAGTTAAATAAGAGTGGCGAGAGTTCATCCCCTTATATCATTCCAGTTTTAATTTCTAAGGGCTCTGAGATGTCACCCAGAAATTTAACTTTTGACCTTGTGTTAGTTAATATGGCTTTAATAATTGCCAGCGTTTTCAAACCTAGTCCTTATTCTTTCAAGATTTGTAATAAAGATTCGCGGTCAATAGAATCATATGCTTTATTAAAATCCACAAATACACAGACGAGAGTTTTCTTTGCACATACAGCGACGTCGTCGGTCCCGCCATGTAGTACGGGAGTGTGGGAATTACGATAGCGGTTCGCCTGTATGGAACTTATGTAAGCCCGAGAAGTTCGAGAATAAGTACTCTAAGGGAGGAGTGGAGCGCTGTGCTCAACTGGCTTTAAATTTGGCCCAGTGTATGAGTTGTAAGTTGCTCCACAAGGGCGGAAATAGGATTCTCTTTGTTCCTTTGAGATCCCAACATGAAGATTGCTGGAGGTTTGGCGGGTTTACGGGACCTGTTATCAGTGGCCTCAAGAGGTTTCTTCTGTGAAGACTTTTGAGCCTTCACGGAGGAACCTCGACTTGGTTGAAGGAACGACTAAAGTCATGACCATATAAATTGGCCTTGTCGAATGGAGGTTGCAATCACATGCAGCCACGCCATCCTACATTAAACGGTCGCATCAGTCAAACTGTGTGACACCATTCGTGATCTGTCTAACCTTGGGTAAATATCAGGTATGATCGAAAAATAACGAACTGGGCCCGTGGAGAAACATAAAAGTGGAAAACTTTAACACCGCGCTCAGTTCGCTATTGTTCAATAAATATATATATATATATATATATATATATATATATATATATATATATATATATATATATATATATATATATATATATATATATTTCTAAATCTTCCCGGATGTTGATCCGTTGATTCTGTGAAGAGTCACGACGTTTCGACTGAAGAGTCCAACTCCAACCAAAAGTCGAAGCGGACGACACTTGAAAATGCCAAATGGGATTTTGGCGAAACGTCGTGACTCTTCATCAAATCAACGGATCGAGACCCGGAATGATTTAGAAACATTATCTACCATCTGTGAAAATATTAAATGTAAGTATAAATGTAATATAAAATAAAAGTGGTAATTAAAAATAATAACGATTAATAAATGTTAAAGGGGATGTAATTACCAAATATATGGAAAACCTGAGGATATTATTCTAAGCTTTTCTAGTTGAAGTTTATAGGGAATTGAGTTCCCGAATAATTTCTCTTCAAATCAACATTATATTTTACGTTGTAATTGTTGGCCGAGGAACCTGAAACCCAATTTTCTCCTGCTCCATATTAGGTAGAATGAATCGGCTGACGGAAAACAAAGAGCAGGAAGCACGAAACTTAATTTTCTCGTTGCCCCTTTAAAATTAATAATTTGTTGGTTGTATATTTTTCATTAACGAGAGATGACCGCTCCATTTCGGCAACAATCAGGATGTTATCGCTTCTTAATGCTGGAAATTAATTAGTTTTGTATTGGAGCTAATTATTCTCGTTTTAGTTTAACTGTGAATGTAATATTAATGTTTTTTTAAAGATATATTAATACATAAAGATCTTCAGATACTAACCGGCTGCGGTGTTGTGGTGGGTTAGTCGCCTATCGTGACAATCCAAAGGTAGTTGGTTCGATTCCAGCGCTCGGATGGGTGTTTTTCTTTAATTCTTCTGTCCGTCTTACTTCCTACCCTAACAACACACACACACCCACACATATCCACACCTAAATGTCTCTGATTGTTTCTAGGCAAGTGTGTAAAATCCGACAACGAATTACCCTTCAGTCACGCCAGTTAAAGGCTGGGTAAGGCCGGATGCCTTCTGAGAAGTGTTCTACGTTGATCCCTCGCCAGTCGGTAGGTTTCCGGACTTATGGGTAGGCACATAACCAAGAATGAATCTATGGACCCAAAAAGGCATCTACAGAGGAGGTTCGTCAATTGAGAAAACAAGAAAAATTCATACGCTACATCTGGGAAATATGGTGTTGATGGAACAGTATTAAATTTTTAACGTAAAATTGATGAATAGTTATTACGGTGTGCGATGGTTGGTGAGTTATCGTGATGTAAAACCATGATTTCTTTTGTCACAAATCTAAACATTTTTTTTTCGAATGGACTCTAATACTTATTTGTCAATTACTAGGGATTTTGACCTTTACATATAGCGTCACACATATAACGTTTTATTTTGTATACTCCTTTGTCACAAAATTTTATTCTATCTTTGTTATTATTTCATATCGATGCAAGATTATTCTTATTAACAAAGATAATATTAATATTCTCTTTCTTTAAATGATTTGTGATTCTGGGACTTAATTTATGAATATAGTTTATAGCATTGTTTGATGTTGTTTTTGTTAATCTTGTTTTTTGTCATTTTGTCTCTAATTGTGGACTTATATCCATTATTCTTTGCGATATCTTTAATAATATTAAGTTCTTTTTCATAGCTGTCTTTTTTAAGTGGAATCGTTAGAAGTCTGTGGATCCTACACCGTCATTTTTGTTTCAATTAGTCTTCTAATATAGTTTCAATTTAATCTGATGTTTTGAAGTGGGTCAAAGATTGCGTTACATAGATTGATAGAGGTGAAGCTAATAAAAGCGTGTTAAAAATCGTATATGGTCGCGAGGCTGAACCATATCAGAAAATATCTTGAATATATTGTGAAACAAATACCAAGTGTTTTAATTATTATCATTGTTACTATGTTTCACAAGGAGCCAATCGCGCAATCAATCGAAAATATTGTTAAAACTCTACCTGTTTGAAGTAAATAACGTATATAACGTATAACACGATAAATACCAATCTCGTATGTACATTTTTAATATTTCTAACTGTTCTTAACAAAAAAGATATTAAATTTCTCCAAGAAAAAATCGTTTATTCCCATGAACCAACAACCATCGTATGCAACAAGCCCACCGAGCTAGTGAATAGTATAATAACATCACTCAACCATTCAGATTAAGTAAAAAATTAATTCTTAATTATATGCCTAATTTGACGTTAATAAAACATTTAACATTCCGATTAGAATCGAATATTAAAACAGCTTCTCTCGTTTGATATTACGTTTGCGGAGAAAAAAAAAATATATTCAGCGTATAAGAATTGATGATCCTCGCAGCTGAACTGGTAATTGGAAAAAAGCAGATCAGGACTTGTTTTGATACCAATAGAGTTATCTTAGATTTGATCGATCTTGTTCTATAAAGTGTTAAATACATCACTAAATTGATGTAAAACTTGATTTTGTCCAATGATACAAAGAAACTTATTCAATGAGATGAGGCCGTGGCGGGGTCTAGTTTTGTTTTTCCTTATCGAACAGCCTATATGTTCATCTATTATATACATTCTGCTATTGATTCTAAACATACTTCGTAACACATGTCCTATACCTAAACTCAATGATTTTATCGAGATCTGCCATTTTGTAAAAAATATCGGAATTGCAAATTTTATTTTGTAGTGTCATATATGTGTCATAAATGTGTCTGTGTTGTACAGGGTGTTCAGCATAACTGAGATAAATAAAAAAAAATTGAAAACATCACAACTCAATTTTGTAAAATGGAATACCTAATATTTTTTCATTTTACAATATTCCTAAGATAAAATACTTCTATTCGTGTTAAACATATCCTATACCTGTTTTTTCCTTTATTTGGGTTTATCGCCACTATCTAAAACTCAAAAAATATCAAAAATACCTGTTCTTATGTAAAGAAAGAATCACTGGGTAAAAACAAAAAACCAAACGGAGACAAATTTCTCAGTGATTCTTTTTTGTAATAAATTTGCCTAACGAACAAACTTTTAAAGATATAAAAATGTTTACAAACTTTTAACGTTAACGTTTCGGAGGGTATTCTCTCCCCGTTTTCAGAACTAAACTAAAAAATTAATTATATTAATTTGTAATATATAAAGTAACGAGTGAAAGTAAATAATGTTTTTTTTTGTGTATGTCAACGATACTTACATTGACAACAGATTTTCATGACAGTGACATACTACCAAAAATATATATATATATATAGGTAATGTTTACTGTGTGATTTTTTATTGTACTGATTGTGTATTCAAATATTTAAATGTGTTTAATTGTATTCTTAAGAATCGGGAACTATATTAAATTTAAATCTACCGAAGGCATAGCAATACAGTTATTTTAATTAAAATTAATATTAAATTAATAGCGGTTTCTTTTAATCTTCTGTATTTTGTTACCGATTCTTTTAATACCGTTTTGGAATTATTCTAATTGATTTTATGACCCGATTCCCATGCGTGTTAACAAATTCTAGATTTATTAAAATCGCCCTTTCTAAGAAGATTTTTATGCTCTTTTATCTAACGGTCTAGATGTCTCATCAATATAGAATTTGCCACATTCGCAGGGAATTTTATAAACCACATTTTTGGTATTTTGTTGTATATTGTTTGGTTTAGTCTTTGTTAATAGAAATCTAAGAGTATTTTTTGTTTTAAATGTCGTTCTTATGTTGAATTTATTTCGTACTTTTTTAATTGTATCAGAAATACCGCGGACATAAGGAATTGTGAGGTTAATTGTTTGAGAGTTATTATTATTTTTATTAATAACTTGTCTGTTTTGTCTAGTATTAAAATTTTTAAAGGATTTATCTATAAAATTTTTTGGGTAATGGTTTTTTATTAAAATGTCTTTTATTTAAAAACCTAAATAAAGGAAAAAAAATATATGAACACGCCACAATCATTCAGACATATCCTATACCTGTCATAATTACGGAGATTTTGTTTTACTATTTTATTTTTAATGAAATTGACTTTTGGTTTTATGCTACTATTAAACTAATGAATAAATTCATGTTAGGTCATATGTTAAGAATTTAAATCACAACATGTTATAATATTTGATTAAAAAGCAATTATTATAGAGTTAAAATAATTATTTTTACTACTAAACAAAACGTCATAAATATTTAGTTTTTAGTAAGAGAGTTTAGGTACAAACATTTATAAAAAAAGAAGTATCTTCAATAATTTAATTAAATGTTCAATATCACCATTTTGTGCAATACAAACTCTAAGCCTATGTTCAAAAGAACTATTGACTGTAATGAGCATTACCTCATTCATTCATAATATATTTCTTATTCTAATTTGCACGTCCTCTATTATGCTAGATAATATTTGATAAACTTGTTCCTTAACAGAACTCCATAAGAAAAAATCTAGTTTTATTAAATCCAGGGATCTGGCTGGCTACAGTTCAGGACCTCCCCTAACAAGCCATTTATATTCATATTCGTTCGTAATATTGTCTTATCTTTCTGCTAAAATGTGGAGGAGCGCAGTCTACCTGTAACCACATTCTTCTCGCCACAGTTAAAAGAAATTCTTCAATCTACTCTTCAATATTATTTTGCAAAAAATGAAGAAAACTATGACCATTAACTTTCAAAAAATTATGGTCCTAGGAGGCGATCTCCGATAACACAAACCCACACATTAAGAGATCATCGATGCTCAGGATATAAAGGGATAATGAATCTTGGATTTTCACTGCTGTAATAATGGAAGTTATGTCGGTTGACATCTGTGAATAAAATATATTTGAAAAAGTTAGGTTCTCTATTTTTTTTTATTTCCCAGTTACAAAATTCAAGCCTTCGATAGAAATCGTTTTGGTTTTGTTTTCAAATCAATTGTATTTGATACGAATTAAAGGTATATTTCCTAAACTTGAAGAGATTTACCACTAAACACCAAAACGTTTTTTTAAACTGCTCGACGCACGTTTCGCTAACCATGTTAGCATCATCACGAGATCATTTAATCTAATTCTAAAACTAAACTATGTTCTATTTATATGAAAACCATACTTAATGAAGCGTGTAAAAATCATGAACCGTGAAGTGTACTAAGCCTTACATTAATAATTGAAAAAGTTGACTGAAAGGAATCGGTCTTTTATTTCGGTTAATGATTTTCTTACATTTTTCTATTAGAATGCTTTCATAAGTATCCAAAGCCCTCTTATTATTAACACTTTTAATTAATCTTAAATTACTAATATCTATATTGTGGTCATGTTCGATTGCACGTTGGGTAACACAAGATTTTTCATTTCTCCCATATCTAATGTGGGTAATATGTTCTTTATATCTTGTCAATATGGATCTTTTTGTTTGCCCAATATACCTTCGATCACAGTCTTGACAGCTAATTTCGTAAATTCCCGACTTTTCATGTTGCTCTACTTTATCCTTTGGATTACCCAGAACTTCTCTTAATTTATTATATGGTTTGTACACAACCTTAATGTCCACTTTTTTCAAAATTTTGTCTCGTTCTCTTGTTAATTGGGCATCAAATGGTATTACCATGAATTTCTTTCCTTTTGAAAAGTCGAAGATTGTTTCAATAATTTTCTGAACTTATGTTTTCTAATTAGTTTATCTACAATGTTCTTATTATAACCATTCACTTCAGATACCTCCCTAATTCATTTTAATTCTTTCTTATAATTGTCTTTATTTAAAGGAAAATTAATTAATCTATTTACCATAAAATTTAAACTAGCCATCTTATTTTGGAAGCTATGATTTGAATCATTAGGAATGTAGATTTGTAGATTTGTCTGTAGATTTTTTAACATCTACCTCGTTCTTTGTCTGTCGGCGTGAAATATGCGTATTTTTAATTACAGTTTGCAGAACTAAATATTCGTTTTCTTCTGCTTTTCCAAGTTTTTTTCATATTCGACACATCCAGTTCTTTCAAATGGCTGTTTGAGTCGTATAAACGCTAATGCATTAAGGATGACGTTCTAATAAATTCTATTTAAAAAAAATAATTGATCAGTTGTGCCCAAAACGTAGATCATGTTTATCAATTCCTCTCTAGAAAAAATGAATTCTCGTTCAACATTCTGTTCTAATAAACACCGTACTACACAATTTGACAGATCGCAAAGTCCAAATAATTAACCATTTAATTCATTTGTTTCTACGCCATGATTGTCAATGGCTTCTAGGCTGTCTGCGTGTTTTAAGTTGTAACTGGATATTTACATTTCTTTTAGATAGTCAAAATAATAAATCGTATTTTTTTTTTCCTATTTAATTATGAAAGAAGTACAATATTTTTTTGTATTATACATAAAACTATTTAAAAGCTATACTAGAACCAGTGGCGTAACTATACCATCTTAGACCTCTGGCAAATTCATTGGATGGGGCCCTCCCAGTAAAAATCGTATCGTAATTTAATTTTAATAAATCACTTAAATAGTTACCCAACAGTATTACTAATATTATGTGCATTTTAGTTAATTATCTAATAAACTTTATTTTCAAAAGCAAAAGCATAATAAAATTCTTTTCTCCGAGCTTTCTATTCGGAAAAAGTATCAATAACATCATCAAAGTTTAAAGATCGAGCCATAGAATTTTCAATAGATAGAATAGCCAAGTTACGTAGCATGTCTTGCCATAGAGTTTCTTACATAGGTTTTTATTTCGAAAATGATGTTTCGGCACTAGCTGTAGTCACAGGAATTGTAACAAACTACATTAATGCAGTACATATTTCAGGAAAGCCGCGCGACACAAAATGATTCTTTATTATTTATAAATCTGCAAGTTCTCTAATACACGAAGACTTTTCTGTTTCGTCTTTGAAGGTGGACCGAAAACTAAGAATTCTCCTGGCAAATGATTCAGATATATCTTATATCTATCTATCAACAAATTCTAGAGTTTTTTTAATAGTTCAGTGTCATTTAAATTTTGCAAAGTGGCAGGTTACAAAACACTGAAATTGGAAACAATTTCATTCATTGGAAGGAACGCGATTTCTGTTGATTAATAATGTTGTCCAATACTCGATGCAATATGTTCACTTTGAACAAACTTTTCGGATCTTGAGACGCTCATCTTCGCAAAGTTCGTCAAAATGGCGTTTCACTTTCCTCTGACGAGTTATACAAAATTCTGGGTTGATGGACCATTTTTCTCCTACACTATTTGCTTCCTTTTTTATTTTATTTGTCTATACCTTTTTAATTCTTCCTGACAAATGTTCAAACATTTTAAGGCATTTGAAAGATCGATGACTTTAGACCGAAGCTTTAGAGGCTGCATCGATGGTTTGTAGAATTTTGTAATGGAAAACCAGTAACATAATAAAATTGTAGTACTCGATCTTCTTCTTGAGTGAAGTAACTTCATTTATTTCATCTGATTTGCAATTTACCAGAATTGTTTTCGTTAGCCATTTTTGGACTTCAACAAACCGAACTTTTAAAGCAAAAATAGCATCATAACGTCCTGCCCATCTAGTAGGGTTCAATGTTTTTAATGTTATCGAAGATGAAGGCTCCCTTTGTTTATCAAATATAAAACTTTATAAGATAATTCATCTGTTGATATTATGCCCAAAAAATTTATAAATATGTTGAACTGTTTCAAAAAAATGTTGCATATCAATAACCTCAATTACTGCATCACTAAGTACCAGATTTAAGTTATGAGTAGCACAGTGAACATATACCGTATTTCGCTCGATATCTTTTAAGAGTTTTTGAACTCCACCATAATTGTCTTTCATTGTGTTAGCATCCTTGTTCTCGACACTTATTTAGAGGTATATTTTTTATATATATAGTTCTCCAAGTCTCTGGAGTAGAACCATCCAACAGGCGATCTTGCATCCTCTTACGCGCAAATATCATAAACGGTGGTAAGAACGATCCGGCAGCATCGCAACAACAAATAGAGTTGTGGTTTGTCCACTTTCTTGCTTCTTACCCTTGACGGAAAGAACTTTGGATGGTTTCTTTGTTGAAGATTAGATGCCGGTTTCGTCAATATTCTAGATTTTAATACCATCAATAAAATGTTTTTCCATTTGGTTATTCAACAACTCGTATAATATTTCCACTTGTGGACGGTTGAAGCCTTTAAATCTATCATTCGACGTTGCTTCTGCACTCTTAGAGTAATTTGCGGATAAATGTTCATAAATCCTTCAAGCCAATCATCACCAGTCTTTTCATTTTTGTCCTTACTTTGTGGATATGTAAAACTGCTTTTTTTGCGTAAACGTTAACCAATACTTTAAAATTTTCTCGGGTTAAGCCATAAAAAATGTTGTCGATCTCGTACAAATACGTTTCAAAGATCATCCTCCTGTTGGTCATTGAAAACTTTACGAAGAAGTTCAAGACGTTCAATGCCTATAAAAAGTAGCATAAGGTAGGTCACATTTTCTTGCCGTCATTTTCACAGAAATACCAGCATTGCAGTCTGATATTGCAAGCATCATAACACCATCACTCAATTCGGCTTGATTTGTTTTTCTTTTATATTTGTAAACCATCTATACCATTAATCAAAATGCCTACCGGGTAAATCAGATACTACTGAGTAAAGTGGATACCGTATCCATTTTGCACGTGTTCGTTCTGATCAATAGTGTAAACACACCTGAAAATATACCGACAGTTAACAATAAATCAAACATAAATGATTTAGATCAATTATATACTTAAATCGTCTAGACTACGTTACAAGTTGAATAGTGACTCATATCATCACCTGACATATCCAAGAAAACAACATTCCCGGCCTCTTGCTGAATCATCATATTATATTGATGTTATTAACTACACAGGGTGGCTACAATAGGTACTTGTTGAACTTAATCTAACCAACAATGAAATCCAGATACATCTAAATAAAACTTACAGCATTTCAACAAGAAAGCATGCACTTTAAGGATACCTAACAAGCCAAAACAATAACACCACATGTACATGATTAATTAGCGTTAGCTCTGTTTGTTTACGACTGGGTGGTATGGGACGGATGTCGTGGCATGTAGTATTCGCTTTGCATGGGCTATTCGCTATGCCCGGACTTCCCCTATGTATCGTTAGAACCATCGCAAAGATGCATTTTCAAAAACAGTTTTAATCGTTTTACACCTGCAGGAATTTTAAATTGGTCTATTTTGCCTATTTTTAAAAACTCCATTTGTCATTTTTTCTTCTTACCGGAGGTAAATCCAAACCCAAATCGAACCTTTAAAACACTCAAAAATTCCAAAAATCGCATCCGTTCTTGTGCTGTATTAAAATTAAGCAACTACAAGCGAACGTCGTCTACCAATATCGCGTACTGGAAAAGTGATGCTAAACTCGAAGGATAAACGGGATTAAGCTTTAAAAGTTTAAAATTGAAATCCTACGCTATCTTAGCATAGCAAAATTGTTCTCTCCCCCACCCGCTATCTTCCGCCGCCCACTCGTTCTACCTCCTTACTCCACCGCCCCGACTCGAAGTTTGCCTTCGGTCCTATTGACATTTGCGGCAATCAATTTAGAAAAAGCAAACAGTTTTGGCGTTGAAGGCGAAAACCGGGAGTGGAGGGGGGATCAGGTAGGGTGGTAACGGGCGGATGTTTGTTTGGTTTTCCAGAATCAACGCAGTGAGATATATTGTTTTATGAACTTTACGAAAACGGTAGATATATCGATGGGGGAAGATTTATATGATATACGAAGAAGGGCTGTGAAATCCGTGGAGTGAAAATAAAAAATCGGGAACTTACGATTTAGAGTTACGTTTATTTTTCAAAATAATCACCTGTCATCTTGATATATTTGGATCAGATGATTCAAAGCCATGATGAGATTAAATAAAGCATCGTTTCGTATATTGAATGGAAAAACTGATGCACTTTTTGCTTGTTTAACTTCTAGCTTATTAAAAACTATAACAAATCAAAAGATTTCGAAATTTTAATTCATGCCATGTTGCCACTGCGAGATAGATTACCCCAATAACCTGGCATAATTTTGAAAGTTACTATTTTTGTGTCTTTTGGGGTGCTGAACACGAAAAATGATTCAGAAAATTCAAAAATCAATAACGAGGACGCATTAACAAATTAGACAGGTCAACATGATTGTTGTAACATTGATGAGAATGATCTTTTTGCATTTCCTTTAGGTAGTTACAGTGGTGGCTCGTGAAAGAGGTCCTTGGGGTGCCGCTTCTCCAGCATTTATACAATAAACAATTTTTGTAAACATTTTTTCAGGGCGAAACACCATATTTTATTTCCGTTAAGTTTCTTTCCTTTAACTCATTTTAAGATATTATTAAAAATTCAAATCTGCAAATGTAGAAGAACGTCTGTCGACCCATCACACCAAATAATGCGGATAAAAATGCCATCCTCTCGCCACAATTTTTACATCGTTGGCAGGACGTTTACCTCGATCTACGGCGATCGTACGCCTCGTTATCTTATCTCATCGTTAGCGTTACATGTTTTGTTGGTTGTCAGAATTCGGGGGTTTAACTACTTTCTAAAACATGCGATTTGGACGTAGATTTCCTGCGACCGAGCGCATAGGTAATTAGTTTTAAACGCTGATTTGGCGGGTACGGAGCATTTGATATGTCTCGTGTCACGTATCTCGTTCACCTCGCGAATACTTGTTTTGATTTGTGATTTGCTACGTGTGTACCCACTGAGTAGTAATTTTTAAACAAAAATAATCAACTTTTAATTGCAAACTTAAAGGTGTCTGATTTAAAACAGTTAATAATTACTAATTTAAGTTTGGAGGAGAAAGTTGAATTAAAAACTAACGGTCGTCTAACGCCCGTGTTGAATTTGAATCAAGTTCAAAAAGAATATAAAAATAAGGCAAGTTTTACGTAAACATTTGACAGTAAACAATATGTAAAAGTTTTCCGACCATGGAAAAACAAGATTTGAAGACCGAATTGGAAATTTTTTATTCAAGGCCCGAGATTTGTCAAAATGTAGACATTAAAGGCTGTAAAAAATAAATGTAGGCATTGAAGACAAAAAAATTCTATGCCGTTTACTGTTCCTATGTTGCTGAGAGAATCTACTGACCATGTAAGTGATTGCTACTTTTATATCACCAAAGTAGAATGGATTTTAGAAAAGCAAACGGACAAAATTCAATCTCCAAATTTTTCTTCTTCGCCTAGGCCATTTTCTTATAACAAGAAACTACCGATTGTGCCTTTAAACCTGGACAACATGTTTCCCGGTGATTCTAATTCTCAGGATTTGATTCACAACTTCCTGAGAACACCAGTTGTGACCCAACATTTTTAACTACCAGTGAATCTTACTTTATAACTCAGAATGAATTAGATGATTTGGTACGTAACCGGGGATGATCAGAACATAAATCGGAACTTCTTAGTTCCAGACTTCAACAGTAGAACCTGTTGGACAAAACTGTAAAAGTTTCACTTTACCGAAAACGGAATATTTTCGGTAAACTTGAAAAACATTTCTTGAACATTTTCAAGTTTTTATAAAATGGAATGATCGCTGTTTGTCCATTGTGATATTGACGGTTTAGTGAATTAATAGTAACTAGCTTATAGCTAATAATATATCTTAATAGCTAACAGTAATTAGCTTATCATTTTCGGATTATAAAATACTTCATATACACCTATTTTCATCAATGTTACGTCAAAAAAGTTTTAATTTGTTGACCTGTGTTATAAAAGAAAACTTGTTATTTAGCTATTTTAGTTTCATAGATATCTTATGTCCAAAACACCAGTCAGTAGTGGATATTTGTGTATATATAGACCGGCAAGTATAGTTAGGGAAAGATGGAAACAGAATAAACAAAGTGGACGAAATTATTTTTTTACAAAAAGAAAACATTATTTTAAAAATTAAATTTCTTCCTCAAAAAAGAGTTGTTCTCATCAGTCATAGTTACATTTATATTTGGTTCCTCTAATATATCCAACACTTCACAGGGAAATTTTTTTTTTTGTCATAATATAAATAGATAGATTAGAAGGGTGTCTTGATTTGTATGGGGTCTCAATGACTTTCGGAATAGCTTCACCCTGTTATTGTGGGACCCTGGAGTTGCATCAAAAATGTATGTGCAGTGATGGGCACAGGGTACTATTCGCAAAGTACCTCATATGCTGCATTCAACAGTGTAAATCCTCTGTAGTTTTTGCATTTTGTCAAGTGACTTTTCTTTGGCATCGGTATGATAATGCATGTTCTCCATTAATCCGATATGTCTGCTTGTCGCAATATTCGAAAAATAACTTGGTATATTTGTGATATATTTACTTTTTAATCACTTCAGCTACTTCCCATTACTCACGTTTCGATCATGGTGTCTATTTCTCCTCAACAGGGTAAATAGATACAGGGTGAACAAAATTTACGACATTAACAACATTTCATTATGAAAAAGTACATGTAAAGTTGCTCAATCTACAATAAATGTTCGAAATGACTTCCTCCAGGTTTGATACAAGTATTCAATCTTCTCGTCATTGACTGCCGAACTCTTTCAAACACACCAGGGTCGTTTCTAATTGAGTTACACCCAGTAATTATCCGATTTCGCAAATCATCCAAATTCCTCAATGGAGTAGCGTAAACTAATGACTTCAGATATCTCCAGAAGAAATAATCCAGGGGGTTTAACTCCGGGGATCGAGCAGGCCATGCGTGTGGCCCACTTCGGCCAATCCATCGATATCCGTATGTTGCTGTTAAAAAATCACGAGCAATCAAACTGAAATGTTGTGGTGCACCATCGTGCATAAACCACATTTCATGCCTTATTGCCAATGGTACATCTTCCAGAAACTCAGGCAGCGTTGCTTCCAAAAATTTGCGATACACCTCGCCAGTAAGTCTTTGTGGGAGAAATACCGGTCTAATTCCAACTCAAACATTCAACGAGAACTGATGTTGAAAACCATCTTCGCATACCTCATGCAAATTTTAATCTGCCCACCCATGGTGATTATGAAAATTCCTTAGTGCGTTTCTTGCGAAAGTGGCTTCATCGGTGAAAAGAATTTGCGTCAGGAATAGAGGGATGCGAAGTAAAGTTTGTGATATTCATTGACATAATGCAATACGTGGAAGAAAATCAACAGTAGTAGTACCTGAACACGTTGAATGTGGTATGGATACAACAAATTGTCCTTAAGAATTTTCCAAACTGTCCAGTGACTCACATTCAAAGTATTTGCAATTTTACGCGTAGAATTACCAGGCTCTTCCGCTATCGTGTCCAGCACATTCTGTTCCAATTGTACCGTTCTTACAGTCAGTGATCTTCCTGACCCTTCAGTTCGTTTCAATATGCCTGTTTTACGAAGACGTCGATGAATGTTTTCGAAGATTTTTCGGTCAGGGACATTACAGGCTGGAAATCGTTCATTGTACAATCGCCTAGCTTGTAATGCATTGCCATCAGCAAGTCCATACATAAAGTGCATGTCAGTCATCTCGGCGTTTGTTTACATTATGATAGAGGACTTCACTCACTATTTAAGACACGTCAAACAGCCAAACGTCACTCAATCTATGTAAACAAATGCGACCGATGAAATCCACTTACTAGATAAAACAGCCGTACCAAGTGATCAAGATCGAAAAAAAAAAAATTGTACTTGATAAAATCATTGACGTACACCCTACTTTTATTTCCATTAATGGTTTCAACAAATATCGAATATGATTGTCGCAAATTTTGTTCGCCCTGTATCTTCGAAACAAAGGAGTTTTTCAAAAATCATCATAGGACAAAATATTCTTAGAATAGGACAAGGAATAACCCCTTGCATTTTTGCCGCATGTTTACGTAACACCCTGTATATATACACAATTACGATATTTCGATTTCTTTTTCCGCTTTTTTTTATTGTTCCGTCTAGCGTTATTGCAAACAATACAGGACTCAAAACACATCGTTGTTTCGCTCCTATTTTCGTTATATATCTTCCTGATTATCGATTGTTTACTTTCAATAGTAATTTCAATCATTCTTCTATCTATTTCTTATTTTTCCCGTTATTTCCAAATATGTTCCTTTCTTATCCGGTCAAACGATTTCTCTAGGTCTATAAAACATTCATGCAAGTCTCTATTTTTATTTTTGAATTTTTTAGATTGTGTTTTATTGTGCCTCTTTCCATTATAAATCCACACTAAGTATTTTACATCGTTTCTTCTATTTGATTCCTGATACCCTTTTCTAATATTTTAGCAAATATCTTGGCTAATATACTAAATAAGGTTATTCATCTGTAATTTTCGTCTTTTCTTTTATCTTTTTCTTGATTCTTTATTATCTCATTTAAAAGTTCTGCTATTTTGTTTAGTTCCTGTTACACATTATTTCTGTATAGTTAGAAATAGTCTTCCAGGTGTTAACCAGTTTGATGAATTTTCACATTTTCGTTCTTTTTAGTAGTTTTTAGAAAAAAATACAACAATTAATTATTGAAAGTATTTTTATCCTCGATGTTTGAGTTTAAAACTTTAAATATTTTTTTTTTAAACTGAGTCTATGTTTTATTTTTCGGAATTGTTTTACCTTACACATCAGTCTATTTATCAATATTTAAACTTAGTTTTTTCATGGGATATTCACTATTTTTTAAAAAATTTTGAAAACTTGAAAAAAATCTTTGTCAATCATAATTTAAACTAATTTTTGTTGTTAAATATTTATTTTTTATTTATTTTGAATTGATTTTTAAACTTTTAAATATATGAATAGCAGACCTGTTCTTTTTGATGGATAGCAAACCGGTAATCCGTAACTATTTACTAATAAATGAGTAATTAATATGTCCCTGTATACGTCCCAGTTTTCAGTTGCGTTTCCTCCTATGCCCGTACTCTCCTTCATTCTTTGAATAATGGTTTTCCGCATTTCAGGTGCAGATTTACAGATACGGTCTCGCGAAAACTAGAACGACAGAATTTCGTTGCGAACGGTATATGGCAAACTATTATTTCTTAAGTAACCCAGAACGGGGGAACAGGATCTGAGAAATTGGCCGTAATAAAAAGCGTCGGCTTAAATAAATTTTCCCCGGTGGCACAAATAATGGGGATTCCACAGCGAAGAAGGTCGCGATCGAAATATCAGTTTTGCGTTATGTATAGTGCGGTACAAGTGGCACGGTACCATTTTGATTATTTATAACTTTTAAAAGAAACAAGATTTTTTTTCCAATATTATGTTTATTTTATCAATATTTATGAAAATCTTTTCCTTTAAAAACCCCCTAAAAATATTTTGGAGTTATATCACCCCCCATTACCTAAAGTTTAAGTTTTTCAGTTTAAAAAGTAAAGTGATTTTAGACATCTACCGAAAAACATAAGATACGAATTTGTATTGCGATTTTTGAGTAAGATTGAAAATAAAGCACGAATAGACAAAACAAGAAATTAAATATACAGACATATGCTATAAATAATGGCAATAAATAAAAAATAATAGAGGGACAAGTTAGATGTTTCGGAACACATGTGTGTAATGTCGGATAACAGGCTAGTGTACGAAAAAGAAAACAACTGAGATAAATTATGGAGGAAGACCGGGAGATTCAAAGGACAGAAGAAGGAGCAACAATAAATTACAATTTAAAAAAAATACAAAATAAATTACAAGAAAATCAGTTTAAATAAAGTAAAGTAAAGTTTTGGAGTTAGAGGCTCATCAGCAACTGAGAAGGCTATTTAGCGACTGGACCTACAGCTTAACGTGGGTTCCGAACCACGGTCATCAGCTACCGACAAACCCAGGCGAGCACCATGCTCAGGTTATAAATCCTTGGTTTTGTGCGCTTAACCGCAAGTATCTCGAGAAGCCTACCGACTGACGAGCGACCAAACTAGAAAACCTCTCAGAAGGCATCCGGCCTTGCCCAGCCTTGAACTGGCGTGACTGAGAGGTGATTCCTTGTCAAATTTTACACTCTTTTCTAGAAACATTCACAAGAATTTTAACACTTTTTTACCTAGTATGGGATTTGAACTCGCTCCACATTAACTGCCGTAACGTAAAGCTGATGCCTTAGACACCACAGCTAATGTGGCTCTTTAGTTTAAATAAAAAGAAAGGCATATTATCTATTGCGTTTTAGAATTCATCCTAGAAAGCGCCCATCTATACTTATCCCATCAATCTTTTTGAATTATAGCCCGACTGACTAATTTTTTCCCAGTAATCTGGCAATAATTATAGTTCAGGCACATATTCTGCTTAATGTACATCCTTCATCATGCAAAGATGAGTTACGCAAAGGAAGCCCGCTGCAATTTTTCTAAAACTAAAAGGATTTAGCGAGCAACAACTACTTCTCTTGCTAAATTATTGCCATTCGCGCGATAATGGGCCCCATACCATACCATGTGCTATTAGGTATCATCCACCGGAAGGGGATATTATATATTTCTGACCGTGCCAACTTCCTTTTTTATGCCTTTGCGCTCGCGTTCTTAAAGTATTACGAATTTATGTGGGAATCTATTTTGCGAAAATAACAATAAAGTATATAAGTAGCTGTATATGATTTAAGAAATGAAACAAAAAATTATATGGTGTGTGTTTTAAAGAACTGCGATTTACGGGGGCTTATTGATAGGTAGTTTGCAATCTGCAATGGGATCAAATTGTTAACTGCAAGCTGTTGATTGCAACATTACGAACTATTGAGAGTGATTATGCAGGGAAAGCCATGGGAAAAGCCTCTTATCGGGAAGACCAAGAATGTCATGACGTCAAAATCTGAGAGAAGGGTCCAATTGTCCATCGAACTATTTATTTAGAGCAGATGTAAACAAGTTGAAACCATCATTACTATTATCGCCAACCCTCGTTTGAACACGCCTCGATAAGAAGAACAAGCATTGAAAACGGCAAGTTAAACTGATTATTTTTATGTTAATAAATATTTAAAAAAAGTAATGCAATTTATTGGTAATTAAAGCATAGTGCATGACATTTAAACACGAAGTACAATATCTGCCAAATAACAACCTCTCGCAGCTTCACAGAGCTCTAACACTTTTGTCAAAATTTTGGATGACAATGTGGCATAACCATCTCATCAATGACTTGAATAATTTCATTCTTTTGTTCTGGAATCGATTGTGAATTGAGGAGGCTGTTTACAAATTCCTGTCCCTGTACTGTGTCTCCTGTACAATGTTTTCTCATTTTGAGAAAATAAGTGATTTTCTGTTGTGATTAACTATATGATGTATATAGGTAATTTTTTTTATATTATTTTTCATGATATTTTAATAATAATAACCAAGATAAATTGTATCGGAGCACATTGGTTAAAATTGTTTTTTTAGGTTTTTCGCCACGATCAAAAAATATCAAAAATATCTGTTCTTATTTAAATAAAGCATCACTGGATAAAAACAAAAAACCAATAGGAGACAAATTTCTCAGTGATTCTTTTCTGTAATAAATTTGCCGAACAAACAAAATTTAAAAACATTAAAATGTTCTAAAAAAATATACAAACTTTTAACGTTAACGTTTCGGAGGGTCCTCTCCCCCCGTTTTCAAACTAATCTAAAAAATTAATTATATTAATTTGTAATATATAAAGTAAAGAGTGAAAGTAAATATATTTTTTATGTATGTCAACGATACTTATATTGACAACAATAGATTTTCATGACAGTGACATACTACCAAAAAAAAAAGAAAAAAAAAAAAAATATATATATATATATATATATATATATATCTGTGTGTG